>NW_019290072.1:91375-131998 GCF_000500325.1 Leptinotarsa decemlineata
TGTATCAAATGCCTTACGGTAATCGATCCAGGCCATAGAGAGGTTACGCTTATATTGTATCGAGTCCTGCGTTACACATCTATCGATGAGCAGGTTCTCTTTACATCCAGCGACTCCTCTCTTCGACCCTCTATGCTCAAATATCCGTTCGAACACTCGGTCAACTGCGGTGAGTATTCGTGTGTATAAGATGCTTGTAAACAACTTATAACACGAATTCAAGCATGTTATCGGTCTGTAATTCTTAGGAATCGACAAATCTCCGCTTTTGGGGATGAAAACGATCCGCCCCTCGACAAACCAATCCGGAATCGGCTGCTCTCCGTCCAGCCATGAGTTGAAAACTCTGGCTAGATGGCGGTGTGTACTTGGTAGTTTTTTCCACCAATAAGTGTTCAGCTCATCTGGGCCTGGAGCAGCAAAGTTCTTGGAACCAACAAGGGCTCTTCGAAAGTCATCCGGGGTTATCGGGTTGCGCAATTCATTGTGCTCAGGCTGTCGAAGCTCTCTGTTGAAAGCTTCGAACTGCGTTAGGGCTGGAGTGTCTAAGTTGAGTGGCTGCGAGTTATCATAGATATCCTTCCAGAAGGATTCCACCTGATCAGCAGTCGGCGGATTATCCACAACACGTCTCCCCGCAAGGCCGGGATTTCGTCCTTCCGATTCGGAAAGCGATTGGACGACGTTATACACGGCGGTGTTGATTTGCCAGATGTCAGCCTCTTCTGTTAGAACACTATGAACCTCCGCATCCAAACAAGCCAGTTCTTGTGGATTCAGGGGCCTAATTCTGTGGAGCGCCCTGCGTGTTCTGACTATCGTCTCCCTTAGTGGTAAGGTGCGAGTCTCCTCTCCATGCCATGCCATGCCAACGGGTGGTAGAACTGCCACTTCTACCACTTCGTTAGCAGGCTGGAGAGGAGCTATATAGCCCTGCCACCGAAGATAGGATACGTAATCCCTAAGATTTTGGGCGGAAAAGGCGGCATGCTCCGGATGTGTTTCACACCACAGAGCATGCAATCTCGCCATGTACCCTCTTCGCGCGGGCTCACCACTCTCGTAGCAACGCATAAGGCTATCTCTCAGCTCATGCATCCACTCAAAGCGTCCGTTGTCATTGTCAGGGTTGTCGTCGGTAGGCAAATCATCGTTATGGGCCCCACCACCTTGCCTCTGATCCCTCCAAGCGGGTCGATTGTGGGGGCCTCTTCCTTGATTATTGGGAAAAATTCAAGTTCGTATGGTATTCGGATATAAGGGTTATTTTACTCAATTTCTTGAACGAAATTAATTTTATATGGACGGTATGTTTCTTTTTATAAAAGATGGAATATGGAAGCTTTACTAAAATCATTATCGGCGAAAATTCTATATGTATACGTATATAATATTGAATCTCCAACAATATGAATACTGATTGGGCCAAATTGGACACTTTCAAAATGAAACCCCTCTTTTCAAACTAGAAAGATGAGAAGTGATGGCTATTTCTGAGGGTCAAATTTTATGACAAACTCAATGGTGAAAACCGCACATCGATATTTGTCATGGTTTCTGAGTTACAGAATGTTTTTCGTGATTGTGCACTCCTAAAAATATAACCCTTTCAAATTATATAAAATTACACGTGATAGATTTCATTTTAGAATCAATGTTGAATCATACAAATATTTGCCTTGAAAATTGACATAGGTTTTAACATATGGCTAATCATATTAATTGGCCATTCTCGATAGATCAATCTGTCGATTATCCACAGTCGACAGTTCGAATAACATTTCTTTATGATTATTGCTGCTACTATCCTCATATATTTTCGTATTCATTTTGATCTTCAGGATAAATAAAGCGGGGTGAACTATTGTTACACTGCTGTTTATTACTTATGAGCCGCCATTGGGCGTAATGGATAGACTAACAAATCGTCATACTGTCATCGTAGAAACTTGTGGGAAAATCTTCGAAAGGGTCAATAACGCATGAGAAGTCATTGCCAAATAATATGCCAGAAATTTCAGTTCGATTATGAACTTGGGCGCTTCAAAATACAAGAAGAATAACTCCTTCATAGACAAACTCCACTTTTTCTCTCAAAAAAGAATCGACAAATAACCAACAAGAGATGGATTTAGATATCCATCTGGATATTGTCAACGACTGAGAGTCGAAAAAACTACAAAAAGAAGGTACAAGTTCTTGTAGAATAACCTTTTCCTCTACATTGGCTTATGCAAACTAATTTACATCTTCTACTCTCACATGTAAAAGGCTATAAATCAGTCTCAATCGAAAGCCAATGAATAACATATAGAAGGACTTGATGATGACAATGCAGTTTTGTCCCAGTTTTAATTGTTGTCAATGTGAATTCAAATGAATTTTATCTAATGTCCTTTCCCATTGTTATATTTGGTATAACTCCATGTTGCATCGCCCGTGAAACAAAGTGAATGTATCTTCAACCAGAAGTTGGATCAAATTGGTGCAAGTATTGATCCTTGTGGTCCACTTTTGCTACATGTGTACTGATCAATGCATTTCTATCATCTTTAATAGGTTATAAACCACCCAAGAATGAGATCTGAAAAACATATTGATTTTTGAATAATTTCTTAATCAATTTCGGTGTTTCGAAGATGCTCCGGTATTGAACCTTATAAGTATAGATATAACCACAACAATGTTCACACATTTGGGATATATTTTAAAAGTCTTCAGTAACTTCACAATTTTCATCAGTTTTCTGGCCCATCAAAAACTCAGCATCGCTAAATGCAATCAAATTTATTACTCATATTCACAATTCCTGCATCTCTGAGGAATTTTTTCGATGTTCCGGAACAATTTCAGATGAGCATTCTGCATAGTATCCCCATCCACCATGTTTAATGTGATATATGGCAGGGTGTTAACAATTAGTGCCTAAAAACTGTTGTTTGTAGACCACTTGGTGGCAGGCAGTGAGGCAATGCAACCGTAGCAGAACATAAATCGGACAGTGAGCATTTGTGTCGGTTATTTATGCCTCATATTTCGTACTAAACGTGTAGTAATTAGAGAATTGTGGTGTCGGTGAAATATAGGTGAGAGATGAGGGGTGTGAAAGTTGCGGAAGTCCTGCCTTGAGTGTAAGAGGAGCGCAAATTGTTCTGAAGCTACAGAAAATCATACTTTTAGGTTGGACCCGCGATAACTACAGTACTGACGTCATAATAGCTTATTGAGTTTTTTCATTATGTGAGATATTACCGATAACTTTGGTAGTTTTCAGGTCTGATTTACTTAGGTCCTCTTCAATTAGAAACCAAAGTAAATTTCATAATAAAAATGCCTGTATAGGAAACAATGATGAAATGCTTAGACTAGACTATAATTTCAGAAAAGTAGACACTAAGTTCTCAGAAATGATTGACGTTTATGCCTTAATCTGTCTCTAGCAGTGGCGTACGGAAACTATACTGAACAGATGAGGAAAAATGATGATAAAATAAATAGAATCACAATTTTGACAACAATGTTTTTGTTTTAATGCAATGATGTTTCTGAGAATTCAGTATTGACTATTATGGAATTGTACAATAAGGAATAGAACGCAACATATACTTAGAATCTTGTACATAATCCAAAAGCTATTTCGAAAATATACTTCAGTATATTTTTTCAATAAAAGCATTCATCTAAAGCCTCCCGTTGCGTTGGAGATGGTGATTTATCCAGTCTTGTTGGTATAACAATTTTGGAAAAGCATTGGGAGGAAAGTCTTCAAATCTTTGTTTGAAGATGGTCGACAATGTTTTATGGTGAATTTCATTAGTTCGGATTTCCATTGTCTAAACTAGAACACAGAACTAGACACCTTTCTGAAGCACATCAACAGCGTAAACCTTCCATCACCTTCACAATGGAGAAGAAAGTCCACAACAAATTGACATTCTTCGGCATATTGGTGAAGGGAACCGACACTAAGTGGGACACATCTGTATACTGAAAACCCACTCACACGAGACAGTATCTGAATCACGAATCCAACCACCATCAATGTAACAAAAAAGGACTCATCAAGACTACGAAGGATGGTCTCGAGATGGAACTAGGCATCATCAAAAATATCTTTAATGGGATGGTTAATCCATAGTGATAGTGGAACAGACTTTGGCTAGGAGACAGTAAGAGCCTCGCAAGGAAGAAAAGTCACAACCACTGCTTACACTTCCCTACATCAGAGGATTGTCGCGAAGGATAAGAAGAATTGGGTCCAAGTACAACATCAGAACCTGCTTCAGATCCGGAAACACCATCCGCAGTAGCCCCACGAACACCACGAAAACCAAACTGCGATTCCTAGAATTGCATTTACCGGATTCCCTATGAGTGCGGCTAATCCTATGTCGGTAAAATTAAAAGGCCATTGAAAGTCTGCATTGTCGATCACAAGAGAAGCACAGAGCGAGCAGAAACCAGCAAATTGGGAATAGCAGAGCATGTTTGGACTTATCAACATAACATCAAGTGGTCCCAAGCTGAGATCAACCACAGGGAGAAACACTGGTTTGGGAGGAAAATTTTGGAGGGTATGTGAAAGCACTCGAATGACCTATAAATAGTTATCTCTCGGAGGAATAGTCCAGTCATTACCCCAAGAACTTCACTCTAACATTCAAAATTTCCCTGACGTCGTATATATGTTTCTGTTTTCTGGAGACTAGAACCAGTACGAGCGGGAGTGGCTTTTTATTTTGTTTCTTCAGCCTGGCTACCGATATGGAGCCTTTGATTTTCAGGTCGTTTTTTGATTTTGTCAATTTCAAGGGATTCAGGAACGCTTCGGAACATTTAGTGGTTTTACTTCCTGCATTGTGTATGTGTGGTGCGGGATGCTCTCTTTGTTTAGTACTTTGACCATTTTCCTGAAGTCGTCCGGGCTAGTGGGTTGGACTTTTACTCCGTCGTTGGTGTTTACCGCTTTCGTGAATTTTATGTTCTCCCGTGCGGCTATTTCATTAAACTTGGCCCACTTATCTTTTTGTCTTATTGTGATTGGTGGTGGTCTGATTGTTTTTGGGCCAGTTGTCTGTGCTGTTTTAGGCATCGAAGCCGCTTCGTCTTGTACTTCAGTTTCCATATCTTCGGATGGAAAGTTTTCTTCAGGTTTTTGAATCACATTGGATGTCTGACTGTCTTTGTAGTTAGCCCTGAGTTTCTTAGATTTTCTAGGCGGGATTTCCGCCTTTTCTATTTTTGACACCACGTTTTGTGCCTGTGTTTTAATCTTGTTGTTTGTTTGTAGTTGTTTTTTGGGAGATACTGTCTCCGCTGGGCATTTTTTGTTAAGAGTCGCCTCTCCTTCTAGGCTTTCTTCGGAGGAATAGCCTGACATATCATCTGGTATTTCACCATAACCGCAGGCTCTTTTTTGTTCTAGTTCCTGCTTTCTTTTACGCATTAATATGTGCGTGGAGACGAGTTCTTGAGGAGATACTTCGTATAAATCTAATAACTTGGATATCATGGCTAATACCATGTCTCTTTTTTCACTACTGGCATTGACAACAAACGTATCATTTTACCATGTTACTTCTTTGAATGCTCGAGAACAACTTATATCTATCTATTGTATCTATCAACAGTAGCTTTCTATAGAATCTGTGGAGGTTAGGTTAGGCGAATAAATCAAGCAATAATGTCGATAATTCTGTTAAATACAGATCCCGAGCATTCAAACGGGAATAAATATGGAATGAAAAAAAATCTATTTTTCCGTTAACCAGCTGTCGCACCCCTACGAACGACAACCTTCAGATGTCGAAACTTGTGCGAGCTAAGGACTGAGGTCTTACCTTTCAACGTGTGATTCCTAACACGGGTTGGACGATAGCAAGTGAAAATCGATCGTTCAGACTAGGGCTTGAACCACCAACCAATACGACAGTCAATTCGAGTAAGTGAACAAAGCACCCACGTCGAAACGCCTGGCTACCGACCTGGAACGCTCACTTGGAAGTTTTACACAAAGCCAGACTGTCCCTATGGACATGTCGACGGATTTGTAATAAAACTTGGGGTTCAGGTTCCAAACAAATCCATTGGATTTATGTGATGATTGTCAGACCGATGATCACTTATTGTGCAATTGCCTGGTGGCCGAAGGCTTTACAGAACACGGCCCAGGCGAAGCTCTCTGGCTTAGAGAAACAGGCTTGTCTGGCCATCAATAGTGTCATCAGTACCACACTGTCAGCGGACATGGAGATGCTTCTAGATCTATCTCTTCTCTATATTATTCTGGACAGACTGTTGGTTGACACTGGAAGTCAGAGCATTCTGGAAACTACCTCTGATTTTATGGATTAACGAGGTCTCACCTTTTAACGTGTGATTCCTAACACGGCAGTCAATTTTAGTGAGTGAACAAAGCACCCACGCCGAACCGCTTGGCTACCGACCGAAAAGTAGAGTTACAAACAAACAAAAAAAGATACATATATACATACGGGTGAATCTAATAAAAGCGTGATAAATAAAAAACAAAAAAATATGATGGTGCTCAATCAAATGTTCATTGAAAATTCAAATTTGTTCATCTTGAATTCCACGATTCTCGTGATAAAGTCAAGGACACGTAGGGCTTTGAACCCCAAAATTAATTAATAAAAGTAGTGTGAAAGACAAATTAATTCCAACTGAAATGATATGAAACATTCCAGTTCACGTCGGGTGTCTCGAAATTCAATTAGATCATTCTAATTAATATATGAAAATAATTCCCGAAGTAATCAAATTAGGAGTATATGTTGGTCCAATTATACCGAATACAAAGAAACAAGTTCAACAACAAATTGATGTCATCATAAAAAACTCTGCTAATTGGTAAATTACTCTGAAAACTGGGAGTATACTTATCTAATTATATTCATGGGAATTCGCCATACATTGCTTTGAAGACGATTTTCTTTTTATCTGGGTGCATTTTATGATCGAATTAGTTCAAGTTGGAGTTGATCACATAGAAGGGACTCGTTAAATGCAAAATAGGAGATTCTATAAAAACAGCTTCAAATATATGGTTTGATTTTTTATTCTCAACGATAGTATATACCATGTGGTAGGATAATGATGATAATTTGGATATACTTTTGTTTAAAACCACTTTAATGAAATGAATAAAATCACCTTTGTCTAATTACGACTGGTTTCGGGTTTGACCTCATTATCAAGTATAAAACTGAGATGTGATATCAACAACTTTAAAATTCACCACTGAAATTTTAGGGGTTGTTAAACTTACAAATTCAAGAGAGGAGACCTACATAAATCGAGTTGATCATTTAGGGGTATATATTTCTGGTTTTTAATTGATTTGTTAATTTCGATTGCTTCCAACAAATTCATTTTCTTCCCTTTATTACATATGTGTAGGATTTTGAGGTTGTCTTTATTTATCTTGCGTTTTGATTCTTGAAGATGTTCGTACATTGTAGATTTTGTTCCAAACAGACGTGTTCACGCAGCCTTATACCAAAAATTAAAACCGGCGGGGCAGACACAGAGTCTTTTCATATGATTATACAAATAGACCTGGTCACGTGTGATTTGCCGCTCTAGGCGACAACCATTGCCGCTCTAGGCGACAACCATTGCCGCCCCCTCATTCTTCTATATGAATTATGAAATTTAACATTCCTTATACACACAAATTTGTCACATATACGCATGCAAAGTTTGTTTTGAAAAAACGTTAATATTCAACACATATTTACGTGTATATTATTTGACATAAACAATTTTTTTAATTTACATTGTAGAAAAAACTTTCACTAGTGTGTTCAGCTATTTGCAAACGGACTTTCTATCTTAGGGTTTTTGTGTTTATGCAAGTAGTATATTATGAAATTACGTGGTTATCGCCGTTTTAATCTAATAAATTCCTTTCACTATTGCTAAACTATTACAAGTTTCATTATTATGTAAAAGAGGGAGGTGTTGCCAAATATGCATCCTCCATGAAATGCAAACTGAACGTTTATTATATATTATTGATTTACATTATTATTTCTAAGGTACTTTTGTTACTATTTTACTGTACCTATTGGTTCTGATTTTGTTTTTATTTTCGATTCAAAAACTACCGCGCTCAGAAAACTCAGAAATCTGAGGTCTCCCCTGGATCGAAACGACAGTGACTACCCAAAATAGGCCTGTTAGACAACGTGTGTTCTCTGCTGACATCTATCCCGATAGACATCTACCCCGATAGATTTTCCCAGAAGTATTTTTACAGTCCAGGTAAAGCCGATGCCAATAGTACGTTCTATCCCATGAATCAGGAATCCAAACCAGGCATTTGGCAATGATGGTGTCAATGAATGCACTATTCGATGTTGGTTTGCGAAATTTCGTTCCACAGGTTTTAGTCTTTAAGATAAACCCCAAAGTGATCGATCTACAGTAATTAAGAACTAGGATTTGAGGACGCTGGTGGATACTGACTCATCACAAATGGTGCGTAAGATGACGGAAGAAGTGGGTGTCAGCTCCCACGTGATTTTTGATGGTTTGAAACTTATTGGAAAAGTCAAAAAGTGGGAAAAGTTTCGAGGTCAGTTCTTCTTTGCTTTTGCGCAACCTAAATAAACTTATTTTTTGGATCGGATCGTCGAATGTGATGAAGAGAGGATTCTCTGCGACAACAGGAGATGTCCAGGACACCAATGATCCATGCAGGCACTTCTCAAAGGCGTAAACCCACCAAAAACCAGATCATGGTTACTGTATGGTGGTCAGCGGCTGATGTGATTCAGTACAACTTTCTGCAACCGGGCCAAACCATCACAGCAGAGACCTACTGTGAGAAAATCGATGAAATTTACCGAGAATTGCGTCTGTAGCAGCTGAGACTCGTCAACAGAAGATGTCCCATCCTGCTCCATGACAACGCCCGTCACGAAACACCGTCTGAAAATTAAACGAATTTCATGTACTTCGAAAATGTTCTTACAGGTAGAACCTTCCTCAATCAGGACCAGGCAAAAACGCCCATGCACGCAATTTTTATGTTGACGAAAATGATCGACTTGTGTTACGTTGGCAATGACTCAAATGGTGTTAATTTCGATTATATTGAATATAAATTAANTGTCAAGATATAACGAGCTTGGGATACAATTTGTATTTTTTCTCAAATTTTTTATGAATTTCCAAAACATTTTCGAGTTCCTATCGATTTCATCTTCCATATTCTTAGATTGGAATAGTTTCACAGTTGAAATATGTACCGCTCTTGTTGGAATCAAATGTGCCAAGTCACTTGAACACCTCCCATGAAAGTATCTATAGAAGAGAAACAAATCGTCAGTTTTTCTTCGGTGTTCCAGACTATCAAGGTTGCAAGTGATGTTCGCGTCTCCAATCAGGCGGATGGCTCTTTTTCGGATGGAATCCAGCAGCTTCAGGGTATGTTTGGGGGCGGAGCTCCATACATGTGAAAAATACTGATCTGAGCTTTAAGAAGCATCAAAAGTTGCTGAGGTGTGTATAGTTTTCTGGTTCGGAACAGCTTTACAAGCTTTTGAGAAGCAGCCTTTGTAATTGCAGCGACATGATTGTGCCGAGACATATTGGTGTTCATTTCAATCCCCAACAAACTTATCGAAGCAGAAAGCGGAATTGTTTGACCTGAAGACCGATGTCAATTTTTTTGTGGCATTTAATTGAACTTGGTTAGATCTTCATTGATATATTCAACCTTCTGCTGCCAGTGAAGATGTACATCCGCAGCCGATGTCCTGGAATCCAAATGTAATGACGAGACAAATGTACTGTCGTCAGCAAAGCAATATATTGGATTCTTGGTTTTTCCCAATAAGTTTGGAGATTATATATCCCTGGGAAAGTATTCGAGAGATATTCATCGACAGCCATTTGCAGGGAACGTTCTTTCAGAAAGCTGAAGAGTCATACACAAAAATAATCCGACAAACCATAGCATGAAAGAATGGCAAGCAAACTTGCATGCTACACACGGTCAAGGGCCTTAGAAATATCAAGCGCAACAGCTGTGGACTTTTCATGTTTCTCGATTGCGTCATTCCAAATGATGGTGACATACGATAAAAGGTCGCCTGTTGATCTTTGTTTCCGAAATCCATATTGATGATCGCTAAAGATGTTGAAGCCTTCCAAATATTTGAGGATATAGCGGTTTACGGCTTTCTCCATCACTAATAGCAAAGCGACTGGTCTATAGTTTGAAGAGTTGTCTTGCCCTTTTTGGGGATAGGCTTCTAACAAGTACCATGACGAGTACTTCATCAGGACGAGACGCCTCGTTTATATTGAGCTGTTTTAAAATTCATCTGACTAGATGCTGTCGAAAAGTAATTTCCGGCATTGTGGATTCTAGTATGGGAATAGTGGGTGGTGCCTTTCCCAGAAAATTGACTATGGAGTAGGACGCAAACTGTTCAGGTAGTAGATTTGCCTTTTCTATGGCTGTTGCAATTGAACCATCCGCGTGTGTGTGTGGAATTCTGATCAACAGCTTTAGCTACCGACCAGAGGATCTAGACCCATTGAAATTGGTAAGCAGGTTATTCTCAAATATCCAATTGTGAAGTTCATTGCTTTCATTCATTCGAAATTTGCAGCTGTTGCAAGTATTAACAAACCTAGTTCGGTTTTCGGTACTAGAATTTTTGCGCCACTGCCAGTAGGTGAGATGTTTGGAGGATACAGCATGCTCGCAATTTTGGTTGAACCAAGGTTTGCCGTTAGAAGGTAGTTCCATTATTGCCTCTTCAGCACCAATCTGGTTAATATGCATGAAGCAAACAATTCATTCATAACACTACAACTGTATGTCATGGATGAGATGGGTCTTCCCAAGTCACAATGACAGTACGTAATGACATTCGAACGCTCATTTGATTTTATCCCAGTAGTACGAATCTTGTTTAAAAAGATGGAGAAGTGTAAAACCAATACCTTTCCCAAAAAATAATCTCTGCTGAAAATACACCCTCTTCAATACGAACAGAATAAATATACAAAGCCAAAAACATTTTATTTGTATTGAATACATGTTATAACCATGTACCCATGAATCGTCACCAGTTATAACCCTTTTAAGCAGATCTGGATCGCCGTTGAAGTCGTTCAACAATTCCTAAGCGATGCTCATGTTGTGGACAAAATTCAGCAACTTTGGAACGAACTTCGCTGACACACGCTTCATGCTCCAAATTTTCGAAAAATCGCATTGCATAAGCCAAACAGCAACTTCTATTATAGTCATTCAACAATTCTCCGTAACAATTTTCTCCACTTTCTCAACATTTTCGTCGGTTGTTGACGTGCTGAAACGTCCACATAGTCTAATCAACAAGTTCAAAAACATGAAAAATAAAAATATGAGCGATAGCTCATTCAATTCGGAATCACCTCTAGAAAAATGTTTTTGAAGGATTTTGGTGCAGGTAAAAAATTGCAATTGTTAAACAAAATAAGATTCAAAGAATGGTTTAATTTCGGTTTGAATTTAGGGGATTTTTAAATAGGCTTAGGAGAAAAGATTTTGAGCAGTTGGCATCACTGTATTAAGCATACGGATATTTTCTATAAAGTCCATGAAAATGTTAGCCAGCATGGGCAGTTGTGAGCCTTTCTGAAATTTCTAAAAGCCAAAGAAATGCAGGGGCCTCATGTTTCAATATATATATATCAAAGGCAGTGTAATTTGAGAGTTCAATACAAAGGAAAGATACAATCATCGATGTTAGTTCAATTATAGACATATTCGAATATCACTCCACTGTGGTATTTTCACTTAGTAGACAGAAAGTTATGGACAGAGTTCGAGTGATCCACACCATAATACTAACACAGCATTATTCACAACCCGAGAATGCTAGAAGTATTCAGGTGACAATTCGTTGTCAGATTATCACTGAACAGTTCACGAAACCGCAACACGTGTTTCTTTATAAAATGGCTTCCTCAGCCGTATGAACACGCATGAGGAAGCTATTGCTATTGCTATTATTGCTAAGCGAAGCTCAATCCCACTATCTTAAATGAAATTTAAAAGTTTCAGTCATCACACTACTTGCAGCACCGTTCCTGGAACTCACTCTAGATAAGAAGAAGAAGGAACGAACATTTTTGAGCCTATCATTTGAATATTTATGAAGCCACTTGTAAAATCTGAGGTTAGAAAAAATATGTTAGTTAACAGTGATATTACTTTTTGAAATATCATGATGAAAGATTTATTCAAATTTCAAAATTGAATCTATAGGGACTTCCAACAGGGACTTCCGAAGTTTGACAAATGATGGCGGCCATCTTGTTGAAGCTACATTTGTCAAATCAGTTGTAATTTATTCAGTCTTTTATGCCAAATCATCTTGGATGGATATACCATTCAACCACACGTGCAAATAATAAAATGGTATCATCAAATGGGTGTTTTTTTCAGACAACGTACCGCGCGCTTCGACCATTCAACGGTCGCCATAATCGTCCGACCGAGAGGACTATTGGGAATGTGGTGAATAAATTTGAGTCAACTGATTCGCTCACAAGAACTTGGTCTTTCGCAGACCATAACTTGGCGAATTGTGCGACTTAACTTGGGTCTGTAACTCCATTTCTGTAAGCCCATTTCTGGATGTATGGGTACGTGAACAAACAAAATTGTCGAATTTGGGACGATACCTATCCACATGAAATCAAAGAGCGTACAATGCATCCTGAAAAAGTCACTGTTTATTGTGAATTTTGAGCTGGCGGCCATATTCCTTTGAGAACGACGTTGGCCAGACCATCACTGTCATCACTGGCGAGCACTATACTGCCCTGCTAAGCCAAAAAGGCGTATCTCTAATTTTCTTGTTTTGAGATATAAGGCATTTTAATGAATTTCGAAACCGCACCTACAGAGTCAAATTTTTTTATGTTTTTTTTGGGTTAATACAATAAATATTGAGACGACAACGACATGGTAATTAACTTGTCTTACATAAACTACTATTTTAGTTTTAAACTGAGATACGGCTAATTGGCTAAGGAATTGAGAACAAAAGTTTGAGATACGTCTCTTTGCACTAATGATTGATCAAGAGATAACGTTCGATTCTGTTTCTCACCACATGGACGTGGATAGGAGATTGAATAATGAATGAAAAATCATCTAGAAAAGATTTATTAATAATGTGATACAGTAAGAATACGCCACATTTGTGGGATATTGAAAGAATTTTTCAGAAAATAATTATATATTTATACTGGAAATAAACCCAAAAGTAAACTAGAATATGAATAGAAAAGCATAAATTTTGTTCAGTTCTCATCTGAAACCGAAAGATTGNAAATCAATAGTAGATGTAGGAGATAATTATATAAAACAATTAAAAAGGAGGATGAAGAAAAAAAGAGTTTGTTTTTATATCGTGATGATGTTCACCAGCAGGTTCAAAATCATTGATTAGAGAATTTACAGAGTCAATGAAATAATCATTAAAGACATGAGGAATAACAGGACCACCATGAAACCGAGTTCCATCATCAGTTTCAAAATAATTCGGAGAACAATTGCTCATATTATTGAATGTTGTATTCTGTTTATTTATATTCCAGGCAACTTTAGATTTGTTATCAGCTTCAAGGAATTTGATACTGAAATACTCTTTTTTTGAATGGTCAATTTTTTTTCTATGATTCTTCAACATAATTTTGTACTGCTCAATAACGATTTCATTACATTGAGTTCTGTTCAGATTGAAAACATCACGAAGAAGTATACCTTCATTAATGATTTCCTTGGTGATTCAGGGTTTGCCTTTAGGAAGGTGGGTGTTGCTGATTTCACGTAAAACAGGCGGAAATGCTTTGTCAAATAGATTGAGGAATAAGGAGTAGAATTTAGAAAATTTAGTGTCAAACATGTTGTTGAGATATATGACGCCCCAAAATTCCCATGACAGTAAGGTTTTGAAATAATAAATGTTTTGGTCATTGAACGCTCGTTTGAGAGTGTAGTAGGGCTCATCAATAGAGCAGGATTTAATTGAAGGATTGAAATACGATTCAAAGCGTCCTTATATGAAGGAATAAGAAATTCAGTGAAATTTGAGATACGTCTTTTTGGCTTAGGAGGGCAGTATAGGTCGATGATTACCAACTTCTTTTGGTCTGTATTGGAAGATCTTGTGGTGTTTCAACAGGACGGTGCCATACCTACAGCTCATGCTACATTGGATACCCTGAACGAGCGATTTGAGGGCATAGTCAATTCACGTGGAGGTGATGTGAAATTGCCACTGGGATCGTGTGATTTGACCCCGTTAGACTTTTTTTTGTGAGTTTTTTTTAAGTCGCTGATGTATGCGAATAAGACATAAACCACAGCGTTCCACAAAGCCACATGGCATCGGTTAAATTCAGCTTGATTCTTGAGTCAGAGTCATGGAAAATAGGACGTTCCGGATGCGCTTTATCCAGAGTTGAGAGTCCTCCATTGTAAATTTCATTCTCTTCCAGATTTTTCGGATATTAATAGTTCTTAAGTAATCAACCAAAGACTAAATGTTTCTTTCATTCATCCTTCATTCATAATTTGTTAATAACACATTTTTCTAGTACTGTTCATCAAAACATTTTTCAACGATATTCTCAATTCAATGAGCGAAACCTCATATTTTTGGAAGCCTTATCTATTCAATATGAATTTTAAATGTGATTCTTCAGAATCCACAATTTTTTATCTAATGTGCCATCTGGGATCTTTTAACTTTATGGTGGAGGTATGTGACATCATCATAATAAATAATACCTTGTTTTAATAAATTTCCATTCCAGCAACTATCTCACATTGAGAAAATAATACAGGAATTTGCATAATGAGAATGAAATGGACGATGAACATTGTCCAGCATGAGTCACGCTAATGGGAATTGCTTTTCTCTCCAAGTATCAAAATAATTGACAATATTTTCACTTCAATTTACGAACCGGCAGACGTTCTTGAAGTGTCTTAATCGAATCAAATTAAATATCGAATTTATGAACGTTCGAAAACTTTAAATTCATTTAACCGCGACCATAAACTTCTTCTCCCTGGTCGTGCCTAGAGATAATACTCTGAATGTGCGTGAAAACATACATGGGAGGGCGAAAAAACTACACTAGCACCAATTGGGCATCGCTTGTTTGAGTAATGGTGAAAATTGGAATTTCAATAATTGATTATGGCATGCCTGAAATTTTTGCATTCGTCTTGAATAACTCTTGTAAAGTATTTAAGTTACACTTTGTATATCGCACTTCGGATGTATCAAAAGTGAAAAATAAAACAATGCACCTACTTATCACGTCTTCTCTCATTCGCTATTCTATAATAAATGAAACTCCATGTATCTTCGAGCAGGAGAGCTTAGTCAGCGTTATCATTCACGCAACCCGCATAAGGTGCTTCTATTTCAATTCCAGTCATTGATATTTTTTCAATATTCCCATACTAAACCGGCAGACGTTCTTGAAGTGTCTTAATCGAATCAAATTAAATATCGAATTTATGAACGTTCGAAAACTTTAAATTCATTTAACCGCGACCATAAACTTCTTCTCCCAGGTCGTGCCTAGAGATAATACTCTGAATGTGCGTGAAAACATACATGGGAGGGCGAAAAAACTACACTAGCACCAATTGGGCATAGCTTGTTTGAGTAATGGTGAAAATTGGAATTTCAATAATTGATTATGGCATGCCTGAAATTATTGCATTCGTCTTGAATAACGCTTGTAAAGTATTCAAGTTACACTTTGTATATCCCACTCCCGATGTATCAAAAGTGAAAAATAAAACAATGCACCTACTTATCACGTCTTCTCTCATTCGCTATTCTATAATAAATGAAACTCCATGTATCTTCGAGCAGGAGAGCTTAGGCAGCGTTATCATTCACGTAACCCGCATAAGGTGCTTCTATTTCAATTCCAGTCATTGATATTTTTTCAATATTCCCATACTCATTAAAAACGGAGCCCAAAGGCAGATCATTCATGATCCATTACCAGGCAGCGCTGTTTCGACCCACCACAGGTCTCATCAGTGGTGCTAGGATGAATCACGACGAATGTATTGCTGGACTCAACTGTACTTGATGCACACTGAGTAAGAAAGGTCAATGACATCTTACCTTAAGAAAAAACGGTCTATGATATCGAAGAAGACTTAGTCATGAGTATTGAAGGTGAAGGAGCTCCCCAATGGTAATCAATTGCAAAGCCGAGCTTCGATATCGATCGTCGAAAGATATTCGTCCTCTGTCGTTCATAGCAGCTTTCACTAAAAGGTAACTAGTTGAAACAAAGGACACCGCATTTGATAAATTGGCAAACTATTAATCAAACGCAAAATTCCCTTGAATGTTTCTGGTTTTCTTGGATCCCTTCCCTATGTAAAATACTTTACTATTAAACAACCTAAAGTAGATGCTGATAAAACTCAATAAAACCGGTTTCATAATACTTTTTCTCCAAATGGAAGAGTACTTAAACAGTAAAGTTTACGGTGTACTGAGTTGAACATCAAAACGTTGACCAGCCTCAGTCCGTCATGAATTTCTGATATGTACCGCTCTTGGTGGAATCAAATGTGCCAAATCATTTGAACACCTTGCGTGAGAATATCTATAAAAGAGAGACAAATCTTCAACCTTTCTTCGATGTTCCGGACTATCAAGGTTGCAAGTGATACGTTCGTGTCTCCAATCAGGCGGATGGCCCCTTTTCTGGATGGTATCCTACAGCATCAGGTTATATTTAGGGGTGAAATTCCATACATGAGAACTATACTCCAAAAAAGGTCTGATCTGAGCTTTATGAAGCATCAAAAGTTACTGAGGTGTGTACAGTTTTCTGGTTCGGAACAGTGTTCCAAACGTTTGAGAAGCAGCCTTTGCAATTTCAGCGACATGAATGTGCAAAGACATATTAGTATCCATTTTAATCCCTAACAAACTTATCGAAGCAGAAACTGCGACCGGTGCATCCACATCCGATATCCTGGAATCCAAATGGAATGACTAGACATGTGTACTGTCATCAGCAAACAATATACTGGATTCTTCGTTTTTTCTAATAAGTAATTAATTATATAACTAAAAGAGAGTTGGAGACAATATGGAAAATTCTTTCGGGAAGCTGGTAAGCCAAACACATAAATGATCCGTCAAGCCATAGTATCAACGTTTGGCCAGCAAAACTTCATGCCATACACGGTCAAAAGTCTTAGAAATATCAAACGGAAAAGCCCTTGACTCTTCCATATTTCTCGATTACGTTATTCCATACGACGTAAGGTCGCCTGTTGATCTTTGTTTCCGAAAGCCATATTGATGATCGCTCAAGATATTGATCCTTCCAAATACTTATGTGTTTTCGTGGACCTTTCCAAGGCTTTCGATACGGTGAGTTATCAATTACTGCTTGAAACCCTACAAGATATTGGAGTCAGAAGTAATAGTTTGAAATTTTTTAAATGTTATCTCCAACACAGTTACCAATTAGTGTAGATAGACGACAACTGAAGCAATCCCAGCACTATTCAGTATGGAGTACCTCAGGAAACAATTCTGGGAACACTTCTCTTTAATATTTAGGTGAACGGTATGTTTTTGCTGAAGGCTAGGGGAAATATCCTAGGTTTCGCCATTTTTCACAAAGGTAATTCGTGGGATGAACTTAGGGACATAGTTGCATCAGACTTTCATTAATCTAGAAATGGCTGAATCATGCATTACTCACAAATAATGTTGATAAAACACACTTCCTACTATTTTGCTGCAATAGGACAACTTCTCCTAACTTTGATAAATTTCAAGTTAACATTCCAACAGAACAGTTCGTTATCAAATCAGCAACATCTTCAAAATATTTGGGAGTACACATAGATACGCATCTCAAGTGGAACATTCATATCCAATCTCTCTGCCAAAAGTTGAGATTCATTCTCCACAAGTCCTGGCATCCTCACTACCACTAAAGCAAGTAAAAACACTATATTATGTCCTAGTAGAGAGTCATCTTCGATACGGAATATTAGTATGGGGTGGTGCCGTAATAACTCATTTAGGTATGTCCTATAGAAATCCTCCAAAGACGGCTTTTAGAAATTATCTTAAAAAAAGAACACATTTTTCCATCTGATGCTCTCTATGCGAAATGTTATGTGTTTGACGTCTACCAACTCTTTTTTCTGAAAATAAATATGTATTACCACCAAAAACAAAAATTTGAATTACCCACACATGAATATGATTCACGTCAACGAAATCAACACATCACACCACAAATGCAAAAACTAATATCCTAACGTTATCGATATTGTTAGTATCATTTTATCACAAACAAGCACGTTTAGAGCTTCTGTGATTTCTTGTTCATTCATACATAAATCATATAAATCATGTATATTGGCAGGAAGAATTAACTTTATTTTTTCACCGCAGTGTGCGCTGGTCAGGCCCTATCCCCCGAAGCCCCGATACATTCGGGCGGGCGCGCCAGCATTATCAACCAATGACCACTCCACACACCGTGGGGTGAGTGATCATTGGATTCGAGAATCATGTACCCTGAGCAAACGCATTGAGCCAAGAATGACAGCCTTCTGCATCTGTGCGGCTAAGATTTCTGCCTTAGTGCGGCAAGCCGGTATGATTTTAAGATTCGAGAGTAGAGTAGGCATCATTCCACCAAGGACTTCAATAATCAGAACAACTATCTTGACAGAGTGGTCTGGATAGAGTCTGCGGAGTTCGAAGAGAAAATCTCGATATTTTATCCGTTTTTTCTCCTCTTTTCGGACGATATTCGTCTCGCCAGGAGCTGAAAACTCCATGACAAATATCGTCTTGCACTGGCGGTCGAAAAGGGCTACAACTGGCTTATTAGCTTGCATGAGCCTGAGGGTGGGGAACGAAAAGTTCAAATAAATTCGGCTCTTCTCGTTCCCCACAACGGATTCAATAACCCCCGGAGCGTAGGGCAACACCGCTGTTTCGTCGAAACCGTAAAAGTGCCATAGATGGTAATATAGCACTCTTACGGCTGTGTTATGTCGATGGCTATAGGCCGAGACAACATATGCTGGACATGCTGATAGCAAGTGCATTAGGGTATCGGGCGCCTCGTGGCAGACCCTGCACCTTGTGTCAGAAACCTTTATACCCATCACGCGACTGCGGTAGACTAAGGTATTGAAGATACCATTCTGGCAAGCCATGATGAACCCCTCAGTTTCAGACATAAGCCCACTCCACCTGAGGAAAGCGAAAGTCAGGCGCTTTGATAAGCCAAGGTCTTCAGTGTTATTGAAGAAGGCCCCATGCATTGGCTTATCCTTGTGTTTCCGCAGAAGTGAGGAAGAATGAACTTCATTATGGGTATTATTATTATCATTATCCTTTTCTATTTTCCTTGCCGTTTCATTAATTTATAATGGTATGAGCTCTGTCGCCAATTCACAATTTATAATAGTCTTTTTCGATCATTTTCAGTATGTTTTTCCTTGAGAGAACGCGTTAAACTTCATTCTCTGCAAATAACCTTCTTTCATTACTTGAAACACCCGATGAATCTCTCTCACTACACCCTGAATCCCGATAAGGATTCCAAAAAGAACGAAAACTGAACCGTAATAAAGTGTAATAACTCCAAGTGCGAATCGCGCTCGGCATTTCTTTAAATCAAATCGGAGTTGATATGATTGCAAATACATTGAGAACTTTACAAAAACACCGATAAATCACGGTATCGAATGAACGATCAAAGAAAAATCTCAATTAAAGTCTGTCGATTAATTATGAGGCAAGTTGTTCCGGCCGAGATATCGCATCAGAGATGATTTAGAGAATCCAGGCAAGGCAGGCAGCGCTCTGAGCACACCGAGTCACTCGCATAAACAGAATGATTAACCGGTTGTCAAACTATAGAAATAAACGTAATTTATTGGGACGGGAAAAAACTTCACAAACTTATCAATATCTTGGCGTTAATAACGGCCTTTAATGACGGGAATGTATGTCTTATGGCTTGTACACGCGATAAGTGCTCGAGAATACCTTCCGAGGTCTAGTTGTGAGTTACCAAGGAAGAGGGAAATCATGTTTTTGAAAGGATAGGTCTCTATCAGTAAAAAAAACAATAAGGTTCAAATGTATATCTATAAAGATAGAAACACTGATAACAGAGAAAGATAAATCTGGTCGGTAATGAACGATATGGATTTGAACAAAAAATGATTGTCATTCATTGTAGAAATCCATACTTATACTTAAATGCGAAAGGTACTCACTAAACATTCACTCATTCATATCTGTTTTTCCCTACTGGTAGGTCCTAGGAAGCTAAAATTTGGTATATAGTTGCTTCTTAGGTCATAGATGCCTACTAAGGAAGATATTCCATCTGGGGTGCCAGTCGCGGGGAAAATGGCCCGCCCATAAAACAAAATTATCATTTCATCACTGTTTTTCCATGCCCTTGAATTTCCGGTTGGTGAATTTATATTTAGTATCAGCATTGCTCCCGTGCGGAACCGGGGCAAGGCGCTAGTATTCAAAGGATCGAATTTCTAAAGAGGTCATCACAGACACTGAAATATAGAATTTCATTACCCGGATTTTATTTGAGGTTTTGCGAGTTGTGGTTTCCTGAACGGTATCCAGTCACGCAGTATGAATTAATTTAATATTGATGGACTAATTAATAATGCTTCTTGGAGGCTGCAATCGTAGAGGGATGCTGAGTCAAATAACCTACAACTTCACAGGAAATGATATCTATTAGCCTAGGTTTAGTCCAGTGCCTCTATCAGGTATAATGCATAAATTTGATTGACAAGTTGAGTGGGTACCCAAAGTATTTGATATTTACAAGCAGTAAATTATATCCATACCTATTAGGATTTGTAATTTGTTCTGATATCCTATTTAAATACTAGGTTTCTAGGATCCGTTTTAAAAGTAGCTAAACTCAAGATGCCTCGAGTAAATGAATACACGAATCCTGTATATCGAACAAGTAAAAACTCTTCAGAAAAAAGGAAATGTTTCACTTGTTTTGGTTGGTGTCTCCTTTAGGGTAACCGCTCTGACCTATGGAGATGAACAGGATCATACAGAAAGGTCTAGACCAAGAGCTGCGTCTAGAGCTATGTTACGTTCACCCGGGATGTTCATACAGATTGGGATTGCTCAACTGAAGTCTATAGTATATTACTAAGCAGGTAGATGCACTAGGTGGGAAGATAATGAAGTGGGATAATGATGAAGCAGGAGTAAGAAGGCCTGAAATGGATGAAAATGTTGATGATATCATAAAAATAGGAACAATAGTGAATCGTGGCAGTTATAACTATACAGGGTCTGGGAAAGGTAACAATGATTTCTGATGAACTCAAAAAATTATATTATTTTCTAGTTTCACAATTGAGGAGGGAAGTTTGTTAACCAATTCATTTTATTTGCTACGTTCTGCAAATGTGAGCACTATAATAAAATATGAAATGTGAGCACAATAACAAAATATTGAAAATTTGGAAAACTTTTTTGATCTTATACTCCTCTATTTTCATTAAAAAAATTGTGTGAAACTTCCGGAGGAAGGAAGAAAGCAATTCAGTTCAAAGTAAACTCTCTACAAATATGCATAGAAGTTACTTTCAGATACAAACCGGAAAAAACCCTTTCGAAACAATTACTTACGATGCCAGTATTTTTTCCAATCTTTGAAACAGTTCTGAAATGCTTTTTTTGGTGTGTCATCGAGGTCACTCAGCGATTCGGTTATTATCTCCTCAATCGTTTCAAAACACCGTCCTCTCATGTGTCTTTTCAATCTTGGGAACAGGGGATGAAATCTGGTAGATATGGTGGCTGAAACATTATTATTGTACGACCATGTGGCGAGAACTCCTGGTGCACCACGCCACGGTAATCGAAGGAAACAGTGAGCAAAACCTTGTCATTCAATCGAACTTGGCGTACTTTTTTAACACGATTTTATTAGCTTCACCTATATGTATGTATGTTTGTTTGTAACTCTTCTTTTCCGTATGCATGCTCGGGATCTGTATTTCACAGGATTATCGACATTATTGCTTGATCTATTCGCGGGCAGATGGCGCTGTACGTAACCTTCTTGATATAATTCGAACTCACCCTACATGTATTTCTTCATTTTTTAACACGCTTTTATCAGCTTCACCTGTATGTATGTATGTTTGTTTGTTTGTGACTCCAGGATTATCGACATTATTGCTTGATCTATTCGCGGGCAGATGGCGCTGTACGTAACCTTCAACTATTGCTTGATCTATTCGCGGGCAGATGGCGCTGTACGTAACCTCCTTGATATAATTCGAACTCACTTTACATGTATTTCTTCATTTTTTAACACGCTTTTATCAGCTTCACCTGTATGTATGTATGTTTGTTTGTTTGTGACTCCAGAATTATCGACATTATTTCTTGATCTATTTGCGGGAAAAAGGCGCTGTACGTAACTTCCTTGATATAATTCGAACTCACTTTACATGTATTTCTTCATTTGAAAAAGTATTTTTTTTTAACACGTGCGCCTTCTGCCTTATTTGTAACTCTCCTTTGCGCGCCTGCTGCCTTGGACTTGGTAACTGATTTTCAGGCTCCCTCTCCGGAATCGGAAAATATCAATGGTCATTTTTCTTAACAATATACGGCTGATTGATCCCAAAGTTTAGATAAAATAAATAGACGGGTTTTTTTGGTCAAACTTCAACAATTTCGAACGAAATTACACGACACGAGCCAACCGATATGTCGATATCCTCTGCAACTTCTCTAATAGTGATTCGACGATTCTCCATAACAATTTTCTTCACTTTCTCAACATGTTCATCGATTGTTGATGGGCTGGGGCGTTCAGGGCGAGCGTCGTTATTCACATCTTCTCGACCTTCTGTGAAAAGCTTGTACCACTTGTAAACATTTTTCTGACTCAGCGTATAATCGCCGTACGCCACTGTCAACATTTCAAGTGTTTTTGAGCACTTGATTCCATTTTTCACACAAATTTTGATGCCAATTCTTTGTTCCATTTTTTTTCGATAGCAGAAAATCGCCGAAGGGGCAACTTTCATGCCTCTCACCAACAGACTAAACTTTGTAAACATCTGAAATTGTGAACATATGTTCAAGACATTTGTACCAACATGAAAAAATCGCCAATCGAATGTACGTAGCCCGCGAAATTTCACCATAACCTCGTTTTCTTAACAGTCCACTATATCTTCCTCAATGGCGGACACTTACCTTACTGCCTCATCAGCTCATCGTTTGACACACTTAAAGATGCAGAAGTGAAAGCTAAAAAGCTTTTTCCCCAAAAAAATATCACAACTTCAATGTTACAAAATAGATGATGGATTGATTAGAATTTGAAGTGCATTATCTGCAGTCTACCACTGAGCAGAAATCAACTTTGATGTATTGAATCCATCAATCATCCACCATTGTCTCGGATTGAATATATTCATAAAGTAAAAGATTACGTCCGGAACTTTTATTACAATATATGGATATATCCGACTGGTTCTGTATGTAAATAACAAGTAAACTAGCATAACAATAACTTATAGGATGCACAGGCAACATTCATAACATCCGCATTACCGTTTAATTCAGATTTAGACGCCCTGAGTACCAATAATAACAAAAGTTTGTTGGAAAGTCTATCTCGTTGTATCTTTTTAACGTGTTGTAAAACGCTGTTAACTGAGATATATCCTTAATGAGAAAGAAATATAATAACAGATATAAATAGCCTTTAGATACTGTTTCATTTACAATAAATTCGTGGCTCGGTTATTACTGCAGGTGAGTTCAGTTCCAAGCGATGCGATGCGCGTATAAAATAGTGAAGAGAGTTAAAAAGCCGCCATTCCGCGATGTCTGCTTATCTCGCTCCAAGTCGCATAAATTACGATGTGGGCGTCTCACTCTTCGGATTTGAAATGTGGCAGTGGCGCGGCTGCAATTTCATTACGCCAAAAGGACACTAATTTAGACACATTTAATTTTGTAAAACACATGAATAAGATAAATAAAGAGTGTGGTGTGAAGCAAATTAAATGTCATTTGTTATACCGCTTTATGCGAGGTCGACCCGTGAAATTTAATAACTCGTTCTGGTACGATGCAGATGAACACCTATTCTTAGCGGCTCGATTACTCAAAAACATTTTATTCCGTATGACAAAACGATGATTATTTTTGAAAAGCGGTTATTATGACACAGATATGATAGGAAACATTAGTTTAATAGTAAAATCTTCATCTGTTTTTGACCTTACCCAAAAGACACCCACCCTTAAATATTTTCCGGACATATTCAACATTTTTTCAACGGGATCGTATGATATGATACACATCCCACTTAATGAATAATATTTTATCCATGGACGTTAAAAAACTAATGGGTTCAGCAAACCGATATATACGACACAGATTGTGTTGAAGCCGGTAGATTCGATGGGGTACGGGTTACAGGGAAAGAGGAGACCTGCGATAGACTGTGACTTCCCCTCCACCGGCAGTGGAGTGTTGATGAATGTTATATATTTATGAAAACTTCCGATATAGATGTGATATTTTCATTGAATACATAATTAATAATAAGTTAGTTTCAAATTCACATAATTATAACGGATGAAAACACAAAGACTAAATATGACACATTTCTCAGGGGAAATGGTAATCTTAATTCTAATCTCAGAAAGGAAGATTTTTTTATTATAATATGAGCACTTGGCTTTGTGAAATAGAAACAGTATAAATGTACCGTAGAACGGGGTCAAAATCTGCCTGTAGGTGAAAATATGCCATTCTGCCTTTCTACAGATATTTGAAATTCGTGCGCTCGTTATGCTTTTGTTATGTAAACCAGCCTTTATTATGATGACTATACAAGTTTGGCAACCTTGTGGCGCAATTCCGAACTGCGTGGTTCCCGCTATTCGTTGAGAGGTTGGCGTTGATGAATGACGTGTATTTTCTACTTGTCCCAAAAGTCCGTATACTTTTTGGTGGTGAGAAGTTTGTGGAACAAATTGATACCTTCAGGTAAATAATTCCGATTACCAATTCATTTATCATGATGATACCTCAATGACTATTGCATACTAATTTATTTTTGTGAATTATACCAATTTTGAGATAGGAGCACAAATTTGTGGGGTGACATTGTGCCATTCAGTGGCACATATTTTCACCCTGAATATTTTCACCTAGATGTTCTAGAATGAATGGAAAGAACATATTCGCAATAGTCGCTGCATGACAGTTCCGATGACCATGATAGCTATTGAAATTCCTGACACAAATGTGCAGAAAAACGAAGTCAGTGCTGGTGAATATGTACTCCTTATGTACGAAAATCAACAGTATCCAGGACAAGTAAAAGAAGTGGCTGAGCATACACTTTTGATTTTTAGCAATGGAAAAGTTTGAGGGAAATTGAAAGTGTCCCAGAAAACCGTAACTTAAATATTTTGCTCATTAAAATTTGATTTATTTTGTGCTTGATGTTATTAGTTTGATTTTTATTTGTGTCACGCTTAAAAGATACATTTCTCTTCTATCTGTAATACAAATTCTTCATAGAATATATGTTTTTTGCACACAACTGTGTAAATTTATTTAGCCCTATATTTATTGAGTGAAAAGATAAAGGTGAGAACATGCGAGTTGTGTTTCTCTATTGAATATGTATTGAAAACCGATATGGCACCCCAATAGTTGAGTTGAAAATGTGCCAAAATTATATCAGGTTTCGGACATAACTAAATTTATTTTAATACTTCCTTGTACTCTATTGCGTTTGCAAACTATGCGGCGTTTGATTATTAGTCATATACAGGATGTTAATTAAGTATGTACCATAAATTCAACAGACGATTCTTTAGGTAATTTTAAGACGAAATGTTCATATAAACATGGGTCCGCAAATCCTTCGTTCTCAAGATACAGGGTGTAAAAGAAAAAAAGTTATTCGTAAATATCTTGAATATCCTTCACCTAATTTTGTTCTAATTTGGCAATGGTATTTATAACATTAAGGATCTAATTTAGCCTGAACGTAATTGACTTTATTAAGTCCAGTGGCGTCTCGAGCGGGATTTGAACGAATATTTTTGACTTGAAAATGTACGCCACTGGCTTGTGTGGAATGTTTATTATATCTTTGGATTAAGCAATTAGAAATACATCTTTTTTGTCTCATGAATTTTTTTTCATATCTTGCTTAGTTTTTAAGAAAAAAAAGTCGACCTAATTGCATATCCCCGGAATACAAGGAATAATATGGGGAATTAAATGTTTCTTTTGGAAATTATTATTTTTACAATTTTTCATTACTAATTATGTAATGATAACAACAAATATTAAATAACATTAACATCTAGACTAACGAATTGCACTAAATTAAGTGATGGAAATTGCCTTCTTCGGCTTCAATACAACCGTCTAGCCGCCGCGCCGCATCATTAAATTTCGCACTCTTCTGAAAATACCATAAATAATAATCAAGGGTTGCCTTGGAAAACGATTGCAGCATTTAATAAACAATTTGATAGTTGTTGTCAACTTTATAAGCTTTTAATTTATAATTGTTATAAAAAGTGTGTTTAGTGGTTATTTTTCGAACCATTTTTGTAAAACATGGTTCAATTTACTAACAGTGAAATGGCAGATATGCATTTCTGTTATGGAATGGCTCACGGAAACTGGAATGCTGCAAGACGCATTCACCATGAAATATTTCCTCAACGTGTAGTGCCTAATAGAAGAACTTTTGTACGTCGCCATGCACGACTTTCTGAAAAAGGCAGCTATAAAAGATCGACGGTTGTCATTAGGAGGCCTGCAATGGTACGAACAGTTCAAATTGAGGACGCTGTTTTAAATGAGATTGAAGTAAATCCTCATACCAGTACTCGGAAAATAGATGAAGAACTGAATATTACCCATGTCACAGTGTGGCAGATTTTAAGAGCCCAGTAGCCGTATCCCTATCACATGCAACGTGTGAAAGCTCAATTGCCCAGAGATTTCCCTGTGAGACTAGCTTTTTCTAATTGGTTACGCGGTAAAATAAGAAGAAATCCAGGTTTCCTAAGTCAAATATTGTTTACAGATGAAGCTTGTTTTCTCGCAATTCAATTATTAACTTCCATAACAATCACATTTGGGCCGAAAACAATCCACACGCCTTGATAAAAAATAATTTTCAAGAACAGTTTTCTTTTAATATTTGGGTTGAAATTGCCGTTGACCATCTCATTGTGCCTCACTTCCTTCCACCTAGACTTAATGGAGAAGAATACCGAAGGTTTTTACAATTTGTTTTACCTGGACCCTTAGAAGAAATTCCAGTCATGGAAAGATTCCGTATGTGGTACACGCACGATGGTGCTCCACCACACTTTAGTGTAGTGGCACAGCAATTTTTGGATGATAATGACCATAATCGCTGTATTGGGAAAGAAGGCCCACACCCATGGCCACCGCGCTCGCCCGAAATGAATCCCTTAGATTATTTTCTCTAGAAACACCTTAAAGCGTTGGTGTAGAAAACTGCTATTCAAAGTGAAGATTTACGGAATAAAATAATTAATGCATGTGACATAATAAAAAATACGCCAGGTATTTTCAGAAGAGTGTGAAATTCAATGATGCGGCGGCTAGACGGTTGTATTGAAGCCGAAGGATGCCATTTCCAACACCTAATTTAGTGCAATTCGTTAGTCTGGACGTTAATGTTACTTAATATTTGTTGTTATTGTCACATAATTAGTGATGAAAAATTGTAAAAATAATAATTTCCAAAAAAAACATTCAATTCCCCATATCATTCCTTGTGAGGTCAGGGATATGCAATTAGGTCGACTTTTTTTTCTTAAAAACTAAGCAAGATACGAAAAAAATTCAAGAGACAAAAAAGTTGTATTTCGAAATGCTCAATCCAAAGTAATAATAAAAATTGCCCAAAGTCAGTGGCGTACATTTGAAGTCAAAAATATTCGTTCAAATCCTGCTCGAGACGCTACTGGACTTAATAAATTGAATCACGTTCAGGCTAAATCAGCTCCTTAATGTTATAAATACCATTGTCAAATTACAACAAAATTAGGAAAAGAATATTTAAGATATTTACGAATAACCTTTTTTTATTTTTATTTCAACACCCTGTATCTTGAGAACGAAGGATTTGCGGACCCATGTTTATATGAACATATCGTCTTAAAATTACCTAAAGAATCATCGGTTGAATTTATGATACATACTTAATTAACACCCTGTATTTAATTTTTTTCCGAAAATATTTTCGCAACAACATAAAAACATAAAAAAGTGGCACATATTATTGACTCCATTTTACGGTAATGATTACAAAATCTCAAACAGTAATGAACGATAAACTTCAGGTGCTCACTACTGGAAGATTTTTTAATTGCTTTCTAGAAGACAATATTGCCCATACGTCCATTGAATTTTCGAATCGATTCTGAAAAAAATATTTGTTTTCGGAACCATCTGAAGCAGTGGAATTTGCCAAAAAATACAGTGCACTTTTGAAAACAGATATTTTCATCAAGCAGACAACTGAAAAGAATAAGAGGGACAATGAAACAACGTTCGATTCAAATGTACCAAGTCGCTTGAATACCTCACGTGAAAGTATCTATGGAAGAGAAATGAATTAATATATCTACCCTTTCGTATTTGTCAAAATTACCGTACCGTAATATTTTCAAAAACATTAAGGTCATACAGCGCATCCCAACTTCTTGAGTACTTCTGTCATATCTCTTCGATGTGTCGGCTTAATGTGCGTGTTTCCAAGGGTCCAACAACTAAGTAGACATTTGCCTAACGTATTATCTCATAATTCCTGGGTTGTGTTTAAGTTGTAGTTCGCTGGACTCACCCCGTGATATATAGAGCCGCCGCACTTCTAATGTGTACTTAAGTTATTTACCGGCAGCAAATGGGTCGTCTATGGTCGGTGCATATTACGGAGATCCGTTAGCACTCGAGATTTATTGCGGCAAAGTTTTAAGGCTTTCGGTAATATTGTTTGTCCATTGAAGCTCAGAGGTGTTTTTCAGGAATAGGTTCAGTATGAACGATTGAAGAATGCAGATGCGGCATCAACAGAATACGCAATAAAAACTCATAATTTTATATACAGCATCCTTTCTTTCTATCAGAAAAAAACGAAGATTGAACAATTTACGTTTGCGTTCAATCAAAGAGATTTTTTGTTTGGATGATAGCTCGCTTCCAGTGTATCGAAGAGAGCTAGTTGAACGAATGTGAATTGTTGATAATTATTTCTATTTTCAAATCGTTTTGACAGTTTACGCTGTTTACATGTTGTTTATTGAAAAGCTTATACGGTTTCAATTCTTTTATACTTATGTACTTCACAAATAGTTGTTTTCACAATTAATACACTTTTAGCAATAGTAAGAGATAGGGTAGCGGTTAAATTGAGGCAAAATTGATGATTTTAGTGTATATTAGTTCAAACGAGCTACCCTATATGAGACCATTGATATTGAGACTCGGAATGAATCGTGATACACGTCAACTTTTAGTTCTGTATCTCTGTATCTGTGAAGTAGGAATGGTGAGTGTAGACCCACAGCACTTAGGCCACATGTGACCCATTGTACATCCTTCCGAGGAGTTGTCCTCCTAGGTCATCGACCATCCCGTCCTTTCTAGGAAAGTGGACAGATCACTAGGAGATATATCCTTTATATTGGCCAACACACACTCTCTTATTGACGATAACTCCGGATACTCGCATAGGACATGCCTGACAGTTTCATCTTTCTGTTCACACATCCTGCATAGAGATGTGTCCACTAGACCCATATTATGGAGGTGTTTTCTTAGTTAACAGTGGTCAGTCAGAAATCCTACTGTTAAGCATAGATTTTTCCTGGTCATCGCCAAATATTTCTTCGGCGCCAGCTTTTCAGGTTCGCCCAGGGTGATCCTGGCAAGATTGCGTCATTTGATTGGATGGAGCATAGGTGTGACGTTTGGCTAGTTCCGCAATTGTCGAAGTCATCAGGCCGTAGGAGTCACTGGGTCCTAAATTTCTTAGTCCAACCGCTTCCTTGACTAAAGAGTCGGCATTGCGATTACTTTTACTCCTGTCGTACCCTTTAACCCACCTCGGGATAATGTTATTATCTACCGAGGCTTTGGCTAAATCTTGGTGGTACTCTAGTACTAGCTAGAGGTAACACGTTTAGTTACTAATTGGTAGGAAATCATTATGACGAGAGGACGTTTTTTACCACTTTTATTTCTAACTAACATTAGTGCAGTTTCGTCCTATAACGACATTTCCAAACTTATAGATTAAACTTTAATGTATAAGATCATTTTCAAACTTATACATTAAACTTCAATGAATAAGTTTGAAAATGTCCTTATATAATCTATACGTTTGAAAGTGTCCTTATAGGACGAAACTGTAGTAGCGTTAGTTACAAACAAAATTAAAATTCAATCTATTAGTTTAATGTATGAGTTTGAAAATGTATTATCTAAAGACTTTGCAAACTCATTATATGCCAAATCTTTCAATAATTGTCTTAATAAATATTCATTCTTTGTACTGCTCTCGAAGAGAATAAACGTTTTCTTGAGTCTTGTGTGAAATCGATTTTTATTTTTGAAAACTAAGTTTTCAATTTCCAATACATAATTGGTGCAGCCGGTAGGATTCTCGCGGTGGTGAAAAAGAGCATTTGCATTGCGTCGAAAATCGTTTTTGTGTCTTTGAAGTTTCAATTTCTTCAGCGACGATCGAAGAGAATAAAAGTTTTCTTGAGGCTTATGTGAAATCGATTTCCGACACATAATTAGCTGCCGGACTGAGTCATGGCCGTTGAGAAGTACCTACCTTCGAATTCACCTGTAAACTGCTTTTTTATATCTACAGAAACCCAAGTAGCATTTTAATATCAATTTATTGTGTACCCCTTAAACCGCACTATGTAAAATTGCAAACAAAAGGTTCTATTCCTTTTTCCGTAATACTTTCTCTGTCATACACCGACCCAAACTTTACGCAGATATGATTTCTCCCACCGGCCATGACTCAGTCCGGTAGCTGTTCAACTCTCTCAATGAAAATCCTAAACCTGCTTTTCTTCGACTTCCATATGCGTAAAAAAACAAAACCATTTTACTTACTTTTTCTTGAAGTTAGCTCCACAAACGGAACACAAAAACGCACTGGGTCCAGTGACAGGCTTCACTTTGATATTTCTTGCATGATTCTTGATGTGAAACTGAAGATTGCTCTTCCTGGCAAACGACTTGGTGCAAACGTTGCACACGTATGGTTTTTCTTGAGTATGTTGTCTGATGTGACCTTGGAGAGAGGCCTTTGGAAATAACTTTTCGCAAACTGGACATTTGTACTTCGGTGTCGGTTTACTTCTTGTGTCTGTTCCGGTGTCTGAAGAATACGAATATGTCAGTGATGGTTGATCGTGAAGGGCCATGTGGAAGAGGAGTTCAGCTGCGGAGTTCGAGGAGAACATACATTTGTCACACCGTAGAGAGTGGGGTTCGTTTTCTTCTCTTTCTTCGAATTTGCAAGATTTCAGACGGAGGTGAGTTGTGAGTTCTTGGGATATGATGAAGTTTGCTCCGCAGTGGGGACATCTGTGAAAATATTTCAGTTACTTGGAATCATAGATAATAATAAATAAACATTACTTCAATGAATATGGAAATGTAACAAAACAAAGATTTCTGTTTCTAATCTAAATCAACAGTGACTAGGCAGGATATTTCAGTTTCTCAATATGCTCCATGAAAGACATAAGTGGTAAATATTGTTGTAAATTATCGATTGAAATAAAATTACGTCGGCCGCCGCTGGTCTTCGTCAATCGACTGTGACTTGGACAAAGTCGCGATCAACTCGACTTGCGCTTCTCAATAGTTCTAGATGTCGCGTCGCGTCGAGAGACTTCCCTATCGGCTTCTAGATACTTTTTTCACGTTATATGAATACTACCAATAGACAGATGAGGGTGTGTAGTTGAAAGTGCAGAACGATGTGAGCTAACAAGGCGATAGACATTCGATTAATTGTACAGCGTAATCAGTCATTGTCAGGCCCACGGGGAATACGTAATAATATATTAAAAATTATTAAATTCGTATGTCTTCGTCCCACCATCCTGAAATGACTAATTCACAGTGAATAGAGGGACGAAATAAACTGATGAATATAAATATTGAAATTTTGATTGATGCAACTAGTTTTCCTTCATTTTCAGTATTTTAATATCAACATTTGTTCACAAAACGGATTTGAAGCTTCAATAACTTCTAATTATTATATGCGAGCGCTTTCGATAGCAGGCTGTGCTATCATCTTCATAGCTCTACTCAAACTGAATGTGTAATCTTCTTGTTTGTTCTTTTATAACGTAAGAACGTTTAAGTGCAGGTATTTGTCTTCTCCTTTCATCCGGATGTCTTTTTAAATTTGCCTGTACTTGGGTAATCCCCTTTGTGTTGGTGTTTCTCTAGGTATAATAATCAAAACACACGATGAAGAAGGAGAATGATTCAGATAGGTTGACGATGGCCTGTACATATCCCAAAACAAAGGAATAAGAATAGAACAAATAACAGGGGAAATTAACAAAATAAATCAAAAACTGATTTTCAGCATAAAGGAAAAAAACGACTCGAAACTGAACTAAGTGAACATAACCATCAGATATAACCACAACAAAACAAAATTTCAAATGGCAATACAGGCTGATTCACGGTGGATGGCACATTAGACGTTTCTGATGAACCAGACAACGGATCAGTTTGAAAATTTAATGGAGGGCATATTCGGACATTCTCTAGCCAACTAAAATATTTTCGACAATGCGGTGTTGCCGCTTCTATTAGAAAGCAGTAGCAACTTTGAACAAAATAGCTGCCTATAACGCTTTCATATACAGAATACTAAGGATACCACTTTGCAATGAAGATCTGAACAAGGAAAGGAAAATTATATACCACATAGCAAACGAGAACGGATACACCCAAAAGACAATAAATAAATTGGAAAATAGAATCAAATTAAAAATACAAAACAAGGATCCAACTAATCCAACAGATGAAACAACACAACGACTGCATTCACATACCTAGGTCACCAAACCAATAAATTAACAAACATCTTCAAACCCTTGAACATCAATATCACTTACAAGCCGAACACGAAAGTAACACAAAAAATAAACAGCTATGAAAAAGAAGAAGACAAAAACCTAAACAGAGGGTAAAACATACAATACTCGGACTGCAACAAATTCTATATCGGCCAAACCAAGAAAAAACTGATCCAAAATAAAGACGAGCATAAAGAAGCATACATAAACGAACAAATCAAATCTCGCAACACACGCCATACAAAACAAACATAACTTTCCCCCACCAAACATCAAACTTATAAAACAAGTCAATAAAGGAAACCGTATGGACATCTGGGAAAACCTAAACATCCATAAATATCATCGGCTAAAAGAGAAAACTTCACGTGATCGAACCTTGGAAGGTCGCTCACGTAAACGCTGTACATTAGTGGAGACAGAGCAGCTCCCTGAGGCACTCCGGCTTGGAGTGGAGCTAACTTCAAGAAAAAGTAATTAGAATGGTTTTGTTTTTTTTACGCATATGGAAGTCCTGCAGGAGACAGGGTTCCTTCAACTAGGACCCCCCATGCCCCCTCCCGGGTTGAGTGCCCTGGAGTAAAATCTTCGCCCCACAAAATAAATTTTGTGAGAAAAACTTAATACTAATACTGATGGGCACTTCAGCAAGATTAACATCTGACCGTCTTTGGTCGAAAGTCAGCCTCTAGGTGCTTTTACTTTCTGATCTGCTAATTGATTTATCATGACTTTCCTAACTGAATTATTGCATAGGGCTTCAACTCGGACCTGTGTGGGACTGTGGATACACCGGTTCTGATCTGGCATTTATGTCCGCGGAGAAGTGGAGGGGGAGAAAGGTAGTGGGAGCGATGGTGAAGTTGGTAGTGGGAACAGAGGTATGACTTGCAGAAGCGATGTGTGCAGTATTGCAAGATGTATGGCGTGACTTTGATCATGGATATCATTACAATGTTGTTTATAATGGGGCTGTTGATGAAGGAACACAACTAATTCTCATGTATTCCGAAATTGTTCACAACTTCTGTACAATGAAATGAACTCCAGGATAACTGAAATGCTGGAAAAAGATGGCAACCCCACAAAAAGCCAATTGATGTTGCATCAGAAAGAGGTACCTTCTCACATAGTTGCTTCCGTTGATCAACTCTCGAACGAAAAGTTTTCTAGACGGCGAATTGGCAGGCAAAGTGTCATGGATTGGCCTTCTAGATTACCCTATCTCACACCGTTAGATTTTTTAATACATTGAAAACCAAATTTCCAATCGAAATTACATTTTTGAGATGATCAGTAAATAACAGCAATATATGTTGAGTAATGAAGATCAACTGTATTTCTGTAATATGGTTAATGGAGGACAGTTTCAATATTTGATGCAATAATTTTCTAATTTTCTTGAAAACGTATCAATAAAAATTTGAAAAAGAAGTCATATAGTGAAAAAATACCTTTCCATCAAAGTATCGACTCAATTTCTGATAAAAAATTATGAGGTGGTTCCAGAGGTAGAGGAATGTATTCAGAAGAGGCAAGAAAATGAAGGTGAACTGTTTTCGATGGGACACCCAGTGAATTTATATTAAATGTTTCAATATCTAATAGTTTCGGAAAGATTATTAGCATAGATGGACTTTTGAACAGTACTGAAATGAGTGTTTTTTCAATCATTTGTTTATAAAGTCACATATTTAATTTGATTTGAAACAAGTTATCTCTATCATATCTGATACGTACCTAATTTTATGTTCAGGGTGAGTTTTCTGCAAATGTTGCTTCAGTAACAAAAAATTGGTGAATGTTTCCTTGCAATATTCACATGTTTTGGCACGACTTCCTTCTGATTTTTGGCCTAAACTGCAATACTTGTGCTGAGCAGATGTCCTGTGTTTCTTTGCTTCCTCTTTATCACTGAATTTAAGATTACAGGGAGTGCATATGTAGTACTTGATCTTGTGCACAATTTGTTTGTGACGCTTTAAAGACACACTGGACAAAAACCCGATACCACAGATATCGCATAAGAACTCGTTTACGAATTTTTTCACAACTGAGTCATCGTGGTTGAATTTTCTGCAATGATTGAGGAGTTGCATGTTCAACATGAACTCCTTACCACAGGTGAGACAGCTAATAGGGTGAATATTCTTTAGAACAATCGGCACAGATCTGTTGATCACAGACACTACCTCTGTGTGTTGGGGAGAAATCAAATGGTCGTACATCGTTTGAGTACTTTCACTTCGGTGCTTGCACATTATGCAGTAAAAATAGCCAGGAACAATTTTTCTAGCGTGATCACCGGACAACCAGTGTCTCAAAAAGTCTCCCTGGGTGTTGCAGTAGAACTTACAAATGCTACATTGGAACGGACTTTCTAGTACTACACTGTGGATATTCTCCAGAACCATTTTCTTCGCTTCCTCCGATGTTATATCCCCTCTCCGGCAGTGATAATGGGAAATCAGATGCTTTCCCATGAAGTATGCATGTACTTTGGTATGGCAAACCGCGCATCTCACATATATCTTTTTCCGGTCTTTTCTTTTCTTGGTTTGCTGGAATATTTTATCTTCAGGACCAAAGTCAGGTATGTTCAGTTTCAGTTCGGTCTTTGGTCTCTTTTTCGAAGATATTTCATCACTTTCGTCAAATTCTTTATCGAAGGACGTTCTCTTTAGATGAAGTTCGGATTTAAGATGCCTTTTGTACACCACTTTTGAGGCCAATCTTCTGTTGCACGGACTGCACCAGTACTGTATGGCTCCACTAGATTTTCTCAGAGGCGAAGTGTCGATGATACTCGGATTGTCTTTATTTTGCGTTCTTGGTATGAATTTTCCTTTAGTGTGAGTTTCTTCTGGGGTACTGGGATCGATTGGTTTCTTGCCAGAATCGCTTTTCTTTGGGATTTTTGAAATACTTTGTTTTTCCTCAGACGAAGAAGGATACAGTATTCGTTTCTCTTTCAACTTCGATCTGAAAGTAGACGCTTCCTGGATACCAGATTTGAAATTATGTTCCTCTGTAAAATGAATAAATACGTTTATAGGGTAGAACGTAGTCATGCGTATATTGAATTATATTATATATGTGCGAAAAAGTCTAATCGTTTTTTTATGAACAAAGTCTAAGGTCAGCTAAGGACCCCAGAGAACCTTTAACAACCAAATTCCTTGTAGCTGCGGGTCGACCTACATTGGAACCACGAAAAGAAGTGTGGGTACCAGTCTCTCTGAACACAAGAAAAATTGTCAACTCGGAACAACCGACAAATTAGCTGTAACCGAACAAGCTCTCAACAAAGAAGACACTCACATTTTCTCATTCGATGATATATTGATAGTCAATAATACTCAAAATTTCTATACAAGAGTATATAAAGAGGCAATAGAAATTCAAAAATACAGGAATGATTTCAATAGAAAAGAAGAGGCAATGAACATTAATGAACTCTGGCCGCAGTAGTGGATGAAACGTCAGACATAAAAACTTGGAGATCACGGAAAAAAAACAGAAAATAACTTTCAAAGAGTTAGCTCTGGTCGTGAAATTTCACACTATTTGAAGAATATGTTATTGCAATGAATTGATTACACACAATCAGAATAAATTTGAGTTGAATGTTTTCAGATAACCAAGCTATACAGACATTACCATCCCAAGCGATTCTTTCCATCCAGACAGTCATACATTTGCAGGCTACAATTCAATGTTACACAGAGCATTCTCACTGCCTTTGTCTGCTAACAATCTAGCTAGGGAAATTGATATAATTACACAAAGAGGTCATAATAATGGTTTCAACGCAGAAGTTAGTCAGAAAACAAAGCCGTAAATTCTCTAACAGATTAATAATATACCGTCAGGTCAAACAACCAGAAATCATGAAATGGGTAACTCTAACATATTTTGAAAAAAGAACAGAGATAATTGTGAGTTTCTTCAGAAAAAACAATGTGGAAGTGGCATTCAGATCACATGCCAGGTTATCTGATTTCCTTTTCAATGCCAAAGATAAGGTGGACAAGTTGGATAAATCTGGAGTTTATAAGCTTGAGTGTCCGGAGTGTAAAACGGTATGCTGAACATGAAAGGTCCTTCAGACTAGGAAAAAATGATTCGACGTTTTCAAACCATTCCTTGGCATGCAACCATGTGTTCCCGAATCTAAACGATACGAAAATTTTGCACTATGCAAGGAAGGGTTACAACCTCAATTATTTAGAATCCTTGGAAATTCACAAGCATAAACATTGCGAGTGCAACCTGTTAAATGATCAAATCGATTTAGTTTACTCACCGGTTTTCAAATTAGCACATTCGCATTATAAATACAGGTACTCAATCAAGCCGAGTACCTCTATTATTACCTACAGAGGTGCTATATAAGGGCTAATGTAATAAACCATTTTTAGTTTAATGTATAAGTTTGAAAATGTCTTTATAAGACGAAACTGCAGTAACGTCAGTTACAAATAAAAGTGATAAAAAATATAGAAACTTTTTCAATTCTCACTATTATTACTGTATAATCTTGATGATTGATAATTTCTCTCACTACTTAGTTGAATATTACTGCAGAAGCGATATTCACTACAATAGTTAATAGTGAATAGTGAAATTTACGCCATTTCTTTTTATAACAGTCAAAACTGTTCTAGATATACTCTTTGATTTTTCAATACTAGTCATGCAGAAAGTAATATTTTTCCTTGAGAAAATTCGTGTGAAGATTCAACAAGTTGTGTTGAGTAATTTCACCTCGAACATTTATTATCTAACTTGCCAGCATGATAAATTCCATTTCACAGATTGCAAACAACATTATCGGTGTTCAATCTGAACGAGTTACTTCGAAATAATTTGATTCCCTGAGTTAGACTGTGAACAGAATACAAGATGATGAAAATATTCAAATGTTCCCAAGAAATCAGTACCTACCTCTAATGTCACTTGGAGGTGAGACGATACCACTGGAGCTCTTGGACTTTCCTTTACCGGTAGAGGGAGGTAAAGTATAATCGTATTCCGATCTGGTTTTGATCTTTAATTTTGATGTTGAAGGCGAAGATATACCATGGTAATCTTGTCGCTTTGATGAAACCCATTTACTTCCCGTAAAACTTGGTGGTGGAACATCTGCAAAATCTTGCTTCTTGGTTTCAGGCGGAGATGATGATAATATGTCGTCTTTTGGAGATTGAAACGGTTTTACTTTTTCTTTCGTATCGCTTGTGGATGGTGAATTAGGCCGTTTCGAAGTGGGTTTCCATTTTCCTCCGGTGTGAGATGAAGGAGGTACTCGCCAGTCTCTGACTTCGGATTTTTTAGACCATCCTACGGGAGATGTTGGTTTCCACTTTCCTCCTGAAAAATAAAATATACAATTTTCTTCTAGAATTGCGTTGAGTAATTTTTAAATCCAAAATCTCAAAACTACCAGACATACGCCATTTCAGCTGAACCAAAATACAAAGGAACCCTGGTGTTTTCAAGGATTCGCTTTTGTTTTATCGAAAGCTCTTAACGCGATTAATAAGATTACCCCAACTTCGTGCACACGTTAATAGATGTTGCTGGAATCAAAATCTGCAACAATGGTTGCGTCTATGAGAAAAAACAAAACGCGCCACAAGAAATGCAGCTTTGAGACGCTCTCTGAATTTTAATTCTTAATTTTGCGGCTAGAATTAGCAATTACCTACTATCTACCACATTCAGGGGTAAGTAGCTTCAACCGTTGGAAGCTGATGGACACAAGTAATTTGTTTTTTGTTTAGACATTTTCAAATGGTCACCTGTCACATGTGCTGCTCCAAAGTGTGATAATGAATGCAAGTGTATTTCCATAATTTTATTTCAATTCAAGATTGTTGAAATTAGTGAAAAAGTCCCGCTCTCATGATACAGCAAGTATACGCATGACTTATCTATATGATCGACGGTTTGAAGTGTCGATAATCGACAGTTTTAACCGACATTTATAGCTGAGGTTTTTATTTTCCCTATGAAAAATCAAATATAGAACTTTATTCTAGTGAATAGAACTCCACCGATGAATATTTCAGTCTAAGATCTCAAAGTTGCCAGTCCTGCGTGTTTTCAGCAAAGTTGATATTTTAACGACAATGAATATATGCAGACTTGGTAGCTTGAAACGAAAAGCTTCTACCACCTTTTAACACCAAACCGTTATTTTTAACACCTCGACACGTGTTTCAATAACTAAGTGATAATCTTCAAGAGGAAAATTAAACTAAATTCATCACAAGGAAATATATTGTTGTCTCCTTGCATCGATAATATGCAAAAAACCAAAATATGACCTAACTATTACATAAGGACACATTGTAAAATTGTGATCAGGCAATATTGTGAAGTTACTTTTATATAGCTTATATTTTAATTATTAGATTCACTTAACTATTACATAAGGACACATTGTAAGATTAATTTAAGACTAGTAGATTGTGAAATTTGTGAAATTTGATCAAGAAGATATTGATTCAAAAACTTCTTTCTTAGTCAATAATCTAACGAACTTATTCGACAGGCATGCACCTTTCATAAGATCAAGGATGAGTAGACCCAGCGCACCGTGGATTACAGATACTGTAAAGGAAATGATATCTATTAGGAACAACGTAGGTTTAAACGGACGAAATCAGAAATCCATCTTCATTTCTGTAAACATATGCGGATGTGAATAAAGCCATCAAACGAGAAAAGCAGGCATTTTTCTCATTCAAATTCAATAATAGTACTTCCAAGGATATGTGGAAAACTCTAAAACAAACCAATATTGTTACTGGAAAATCAACCAGTTTTCCAGAAAATATGAAAAACCCTAGGGAAATCAATGATTTCTTCATCAATTCAACACCACACTTGGAGCCACCTGAAGAACTATTGAATTTTTACAGACACAACCGTCTCGTTAAAACAGAATTGCACTTTAAAGACGAATGCAGCTAGTTGTGATGAATTAAATATTAGACTAATCAGACTTTGTTGTCCACATATAATTGAGTATATCACCCATATTATAAACACTTGTCTCCTTGAGGGTGATTTTCCGGCAACTTGGGGTAGAGCGCTGGTTAAAGTACTGCCAAAAAAATCAAACCCTGTTGAATATAAAGATCTTCGTGCTATCAGTATCTTACCTACTTTGTCAAAAATATTAGAGCGCGCGATGGAGAGGCAGTTATCAGAACATCTTTCGGAATTCAATATACTGCCACCTGTTCAATCGGGGTTCAGAAAAGGATACAGTTGCACAACCGCTCTCCTGCACGTTG
>NW_019290072.1:135916-153955 GCF_000500325.1 Leptinotarsa decemlineata
TTATGTTGTGTGAAACCTTTCAAATGAATGAATGAAGTTATTATTATTATTACTCGTCTTGAACATATGTTCACAGTTTCAGCAGGTTTGGTTAGGTCCAAAGTGAGTGGGTCTGTTCGATCCTCCGCCGCAACCCGCAAGGGTTTATTGTGGCTCACACTTATTCACACTCGACCAAATAAACCCAACTTTTTAACGAAGCCGATTAGTTTGTATGGTGAGTGGTCTTTCAGATCAGGTGGTAAGAGTACGGTTCTGCCAAACTCTTACCATCTGATTCGGATCCCAGCGAGGCAAAAGCACAATGTATATGCTCTACTGTTTCGCCATTTTCCAAACAGAGGCAACACAAATTGTCTTCCAACCCTCCGAGTCTCTGCATATGATGATTCAAATGACAGTAACCTGTAAGAAGGCCTGTTGGACATCGTAGTTCATCCCTACTGTAGTCCAACAACTGTTTGGTCTCAAGCTTCGAAGGGTGAACAAACGCCTTGGAGTGAGCCAATCGTGGAAGATTCTGCCGGAAGTCCATAAATCTTCTTACCATCCAAGTGTTCAATGTTTGTTTGGCAAAGCCTAAAGCGATTCCAATGACAGGTTCTGGTTCGATGAAACTGCTTGCAGCACCCTACTCTGCAAGGGAGTCAGCAGCCTCATTGCCTTCCAGGCCAGTAAGGCCAGGAATCCAGACCAGAGACAATCTGTGAAGTTTTTCTATTGAGGAGAATCGTTTTCGGCATGATCTACACATCTATGTATACATTTTTTGGAGAGGGGTTTCTTGGAGTTTGGATTCTTGTTGAATAAAAGTTTTTTCTTTCTGATGTATATAAAGACGTTTCGTCCTCGGTCGAGGACTTTTTCAATTTATTTTCTTATATTTAAGCTGCAATGGAAATTGTTTGTTGGTGGTAGTTTTATAATAACCTTATGATAGGTACATAGGCTGCATTGTTGAAATAAAATGATTTTTGACACTTTCTTTGTTGTTAATGTGGAAGTCCATTGATTTTTCTGTCATAGTGATACATGTATACAGGTACTTTTTTAAAAATTGCTCACTTCCTTCCTTTCTTTGGAAGATTCCCACATTTTTCTGTATCAAGATGGAGTAGTTGGAAGCCAAAAACTTTTTTTTCCAAAAATTAGTCACTTCTCAAAATATAAACCTTTCAAATTTTCATTGACTTGTGTATGAGGTTGGATTCTTCCAATCTCTCCGCACACAATTCAATAGAGTAAATTTCCGCTTGAAATACAGTCGCATAGGTTCCTAGGTAGGTTGATATCTCTGTCCTGGGTCTGCGACTGAAAACACCTGCATCAGAACCGGAAGGTGTTTTTGATCCATCTGTGAACCAACAACTATCTGCTCTTAATATTTCCTTCTCCCGATCTTTAGTTAATTGGAGGGATAAAATTGCTGAATACAGAATTAATTGATTGTTAAAAGATCTGGACCGAAATAATCGGGTTTGATTGAAAAACTTTGAAATAATGTTGAAAAATGACATGAAATAATATTATAAGTATAAACATTTGAAAGAATAAGAACGCTGATTTGTGAGAAAAAAAATGGTTATGACCAGAGATGGAAATGTATTGATGATGGGTTAAACGACAAGCGAAATGTCTATTATATACAAATAAAAAAAAATTAAAGAGAAATGACAATAAATAAAAAAAAAATGAAGCGAACCTACTTCGAAACGTTCCTATTTTCAGTATTCACAATAATTTTTCGTTAGACTTCTCATGATATTTCGACACTATTTTCAGCACTCTCTTAAATCCTTGATGTGTGATTTCACTTTCGTCCTTTTTTAAAGACAAAACACAAGCACTACAGATAAATACTTAAGGCACTCTAAGGGCGGTGCCAGTGCAAAAGCAGCGATTCACATTGGATTTGGATCGCAGGAGATTGAATCTATTTGGAAAAAGTTCTCAGGAAGTTTATTCCACATAAACGCAGTTCTCCGAATGGAAGAGTTCTGGAACAGTGGAGTTCGAGATGTGCTGAGTTGAACCTCAAAACGATGAGCAACCACACTTCGTCGCGTGTTTCTGATATGGTACCGCTCTTGGTGGAATCAAATGTGCCAAGTAACTTTATCACTTCCCGTGAAAGTATCTATAGAAGAGATACAAATCTCCAACCTTCCTTTGATGTTCCAGACTATCAAGGTTGCAAGTGATGTTCGCGTCTCCAATCAGGTTGCCTCTTTTCTGAATAGAATCCAGCAGCTTCAGTAACAAAACAGTTGCAATATTGCAGTTATACAAAGAAATCTATCTATCTAATTTGAAAACCGGTGAGTACACTAAATCGATTTGATCATTGAACAGGTTGCACCCGCAATGTTTATGCTTGTGAATTTCCAAGGATTCCAAATAATTGAGTTTGCAACCCTTCCTTGCATAGTGGAAAATTTCGGTATCGTTTAGATTCGGGAACTTGTGGTTGCATGCCAAGGAATGGTTGGAAAACGTCGAATCATTTTTCCTAGTCTAAAGGACATTTCATTTTCAGTATACTGTATTTGGAATGTAATCAACCATTGTTGGTTTAATGTATAAGTTTGAAAATGTCCATATAGGACGAAACTGCGGTAAAGTTAGTTACAAATAAAAGTGGTACAAAACATAGAAAGTTCCAATTATCTTTCTTTCATTATGATTTCCTACCACGTAGTAATGACTACATCCATCAATTTATATGCCTAATATCGTCTTAATAAGCATACCTATAAATATTGTGAATTAAATGTTGAAATGGTATTAATTACATGAAAATAAATACACATTCATTAGTTTGAATAAGCATTTTTATTAAATATTTAACGAACGCCATTGCAGGTAGAAAACGACCCGAACACTCATAAAATATTTTTTGCTCACTTCTCATTATAAAACAAAACATTTGGAAAACTTCCAAACAAGTGTTGCCCATCCTTACACTTGGCTGCACCATACTGATGATGGGCCAGAAGCACGAAACACGTGTCTATGGTTTGCCACTTTCATGAGTGCTACGTCCGATATTAACTTCTGTTTCTATATCAGCGCCCGAAAGCACAACAATTGGCAGGAAAGGTTATGGCCTCGGTATTTTGAGATGTGTGTGATCTAATATTCAACGACTATCTTAGGAAGGGAAATACTATCAACAGTGAATATTATATAGCGTTATTGGAGCATTTGAAAGCCAAAATTGCAAAAAAACGAACCCGTTTGAAGAAACAAGAAAGTGCTGCTCTATCAAGATAAATCAATGAAAACGATGGCAACATTGCATGGAATTGCATGAAATTACAATTCATGAATGAATTGAGTGCTTCATCTTGTAATGTTATCCAGCTTGGTGCTGAAAATGCAATAAGGCAAGTGTCTTATTCCGAAACATCGGATGGTCACCAGTGAAGGTGACAGTGTAAGTGAAAATTAATCTCTTTCATTTACCATATTGTGTAGGAATCCTGTGATTGATATCTGATTCAATTCCATAACGAATCTTCGAAATACAAACTGAATAGAAGTGAATGTTTTTGTATAATTCAGTTTTCATGTATTTATTTCGTAAGAATTTTTTTCGTGTAATTTATTTATTCGTTTACAAACTCTACAGACCAAGGCCCAGTTACAGAGTAGAAAAGGTAAATATCACAAATAGATTTGTAAATACAACAAAATGACAAAAAAGTAACAAGAAATTAACTTTTTTTATCTAGTCTGTATTACAAACATTCGTTATGGAATTGAAACAGATATCATTCATAGGAAACTTGATACAAAATGTCACTTACATGGAACACTATCATCATCTATTGTGTACTTCGAAGTTTCGGGAGAAGACACTTATCCGTTTCTATCGAAAGATGAAACACTCATTTATTTCATAACATTAAAACATAATGTCACCGGAAGAGATAAATCTATTCATGTCACAGCCATAGGAATTTCATTTAAATCGAAACTTAAAGCCTTTGAAAAACTTTGAAAACAATATTCTCCATATTCGTGTATTGGTGTTCAATACTTTTGGAGCATTCGAAAAAGTAAATCTCGATAAATGATGCGATCAAGTTTTAGGTTACGTTTGTTTCACAGAAGTTCTTCGCGAATTAGCATAAAATGTCGCTCGTCGTGTATTTTCCGTCGGCGAGAAGTATCGAGACTCGACCCAAAACTGACGGCTCCCGAATAATAACCCTCAGCCTGTGATAATTTGCATTATCATAAGAAACATATCTCAGAAGTTTCAATTTGGAGAGAAGTGAGCGAATGTAACCGGTCAGATGTAGACAAACACTTTTTGCAGCAAATAAACTATCAATTTGAAATGTTTTACTACCTACTGTTCTCAAAAAACACACTTCTGATTTTTATAGATCTCACCAAAACAGAAAGCACTCAACTGATCACTTATTTTAGTAACGTTCGTCATTTTTATGGTTTGGCAAAAAATACTTGAACCCAATGTTCATTGTAAGTTCAATTGTATCACCTCGTCAAAAATTAGTAAGATGCCTTTTAGAAATTTTGAAACCGATATTTAGAAATGGAACAGATTTTTAGAAATATACTACCATTTCATACGTAAACTAGAAAATTTAATGATGATGATTCTAGTGAGCTTCGATGAAAGTTTTTCCACGAACGTAACTGTTGATGAAACTCTTCAAATTATAACATCTGGTATCTGGTCCATTGAGAAACTCTTGATTTGGTTCCAATTAGAAGATCTAGCATTCCCAGGCAACATCCGTGACTCCATGCGTATGTGTTGTTTCCTATTTTCGGCAAACAAGTGTTGACCATCTTCACACTTGGCTGCACTGCGCTGATGAGGCCGATAGCCGGAAACACGTGTCCGCGGTTTGTCACCCCTCCCTTTTTGGAGTGTTGTGCCCACGAATTGATCCATTTGCGATTTATATTATACCCACTCGATAACATCTATATCATCTGTATTTATATCCTGGACCAGGATGTCACGTAAGTTGCTATAGCTGCCTACGTGGTCATGTTAGATGTTGCCTGAGAATGCTACGTCTTCTAACTGGAACCACAAATTTGCGGTTGGCTCCTATTGTTGACTCCGTGCCTATGTGGTGTTTCCTATTTTAGGCAAACAAGTGTTGCCCATTTTCACACTTGACTGCACCACGCTGAAATACTTATCACTTTTGGAGTCTAATAATTTAAATTTTCCATGAATCAACATGAAAGATTCTTATGATTTACACAAAAACAAAAATATTCCAAATATAAGGAATTTGATCAACGAAAAAAACATTCAAATACAACGAAGAAATTATATTAATCTCAAATTAACAAATATATAAATAACATTTACTCATAAATATTATATCATAAATATGGACAGAAATACGTCACTTTTTCTCTCAATAATACTATCCGAAATAGTTCTTGTAACAAGAAAAACTGTTTCTCCAGTGGAACCATCATTCACATCTTTGACAAGGAAAAACTAATACACCTGGAAAAAATGATGTTGATATAACCTCTAATATTTTTTCAATAATATATTACAGTGTTGGATGTATTATCCACAGATTGGACGTTCCTGACTCTGAGCCCTTTTTTGATGAAACTGATAAGCGGATTTAAAAAAAGAATAAATAACAGTTTTTAATCGATATTCCGATTTATAAATTGCACCTTTTGAAATCCACTGGAAATCGTGTGAATAATTTGTAAAACCCATGTATACCGAATTTGAAATGGTCATATTTTAGAAGAAATTTTATCATTCAAAAGCGAGTTGGTATCAATATTAAAGGGAAGGTATCAGGATTGTATAAAAAATGTCATACATAAATTCCATATCATCATTCTTAAGATTTTTATCAGTAAGAAAATCTGCAAAAATACAGGGAAGATGTGGATCGTTTTCTATACTGGGAATCATATCACCAAGAAGCACACACTTTTAGTTTGAAAAATTATTTAATCTCCCAGCACCTTCTATATTATAAGGCGCAGATACTATATTTTTTGGAGTACTACTCACATACGAGTAAGTGAATATTTTCAGTCAATTACTAGATTTGTGGTTCACCTTATAAGAGGAAAGTATTTAGACTGTGGAGGCAAAAGTTGATCGCCGAACGGCAAATATTATATTATTACATTATTTCGTATAGTCGAAGTAAACGATATTGTGCACATTTAAAATTGGCGGCACTCTCAAAAGCCAAAAAAAAACAATACATAGAAGTGAACCTGCTTCGGAGTAGTCCACGTGGACTGCACAATTGGCGGTTCGTATTGGATAATTGGCGTCATGTCACGGTGACGAATAGAAATAGGAAAATGCGGGGATCAGTTCAGGAACTGACCGCGATTTGAGTGCACTTATAATTACTTGAAATTTTTGTTATCTGTTCAAAATGTGGCGTCCTTGGACAAGTACTAATAATAATAACGAGTATGATGACAACACGTACTTTTTCCAGTGTAGTGATTTCAATAGCGATTGTGAACAATGCGAAAAAGAGATACCAGTGAATAAGATTCAGATGCACTTGAATACTGAAACACAGAGTATGTTTCAATGTATATAAGAATCTACATCTCCAGTTTGGTTTCTAGAGAAACAAACAAGCAACATCAGATTTGACCGAAACTCCTTTTTAACTATACGTAAAATAGTTAAAAACAAACCTTATGAACGCAAGACGCGATTTGATACGGGATTGCCAAAACCTTTAGATGTTTATCTAATAAAATCATTTAAAAAACAATATATGACTGTTACAAAAGTCGTGAGATTCCTACACCTGAAATCATAAGGAAGAAATTGAATACTTCCAGCCATAATGTGCGCTGCTATGGCAAAACTCTTCAGAAAACACACGTCAAGCAGTTATGAAAAGAAAAAGAAAAGTGGAACTGCGTAACGAATACTTAGAACAAATAAATAAATATAGACAAGAACAACGGCAAATTTTCTATTTGGATGAAACTTGGTATGACACTCACGACACAGTTACGAAAGGGTAGACTGATGGTTCGAGAATGTTTACGCCAAACATGCCTGCAAACAAAGGATCGCGACTAATCATTGTACATTACGGAAGAAGCGAAGGATGGGTTCCGAATTCTTTGAAATTATGTGGGAAAAATCTTGAGGACTGCAATGTTGACTATCATAAGAACATGGAAGCTAATATTTTCGATGAATGGTTTGAAAACACATTGATTCTAAATTTGTATGCGAATAGTGTAATAGTTCTTGACAACGCTTCCTATCATTCGCGACAGCTCATCAAAGTACCGAATAAAAATTCGAAGAAAGATGAAATACAAAGTTTTTAATGGATANATTTCAATTTATCATTTTTTTGAAAGGCATTGTCTTCAATTCTTCCATTATTGAAATTTATTCAGTTGTTTTCCAGTAGGAATTTACGGATCGTGAGAAAGTTGAAAGAGGTGAATGGTACGAATTTTTTTTACAAAATATTCATTTTCCCAATACGTATATATATTTTTTCTCGACACAGTCATCAGATTGATTTCGATTCCTCAAATTTATTTACTAGAAATACATTTTACGCAATAACATGTTTATTTTTTAACACCCGATTATATATGTGCGTGTATAATGCAGTTAAAGGTTAAGAGTAGAAATAAGGAAACTACGTAATACGTAATTGCATTGTTCAAATGCATGAAATAATCATATTTTGCGAAATGAAGTGATAAAAGTTAAAGAATTCATTCTATGTCAAAACCGATAAGAATATGAGATGGTTGGCATATTTATGTACACTTTGAAAAATAGGACTGCCAATATGAATCGGCAACACTATATTTTTTCAATACAGACTATACCTTCAGTTTGATCTTCCTCTTGGAGATGATCACTTGGTGATCGAACCACGTATCGAGGTGTTAAAATAAGGGTTTGGTGTTGGGAAAAAACTCCAGTAATATTCATTACTACACGAAAGGTTTGAGAAAATAACCGGTCGGATTCGAATTCAGGACCACCAAGTCAAGAGCTGGATGCTTAGCAACATCATCATTTCTTCGCTCGATGTGATGGATTTTTTAAATATAATTATTTTTGGAGATTTCACAAAAATACCCAAACTTTTGGTATATAAAAATTGTCAAAAACATTCTCATAAATTTGTTTTATAAAAAAAAGAAAAAACTTGTTCTATGAATTGTAAGCATCTATTGTTTATGTAAATATTTTTTATAAAAAAAACTTGTTCTATGAATTGTAAGCATCTATTGTTTATGTAAATATTAATAGATGCCTGACATATACTAATTTTGATTATATGTACATATTGACTTGTGTAAGTACTGATGAATGTATAAAACACCAAAAAATTATCTATCTATCAAAATAGAAAATATAGCTAACAAATGGGAAGGAGAAGAGGATGTGCAAATCCACCAACGTAATGATCAAGTTATGATGAATGGTTCAGCAGAAATTTCAACGAAATCGTTATCATCGAAGAGAAAAACGCAAGAAAGAAAATCACACAGAAATGTTCCTTTATCACTGATAATGATTTTGAATGAAGATAATCTGAACATCTTTGATAAGTTGATTTGGAATTTGACTTTCATTTGACTATATTTTTTGTCATAAACATGTATTCGTCTTTGTGTTTCATATTTTTCATTTATTCCATGATTTATACATTGGGTACTATACATATTGTTTCAAAACAAAGGAAGTACTGCTCTTAGATATTAAGGTGAGATTGAATACTATTTGCACAATTTCAGACGACAGGTATATAAAAACCCATATTACTAATATCGGTGGCAGAAGTGGGATAAGTAGACTTGAGTGGATTCAGTGGCGTGCTTTTCGAAAAATTGAATCAACAAAAACACAAATTTTAATAAAAGGAATGTTCAACATGTAATCAGAAAAGTTTAGGCAGAGAAATTGGTTTATACAAGAAAGAGCAATGTGCTTCTTCTAGCGTTTTGAAAGCATCCAAAAGTCTAGTGTCTTTTATGTTCCTTTACTTCATGCTGTTTTACATTAGTAGAAAATATTGGTATTTTCATGTACAGCATGGAGTCAGTATCAGCTCATTTCTCTATAGCACTGATTTGTATGTTTGCATATTTTTCAAAATAATCTTATGATCCAAAACCAGGCAGCGCTGTGTGAATCGGACATATCTCATCGGTGGTGCTAGGCTGGACTGAACTATCGCAAAACTGTTCCTTTTGGGTCTCTCTCGTGTCCCGTATATGGTGACTCAATTTTCGAATATCAAAGATGAACGAGGCTACCCAAGACGATTAGTTGCAAAGCAAAGCTGGTTCATTTGTTTGAAGGTGGTTGACAATGTTTCGTGGTATATTTCATCAGTTCGGACTTCCATTGTCTAATATAATATTAATTGATTTGACAACCCTGAGAAAAAATGTAAAATGATTAACCGAAAATAACAATTTTATTGAACAAAAAACTGAAATTACAAATAAATAACATACAAGCAACAACCAAACAAATAAAAGCTGAAAAAAAAATTAAAAATATTATTAGCAAAAATTGAAAAAATAAAAAGATTTCAAACCAAGTTATGTCACGACGTTTCGATTGTTAGTATCCACAATCGTCTTCAGGTGATAACTGGACTTATTCCTCCGAGATCTGACTATTTATAAATCGTTCGAGTGCTTTCACCTATGCCCTCTTCCCGCTTCATTGGTTTTAGCGGGAGATGACCGTTTGGCGGGAGTTGGTCGTTTTTTCGCTTGATAAGAGGTTTCCATATGTTACGTATCTCTACGCTAGCTTGACTAAATGCGTTGTTGGGCAACATATACGCGTCTTCTTTGAATTTTCTCCCAAACCAGTGTTCCTCTTTGTGGATGATTTCAGCTTGAGCCCACTTGATGTTATGTTGATGAGTCCAAACATGCTCTGCTATACCGGATTTGCTCGTTTCTCCTCGCTGTGTATGTTTCTTGTGCTCAGCAATGCGAACTTTCAATGGCCTCTTAGTTTCACCGATGTATGATTCTCCGCACTTGCAGGGTATCCGGTAAATGCAATTCTTGGAATCGCAGTCCGCGTTTGGTGGCCTGGTTTTCGTGAGGCTGCTACGGATAGTGTTCCCAAATCTGAAGCAAGTCCTGATGTTATACTTGGACCCAATATCGATTTCATAGATGATGTCTTCGTTAGGGGAGATGTCATCGCCTTCACTTCCAGGCTTGGTCCCTTCTGAGCGGTTCAGCCTAGCACCACTGAAGCACCATTCGACCAGGTGGGTCGAAACAGCTCCAACGTTCCGCTAAATCACTTGTCGGCTGAAAAGAGTGGTCAAACTACCAACGCTGACATGAAAACTTGGCAAGCTAAATTGCATGTCACACACACACACCAATAGGTGGTTACACTTTTGTCTAGCTTGAGTTTACGCAGTTATTTTTATCAAGTACTCTTCTTAGTTCTTCACATTTTGCCTTGAATCGAGGACCGCCTACCCGGTACAGATGATGCCCAACAGGCTGAAACAGCTGTTTACTGGTGGCTCTTAAATTGAAATCAAATTGAGAATGATCGGAATAATACTCATCTATTTATCGTTTCTTTTTCATGAAATACTCACCTTCTAAGTGATAGGTCATCCAAGATATTCCAATATACTGACTTTGGGGGTATGATGGCTAACAAAATCCCATAACGACTTTATCTGATGTGGATCCAAATTCATTCTGCCGAACAGGAAAGGTTTGGTGATGTTTACAAAATGTTTGTCGACGATGTTAATAACATCGTTATTGCTCAAAATCAAATTTTCAATGCCCGTATGGGTGATTTTCGCTCCCTTGGCAAGAATTCCACTCACAAATACGTCGTCTATCCAAAAATAGTTAGTTTTTTGGGCCTCGGAATTCAACTTAAATATAGCAGCTCTTGGGTAGATGACGGCAAAGCCAGAACAGTGGTAGGGGTAAAATGAATCAGGATACTCTTCGATAGGAACACCCCACCTACCTTCACGTAATACAGGATTTCCATACATTCTGGAACACAATATTTTTTCAGAATCTTTGTTTTCTATGTCATATAAATGCAGGAATGTCTTCAAGTTGGGCATGTTGACGAATACATCGTCATCCAATTTAACGAGATATTGCACGTTGGGACAGTGGTGAACCATATACTTCAATAACATCACATGTTTATAGGTTAGATTGTGGTAACTATCGATGAAATTACCTTGTAGGAAGTCTCCTTCGGTTTCGTACTCTTCCTCGATTTTGTTTTGGACATTCTCATCAGTTACCAGTCCTGTCGCGAACAATACCTTGACTTTGTTTGCTTTATCTGCCCAAGTTTGTCTGATAACTTTTCGTTTTTCAAAATTACCAGGAGCTGTGTGAACTATAACTATGAAGAGTGGCGATTCGTCTTTACAAACTAATGGTAAATGCATGAAAGAAAAGCTTATGTTTATTAGTTTGGAGTAGTCTGGATCAGATTGTAATTCTTCGAGATTTTTGTTAATATGTTTCAAATGGATATGCTGATACTCGGTAGGAATATTGACATCATTAGAATTAGTTACGTGCATAGCCAACATTAACAGTATTGCCATGGATACCAAAATGATCAAAAACAGTTTGTGTTTTCCCATTGCTGGAATGTTCGTCATGACGTACCTGTAAAAACAAAATCAATTGAAATGTTCTTTCTAATCACAAACGGGTTAGGTAAATTCAAAGTATCTAACTGATCCTACAGGATCGAAATATTACAGGGTCAGGCAAAAATTTACAAACTAGATAAGTCGGTGCAAATAATATATCAGCTATAGGTTCCTCTACGTAAGACCGCCAAATGGCTAAGAAAATAATTCGAAACTCTATCGATTTCGCAACCCAGTTTGATGTATTTTCATTATTTACAAGTGGCCTTATATAAAAAACATTCGAATTTCTGAAGGAATTTTTAGAAATGAACATCAAGAATACTGAAATGTGTGGTGAAATAGTCGAATAGAACATCCAGCTTACACAATTTGCATGGAACAGAATTGCTCCATTGTCTCCTTTCATGGCTGATCTGTTCATGACTAAATTTGAAGTGGAAGCACAAAGAGATTTAAATTACTTTCCATTGACTTGTATCTGCCACAGGAAACGACGTCGAGGGTTTTAAATGTGATGTATATAGAAATAATAATAATAATAAATGGACTTTATTCATCAAAAATAAATTAGATGAACAGGCGGATTATCAGCATAAGCTGTTTTTCAAATCAACCTTACGAAAATATACAATAAAAAACTATAATAATAACAAGTATAGAATAGAAGATAAATCAACCAATACAACAATAAACACAATAATAAAAGCTTGATTGAAATGAATAATAATAAGGGTTTTGCAAAAATCGACATACAGAGCACCAATTACCAGAAGAAGCGATGATTGAAATTGTGTTTTGTCAGGGAGGGTAATATTGCAAAAGAACTGATTGTTTTTATTTAGATTTTTCAGGTTAGGTGGTAGTTCAGGGTTTGACTTCTGACGCAAGATGTCTAAATTACGTAATGATACTAACACTTCCCCAAACAAACAAAAGTATGAAGGAAATAGCTGATAGTATCGGGCATCTTTCAGACATAAAATAAATCAATATCAGAAAAGTTTTCAAAACTGCTTCAGCAAGTGTTGGGTTACCCGAACACGGGATGACGGATAAGAAAAAATTTGTCATTTACGAAATAAGATGTTAGGATTGCGATTGAAAAATTGAGAGGACAAGAATACCTTGTTAAAAGGGACATATTTCATACATTTGTTTTCCAATATATTTTGATTTCCAAACAACATAAAAGTTATAGGTAGATAACAAGTGAAAATTGGTAATTAGCATTAGGTACAATAACGAAATAACACAAGTTATTCTAGGAATCAATTCAATTGCTTTCATCATGCAAGAAATGAAGGGTACAGTCGGAAAAAAAGAAACATCAAATTAAATCGGTAACTTATTAATATTCAATCGATGTCACTTGCTTTTTATATCAATATGGTTAATTGTCTCAGCACACTAACCAAAGTATCTTCTATTTGAGACTTCCACAATCTTCTTGAATCATTTCGGGGTATCACTGGTTCCGTCACTTTCTCCATTGCGAAAAATTTTTGTAGAAAATCCTCGTCTATGGACTTTTCCAGAAAAGAGATAAATGAAGGAGATCGTGATATTTTGCTTTTTTTGTTGGATATTTTCCATTATACAAACTCTGCAGTGGCTAATCAGGAGTATTTCTTCTAAGAGTTTTTACTCCGCCTTTTTTAAATTTGAAGAGCTGAAGATGTATACATCCCAAACATATTTTTATAACACAAGTTCTCTTCTTGTCGCTGACATGTTCAACATTCGAATTGGTCTGGTAGGAAATTAGGTAAAATGACGAGAGGTGATCAGTTCAGTTTTGAAAAACCACATCTCCTCCACAGTCAACTGCAGCAAATTTAGTGGGTTTGATTCGAGTATTCCTCAAAACCTCCCGTCAGTTTTCTGGAACCTATTTGTATGAGTTTTATTCAATTAGGCTTATATCACGATCACACTCTAAGGAAATGTAGCTTCTTATCGAAAATATGACTTCAATGAGAACGTAACCTTGAAACCAGTATTATTATTGACTCCAGGGGTTTTTCCATACGCGCGCAATGACTGACAGGATTTCTCCCCAGTACTGCCTATTTTCAAACAAAAGTTTCGGCTGACGTAAGGGGTTTTTTGTATAAAAAATGATAAGACTATTCTAAAAGTTTGAATTGAAACATTCTTATGACTGGAATTGGATCAAATAAGCGATTGGATATCATTACGTATGGTCATCGGTGACATGAGCAGATTCAACTCATTGGTTGTATTGAGTCGTAATTTTAACAATGAATTCAGTGCCTTTAATCTTATAATGTTATCCAGATTGGTGCTGAAGAGGAAATAAGGCAAGTATTTCATTCCGAAACATCGGAATCAAACATCCACCATTGAGGATGACAGTGTTCTATGCAAGTGTAATTTTACTTCTTTCGTATACTACATTGTGTAGCAATCATGAGCATGATATTTCCATATTGAATTATAACGAATGTTTGGAGTACAAACTGAAAAGGAAAAAGATTTTTTTGTATTGTTCAATATTTTATTTCCGTTCTCTAGTTTGATGAAAAGTACGGAAAAATAAAATACCTATGTGCTAGAAGATCGGTGTTATTAAAAGAGAAAAAATCAGCAGTCTCATGAAAAGGGGTACCTCTGAAATCTATAATTCAAACATGTTTACACACCTGCATTTTGTCTTCATTTAGTTCACTATAATAGTCATCAACTCAAATGAAACATCAGCTTTGTCAGTTTATTTTTCTCAAAGACAAATGTGCCCTTACGTTCTAGCAGCAGACAAATTCTATATTTTGCATTGTTTCTATCTAATTCGTGGAGAGAATAAAATATATAACTGAGGTATCATAAAATGTTTGCACAGCCAAACTTAATACTATTATTTGCTTGATATCAGTGCCGGCTTTAAAATTGCGAGGCTCTTGGCGGCCGAGGCCCTTGTATACTTATAAGAAGATTCATAACTAAATGAAAATATTAAAACAGCAAATTTTCAATGATACAGCAAGTAATATACATACATGCTTCAAGAGATATACTTGAAATGAAATCAAAAAGTACTTTGGAGACTTCTTAAAATTAAAGCATTATGATCTAACGTATTAGATACGGCATTTTCATTTGAGAGAATAAAAAGAGCTGCCAACCGATATTATTCAATCGAATTTTTTAAATATGTTTTAATAATGTTTAACCTCGAATAGTCTCTTTTCACATATTTCTGTCACAGGTTTACACAGTAATTTTCAGGATTAATACTGTGGTGGGGTACACCCGATCATATTTTCCCTACTAAATGTAGGGTGTTTCCTTAATACGGTACAAAACTACAAAAAGTGAATTGTAAAATTCCGTACAGTTATTCGAAATATGAGGAGCTCATTTAGCCGTGTCTAGATCGAGATTATTCTGCCCAGTGGCGACTCAGTGGCCACCGTAGCCACTGGTAAAATAGTACGCCATTATCGTGTCTTCTGCAGTTTTCAGATAAAGCTTCTGAAAATACAACTTTCTGGTCTCCTGTTTCCTTTAGGTATATTTAGTTTCGTTTTAGAAAAAAAAAAATAAAACTCACTTTGACTCATTCTAAAAACTATGCATGGAAAACATAAAATAAAAACAAAAAATGAAAAATAAATTGACTTCCTGAATGAAAATCTACAGAATTCATATCAGGACAGTGAGCTGACCAATTTTGAGGTCCTGCACTTCCACTCCAGCGATTAGAATAGGTGAGGTCGAGATGCTGACGAACAAAAACACTGAAATGTATTCCTTACACCACATGCTGGCTCTTACGAGAACGGCTACATCTTGACTTTCTGTAACCGCGTGGGGATTGTCCGTAAATAAAATATTTGGTGATGGTATGCCATCGTATGAATCAACCAGCTACAAAATATTGCTTTTGGGTGAAAATTTCGAAGCAGTAGAGCTTGTACCCGATTAATGTGATATGGGTGTCGAAGGTTTATTTCCAGATGGTTTTGGGGATGCAGTGTAATTTTTCTTGTACTATTTGAATTATATTTTTTATCGCATTAAGTATAGTTATTGTAGTTCAAGCGTTGTTACAGTTTCTGATATTCCAACACGTGCATTTTTTTTAGAACTTCCAGATTCACATAAACTTGACTTTAGATTTTCAAATGTTCTAGAACTTGGAATTACTCTATTAGGATATACGTCCTGCTGTATTCTACCCATTTCTTTTGCATTTCCATTAGCTAATCCATACATGTCAGCAATTTCATTGCTATCTGTATCTGTAGAGTGGGGAGGGTGAGTGTAAGCCCACGCACTTAGGCCACATGTGACCCATTGTACATCCTCCCAAGGAGTTGTCCTCCTAGGTTGTGGTCCGTCCTGTCCTTTCCAGGAAGGTGGACAGGTCGCTGGGAGACATTCCTTTATATCGGCAGGAGGAGTACACTCCACATCCTGAACCTTCTTACTAAAAATTTCATTGCTAATTGAGAACAATAGATTTACAAGAAAATGAATATTTCGAAGTGATACTATCTTCATTCGGGTTTGAAGGCCGTCGTAATTTATTGGAACTGCATCCTAAAGTTTCGTCAGCACGAGTGGCTGGCTTCTTCAGAGTTTATTCATCTCGATAATTCACCGATGACATCGGCCTTCAAATCCGAATGAAGATAGTAACACTGAAAATCTCGGCCCCGAAAGCCTTAACCAATTTACCATTTCGAACTGAAATTTCGGAACATTCATCTCTTCTAACTGTTCATAGGAACTTTTTTTTTAAAAACTATCCATTGAATCACTCTCTGAACTTTCGTACCGTGGTTATGAAACACCCTGTATTTTTGCACCATGATATACATTTGTTGGCATTAATCTGGATGGAAAAAAGGTTGAAGATTTGTCTCTCTTCTATAGATACTTCTACAGGAAGTGTTCAAGTGGCTTGGCACATTTGATTCCACCAGCACAAGCCTGAAAAGTATTGTATAAAAAATTTAATGTTTCACTGTTTTATCAAGATATCAGCTCGTTGAGGTTCCTGAATAAACTGTTTGATATATTTTCCAAAGAATGGAAATGTAGTCGATATCATAATCAGAAGTTAATTTGATTTATCTTTCATATCACTGAAAAGAAGAATGATATATAAATTATGAGCTCAGGGGAGAGGAGGAACTTATGTTTGTATTGCTAAAGATGCCAACAGCTTATTTATGTCAAATGTTGAGAAACTCACTGGAAAATGTTTTATATTCCTTTCAGAATATTCCAAACGGTTCATATTCTTCTAGTTCTGTATCCTTTATTCAAAATGAATTTCTACAAAATAAATAGGTCAATCAATCAAACAAATATATAGGTATCATCTGACGAATTGTATTTGCTATCATGATTTATTAGTAAATTCCGATTTACCTGTTGTTGATAGCTTCATTTAATGATGAAGTTTTGATTCAAATTGTGTAACCGACCGTGCTGATTATTGTATTTGCCTACGTTCAATATTGAGGAACAAATAAAGAATAACTACCTCAAACAGAGATAAAACATATCACCTCAAGGTTTTTTTAATTATCCAGTTACTGGAAGTTTGAGATTCATTCAGGCATGATATTTTTCCGATGTAATATGACTACCCTTGATCACATGCTCCTAGAAGCCCTGGAGGATATTCCGGAGCGATTCAAGGACATCCTCGATGAGCTCCGGCTGGCGATCAGTTGTGGATAGGTGCCTGAACTAAAACCCGCCAATTTGACCACCAGCAACTGGACCATTCGCCTAACTATAGAATAGGACACCACACATCGAACAAGAACCGCAATGCCTAAGGAACACGATAAAACCCGCTAACGGTACTAACCTAGAAAAAGTGCATTGTACACCTATACACTGTGTAACAACGAAAACTTAACAGAGCCGTTTTTTAATATAAAAAGTAAGATTTTTAAAAAAAGCTCGGACACGTCATTTCTAATTAAAGGGGGACACCTTTCAGACTAATCAGATTTTTTGTAGTATGTACCCCCTCGGAGGGGTGCGTCCGACGGGCCTTATTTAGATAGGGAAAGTAGGTCGAGTGGCACCTTGTTTTGAAGGTCTTTCGAATACCTTTACAACTCTGTTAAAAGAAAATTTTTGTAACGATTAGTTTTCGAGATAATTTGAAGTAAAAATTGCCATGTTAATAATACATTAGACAGACCAATCGGTAACTTGTATGCCTAAATAAAAAAAATTTCGAGCAGTTCTTCTTATCAGTTTTTTGTTAAATAAAATCCTTTTTTCTAAATCAATACCCACTCGTCTTCTTCCAGTTTTCATTAGTACATCGTTCGATTGTTTTGTTTAAACGGGTCGTGTATTGTTATTT
>NW_019290072.1:156523-179715 GCF_000500325.1 Leptinotarsa decemlineata
GAATATTTCGAGTCTGTCCAAACTATCATCAAAATATCAACTTTTCATGAATTGAGAGTACTGATGTACTTAATTTCAATTAAGGCTATGTTTTGGACCATATTTAGCACAATTTATTTTTTTTCTCGAAAACAGATAGAGATAGGAATAGGTCATTATCAACAAAAAAGTATTAAAATACTAGAGCGATTCCAAAAATGTATTAATATACGGGGTGTTCCATTTAAAAAAATATAATTGCCAGGACTTTTTGATAGAAGTGGCAACGCCGCAATGCTGAAAATATTGTATTGATCGATAGCACAGGTAAGGAAATGTAAGAGGTGAAATTTTCAGAAAAATCATGCTTTGCGTTTTCCATAAACGTCTAACCTACCATCGACCGTGAGTTACGCTGTAGGTATAGATCTGCGAGAAGGAATTTTGTGAAAAACTTTCATATTTCCATGCCGATGAAGGGTATTTTTTAAATTTGTTCTTTTTTATTTCCCTTATATATATTTTTTTTGTACCAGAAAGATTTATGATTTCTTTCAAATTGTGAATTGTATAGTGGAAGTAAGAAATAATTAGACTCATATTCTTTGTGTAGAGTGGTAGAGAAACTTCAAATGAGGACGATTCAGATCCTAACAAGAAATGTTCTATTACAGACACCGTGGAACAAAAAAAGTACTTTTATTTCGGTTTTACAGAATGTGACTAAAAAAATATCAAATGATAACTCACTTGTCAAGACTCAACAAATCACATGTACCTTATGAAGAGTGATCTCTAGTTACGGGTGACTGTTCAGGAATTAATTTTAAGAGAAAAATCATATACTACAGGTCCTGAAATGTATTGTTTCCAAGATACAGGGTGTTGGAACTTTGATAAAAAAATCTATTTTTCAATCTTGTAAATATCTGTTGTAACAACAATAAATGTAATTCGATGAATGACAAATATCCTAAACTAGTAGTTTTTAATACATAGCTCACTGATTGTTTTCATATGCTTTTCGTTGTTATTCTTTTCCGGAAACAAAATGAGATACGAAAATAAATCAACGGATAAAAACGTTTTATTTTAAGGTGTTATATCCAAAGCAAAATTAAATGTTACAACAATGTTGCCTACACTTTGTTCCGAGTCGCCACTTCAATTATTTGTATCTGATTGATGGCAAATTAACATCTCATCACTGAAACTAAAATTGACAAATTTCACAAAAATTGGATAGGGATATTTACGATATTCATATGTAAAAGCCTGTATCCAATGTATCTAGGAAAAAATGCATTTTCAGGCATATATTATTATGAACTTTCATGAAATAAGGTCAATCAAAAGCCCCTAGATCTGGAAAGCTCTGGTCGGAATTACGAGAAAATATATACACAAACAACAGAAATCTGAAGCAAAATATTTGATATATCCCACTTACGATTTTGTATAATAATGCTTCCAGAATTACGCATACATCCGTGTTGCAGGAGATATTAACGAAGACTGATAAGCTCTCCCAGATATAGATTTATCGGCAGTCGTGACAAACCAATGTAAATGTAACCTTCATATTTTTGTGATACCTTTTTAGAAAATGGGTCGGAGAAATTGCCATCAAGATATTTGAGAAACCTATGAAGTGTAATTTTCTATACTACATGGGCTGAAAAGTCTCGGGTTTAACAAATACATGGCGCTAGTCTTATTGCATTCACTACTTCTTCAGTTAATACTATGCCCGATTCCTCGAAGGGACCAGTTCGAGAAGAAGTCAAATCTCCAAGAACAAGATAAAAGATAAACGGAAGCATTCAATGAACAACAATAAAAACCAAAAGAAACTTATCAAATGATTGAGAGAAAAGGACGTTTTTTATTTGAAAGTAGTAATTCTGGATAAATCGGACTACTACGAAAGGGTCAATACTCTCATTACTAACGGACCGTATGCGAAATTGTCCAGGAACCCGTTACCAAAGATGATTGCCGAAGTAAAAGACGTCCTTAAGAAATGCGACAACANACACATGTCGAGATGTTAAAAATAACGATTTGGTGTTGAGAAAAAACTCCAGTAATATTTACACTGCTTCTTGATGGGAAAAACCGAAATAACGAACACATTTGGAGCATAAACAACCCCAGACAGTTCCGAGAAATTCGACCACCTCAAATGCGATTTAGTATTAACGTGTGGGCAGGAATTTACAAAGATAGAATTTTGGGTCCTCATTCATTTGACGGAATTCTGAATGGAGAAATCTATCACCAGTTTTTAATGTCGATTTTCGAAGACTGTTTGGATGATCTCCCTTTGGCTAAATATAACAACATCTGATTTCAACATGATTGTGCTCCACCACACAGACGAGTATCTAATTACCTGACTAAAAGGTTTGATGATAAATGGATAGGAAATAATGGGCCGGTGAGGTGGCCTGGAAGGTCTTCAGACTTAAGTGTTATGGAACATTTTTATGAGGTAAATTGAAAAAATAGTTTATGGTCAGAGGGAATATCACACTATTGGGGACCTTCAAAAAATCATTGTTAGAGAGTTTTGAAGATTGAGGAGGAGGGAAATTAATCCTGCAGTGAATAATATTCGAAGAAAGGCACGTTTGTGTTATCATAAACAAGGCCAGCATTCTGAGCATTTGCTGTGATTTACTTTTGTCTTTATATTTTAGTTGATTATTGTTATTTGTTCGAAGTTCTATTTTCATTGAAAAGGACACAATGTCTAATTTACCTCATACACACCTCATTTATCAAATATTGATTGTTGATTCTGTCTTTGTATTTTTTCATCGGCCTTTCAAATGAACCAAACTCGGTGAGATTTTGGTCCAATAACTTGTTGAACATGGTTCGATGTGGTTGTCGTCTTTCGGGATACAAGTTTAAATACATTTTTGGTGTCCTAACACTGTTTCTATCGTATTTGTAATAAATTTGTATCACATCTCTTTTTTCTTCATTCGTGAAAACCATTTTTCGCCAAAAATTCAAAGACTTGTACAATAACAAAAATGTCATTGAGTGTAACAAATTGAAAGTCAAATCAAGAAACATCAAAGTCAAAGCCTGAAGCCTATTATGATAAGAATTAGTTTTTATCAATATCTCCAATTTTTCGATAAGATAAAATCTGGTTCTATTCAAAACAAAAAGAATCCAATGTAGCGCCCGTAAGAAAAACTGAAGTTGATGATGGTGGCCGGAAGACGAAACGTCTACACCATTATCCAGTAGTATAAAATACTTGAATATGTAATTTGAAGGCAAGACGAAACTAGTCTTTCATATATCACCTGATATCACACTACTGTTTTGAGATGAAACGTAAATATTTCCTATTTCAGTACACTGGCATTCATGTAGAAATTAATTATGCGTAAGAGATTTTGTCTTACCAAATATGAATATAAAATTCTAATATGTGACTTAAAAAAAAGTACATGGCTGCTGAGAAAGTTGTGTGAAAAACATTGTTTTTATGTTTAAATATTGACATCCTTATCACGCAAACGGAACGTGGAGGCCCTACTGAGAAAATAATGATGACTTTCATACGAACAACTCTTTACTGCCCCGGAATTGTAATGCCTATAGACTAGATTTTCGTGTTAGACTTTCTTAGAAAAAGGAGAACCTTAAACTTTTGTTACTTCCGATATCTGCCGGTTTGTGTACATTGGTTGGATATATAGGAATTGTTATTTCTTCATTAAAGCTCGGCGTGATGGAAAGAACGGGAAAATCTTATAGCTTCAAATCTATAGTGACTACTCTACATTATTTTCGGTGCACATTTGAATTGGAATGGTCACCATTATTGATGAAAAACATAATTAGCACGATTTGGTTACTCACGTTTTATGGAAAAGGTGAACCCAACATCAACAACTACATGCCTACACCTAACCGTCTATTGTTCTAGACTGAACTGAAATGCTATACTGATAAGGTATTCAAATTTGTGAATTTATGTGGAAAAATGTTATCAACTTTACATTACGGTTCAATGAAGCCTTTTACAATTTTATCGATGAAGAGGAGTTTTTACACGACTCACTGCAAAACAAAAATGATTACAATTGCACTGCAAATACTACGGTACAAAATAGTCACGTATGGACCAAGCATGTAAACATTCTTATCTTATTGTCTGATTTAAACCCAGCTCATTACTAATAATTATAGCTATGTAAAAGGTGTACGAAATATCCACGTCAAGTATGAAATGATATAAGATAATAACTTATGAATAATTTGGCTAAATATTCAAGATAAATGATATATTGCCAAAAAAATAATATAAGACAATAAAATGATTTCAAACTGAGTTACTTCACGGCGTTTCGATTGTTAAACACAATCTTTTTAGGTGATAACTGGACTGTTCCTGACAGTCGAAACTATCTATAGGTAACTCTCCCCACTGTCCTCTAGCTTTCCAGATCATTGCAACGTGCACTTTTTTCCAGTCCGGTTACGGACTGCTTGTCTGGAAGCGCCGTTGGTTAACGATTACGCAGCTTCTTTGAACTTCCTCTTGAACACGTTTTTTTTCCCTGTTATGTTCATGAGTCAAAAATTGCTCCGCTATTCCAGATTCACTGATTTCTCCACGCTAGGTGTTTTTCTGGTGGTGGTTAATGAGGATCCGGTATATGCAACTCTTAAAATCGCAGGAAAACAATTCATGGCTTCTGCATCACGAGTATGCACTTGCTCACACTTTATTGCTTGTTTGTGAAGTTTTGCTCAAAAACAATACTGTAAAGATGCCACAGCCTTCATATTCGCCAGATATGACCCTGGGTGACTTTTTCCTATTTCCAAAAATGAACCTGAAATGGCCGTATAGATGACATTAAAATCCAATCACTGAAAAAGCTATCCCAAAGATCGAGTTTCAGTAGTGTTTCGAAATTGGAAGGAGCGCTGTTACAAGGGGGATTATTTTGAGGGCGACAATATGAATGTAGACGAATAAATAAACTTTTTTGAATGAAAATTCCTGTTTTTTCTGTACATACAACATAGAAGGAGTTTTTATTATTCGTAAATTATTATTCTTAGGGAAACACCGATAGACCGACAAGTTTCCTCATTTCTGGTTAACCTAACAAAAGAAAGGTGTAGATCTAAAAATACTATATTCAAAGTAATTTTTATCACACTTTTCAACCCCTTAACCACCCTAGGTACACCTCTTGTTCGAGGCGATGGACGAGCAGGACCATTAAGGTGCGTAATGGCCAGTCGAGGGTTAAGACAGGACGCGCAGAAATGCATCGATTAGACATAACGTAGTCGCGAGACACAATCCACAGACTCGAAATATAATCGTTGGGGGGTGAGAGGGTCTCACCACCCTCACGCTTACGGACCTTTTGCATCCGCTGATAAGATCGAAGGTTCCGCAAACGCTGGACGCGAAATAGTCACTAAAATTGACGTGGGGACATACAAAAGCATCGCCCGTTTTCAGATATAAAATGCTAGATAGATAGATACATAACTAGACAGTCATTTATTTCCATCGGGCATAAATACCCAATTACAGGAAATTCTAAATTCTAGTAAGTAAACATGCAATTTGGAAAAATAATAAATAAGAACTTAACCTGAATTACAAATATACGAAATAATGATAAAAAAATACAGGAGAAAATGATCCTAGATCCTATTTATGTGATCATTATACTCTTGAAATAATATTGAAAATAGAAATTACATTAGTTTTCTAGGTAAATTAACATTTTCTATGTATTCAGGAACGAAACTTTTTCCCAGCTCTGGCATATTTTGACACATCACTACGGTAGGTGATCTTGGTAGGACATTTGTTCTGTAGTTATCACAATCAAAAGTTATGTGGTATCTCTAATTAATATGGGGAAGAGAAAAATTAATATGAGGACAATAAATCTTCACAAATAATTTTTTCCTTAATTAAGTTACAGAGGGATATGATGTTTCTACGTGAGTTCAGGGACATAAAGCTGAAATTGTTGAGTAGAAGGGAGTGGTCTGCATCCCTTTCTGGATATACTACAGTTATTTTGAATGATAGAGATTTTAAAAATCTCCTCTAGGGACGTTCTAAAAATCGCAAGAAAACAATTCATGGCTTCTGCATCACGAGTATGCACCTGCTCACACGTTATTGCTTGTTTGTGAATTTTTGGTCAAAAACAGTACTGTAAAGATGCCACAGCCTTCATATTCGCCAGATATGACTCCGGGTGACTTTTCTATTTTGGCCACATGAGTATGATAGTGAAAAGAGATGAAATCTCTACTTTGTCTCACCCAAAAGCCATCCATCCTATTTGCGGTTCATGTTATTTCTTGATCGAAAACAACTCCCAGATCTTCGACTTTTGTGACTTTCTTTCGCTTTCCTAATGTTTTCTTACAAATTTTGTGGTTAAATTCGATGATGTCGTGCTTTCTGCTGAGAAATATCACGGAACGATTCAAAATACATATTTGAGTTAAGGTGATTTCTGGAACAGCACGCATTGACCTTATTAACAGTTTGAGGTACTTTCAATTATTTTATAGATTTCAAGATCATCGGCAAAGATCAACTTTGATGGATTGATGATCTTTGAAAGAACATAAACGAACAATCGAAAGAACATAAATGAACAATACGAACAAGAGAGGCCTGAGGTTTGAACCTTGGGGAACGCCCGAGGTGGCTATATTTCGAAAGGTAGAAAGGTAACCCTCAATTTCGACGTATTGGCACATATAAAATCAATATGATTTTAAAAGCTGTGATGTATGCATGGATTATTTTAGAGAAAAACATGTGTCACGTTTTAGTAATATTTTATAGTGGTAATTAGGGAAATGATTTTCCCTTTTTTTGTCTCGCCAAAAATATTAGGATCAACATTATTTTCTTCATAACTCGACTAATTATAATTGTAGGGACTGTTTGAAAAAACAAATAAGAATGATTAGCTTCAATACAGTTGATGTCAACCAGTCATAACTTTCTCGGAAGAAACTTGAGAATTCGCAATACTTCTTGTGGCATCGATAACATATCGATATGAATTTTTGAGAATATGCCAATCTTTGCTCTAGAGTTACTGGTACTTATTGATGACACCTTTGCCAAGAGAACCTACCCACAATTCTTTAAAGCAAATTTTGTGATCCCCATTCACAAGGGGGGTGACACCTCAGATCCCTCAAACTTTCGACCCATCTCGCATATTCCCACCATTGGTAAAATCATAAAAAAATTGGTAAAAATTAGGTTGACGAATTTCATTTCATTGTTGAATCGTCAACAATTTGGCTTTCATTTCAAAAAGAGTACAGGGAATGCAATTTTCCATCTGCTGAAAAGACTTTACTCTGACAGTTTTCGATTGTGTGAACCTCGAAATTCTGCTACGCAAACTCCAACGCTATGGTTTCAGAAATCAAAGCTTCAACTGAATGAAATCATATCTGAGTCAACGAACTCAAGTTATGAGAACTGACACGATGTCAGATATTGTCTCTGTCAGACACGGACTACCCCAAGACTCGGTACTGGGGCCAGTATTGTTTTTGTTGTATTTGCATGATCTAGCTTATACTGATCTGAGGGAACGTTCACAATTTTTGCAGATGATACAACCATCCTGTGGCATGACACTAATGAAAATGATCTTCAAAACAAAATAGCACAAGCTATTGTTAAAGTGAGAGAGTGGTGCAACTCCAATCTGCTATCCTTCAATATAGAAAAAACCAATCTTATATCATTAATTTGATTTGATTTGATTTGACCTACGCGTTCCCTAGACCATATCGAAATTAACAGAGCTCTTCCCACATTCGACAAGTTGTACTTCAAAAATTATGATACAAAGTTTGAAATCTGAGTAGATAAGAATATCAGAATTTATACCTTGACACCGAGTTGTGAGTTGCGAAAAAGATACAGGCAGCTCAAATCAATGAACTTTCACTTATTATTTCGTCAATAGGGTCATCGCGAATCAAAATTGAGTGTGACTTATGATAGACATTGTTTTCACATTCTTGATTGTTTATGAACTGCTAATGGCATTCAGTCTGCAGTATGTATAATTAGACCGGTAATTGGTGGTCAGGGCCGTCAGGGTGGTCAGAAAAAGTACCTTTCTTAGTATAAAAAGGTACTTTTGTACATATCGGAAATTGGTTGAAATTATTTATAATACTCGATTTGTTTGCTTGTTAATTAATTACTTGAATACAAATAACTATATCAGTCTGAACAAAAACTGAAATTTACATCAACTGGCAACAACCTAAAAAAGTTGAATTTGTAATGCCACAGGGAACGATACTGGGACCTTTTCTGTTCTACATTCATGGCAATGAATCATTAAACTTACTATCTAATGGAAGACACAGCTTATGGAATTCTCTGAAAAGTAATGTGAAAAAAGATGTTGGGATGATTTCTGTAGTAGAATACTCACCGTTGATGAATCAAAAACTGACTATATACCTTTTACAGCTATATACTGAAAGATACTGAAAGATAACTACATTAACCACAACTAACATTGAAGTTTCTCACTTTAATGGGCCACCGTGTATATAGTCAGCTACCTGAGATGCATTACGCAATCAATTATTCTAACGAATTAAGTTTTAAGCTCAATACCTGAATTCAAAATGTGTCAGAAGTTTTTGTACGTGTAATATGAAAGGAATGACCACAAAATTATGTAAGTTGAGAAAAAAACATCGAATATACAACAAATTGACGATGTTAGGTTTGTTGGGTTATGACAATTCAGGTAATAACATGTGTGATTGTGTGCATGTGGAATATTGATATGAAAGTCAGCAATATGCATCACAGTGGTATTCACAATACCACGAGCGACAAGATCGGATTCTCATACAACAATGTTGTAATGCAATCAGACTACGTTGTATTGTTAATTGATACACTGCAGATGAAGAAGAAATCGCATGAGAGGAGCTTAAATTACCATGTTTGTATTATGTAGTCTATGAAATATATTTTTTACTGTTTTTACAATGATTCTACAGTTTATCTAAAACAAAATATACTGCCAAGCATGAACATAATTTGATGTAATGCATTAAGTTCGCCAGATGTGCTAGTTCAAAATGAATGCACGAAATGTCTTTCTTCACCTCTATTGCCTAGCCTACATTAGGGCGGCCTTCCTTTGCAGAATTCTGAATTCTGGCAGATCATTTCGTATTTTTTCAAAACTAGATTATTGGTAAATAAAATGAGACCTTATTTTGCCAGCACAAAATGAAGTATTTTGTTACCAAAAGGGATATGTTTGTTGCTGTTTTTGGCTTGAGTTACATGCCTTTGAACTATTGCCCCTTTTAAAAAAAGAGAAGTATAAGAAATTAGGCTACTAAGTTCTGAAAACCGTGAAATATTTACAAACGAACTGCAAATGAAACAATAACGACTCAAAAACTACAAAAAGAGTGTTCCGCTCAAACCGATCATCAGTTCCAGAAATTCAGCTTCTCAAAACTTGTTCAGATTTTTGCTTCCAATTATACAATCACTACTAGGAGAAACTTCGTCTTTTGTGAAGAATTCAAGACATTTTGTCGAATTACTGAGGTGATCGAAATCACGGAGCAATTAATCAGTTTCTACAGCAACGTTCCTGTCGAAGAATCACTTCAACATGTAGAAGAAGATCTCCGAAGACGAGGACCTGTGAGATAGAAAGAATTCACCTATAGAAGTAATTATTATGGACTTACTAGGATGCTATGTACAGAACTGCTATTTTCAACTGAAGGACGAATTCTTTACACAAGATTAGGGAGTGCCAGTGGGACCAGTCCAACATATATATATGAAGTGGTCTGAAACTGTAATGCAAGAAGAAGCCACAAAAACCCCGAGTCTGGTTGAAATACGTTGACGACACCTTCATAGTACGAAACCATGGGAATACAAAACTAGACATCTTTTTGAAGCACGTCAATAACATAAAACCTTCCATCACCTAGAGAAGAAAATTCACAACGAATTGCCATTCTTAGACGTATTGATGAGGAGGACCAACACTAAATGGAAAACACCTGTATACCAAAAACCCAGTCACATGGGACAGTAACTGAATTACGAATTCTACCATCATCAATCTACCAAACAAGAAATCATCAATGTTAATGTATCGTGCTTTCGGGAACTTCAAAGTGACGGTGAAACAGATTGCGGATAGAAGACAGCAAGACACAAGAAAGAAAAGCCGTCACAACCAGTGTTTGCCCTTTCCTACGTCAGATACGATAACTTCATCCGCAGTCTTATGAAAACCAGGCCACCAAACGCGGATTGTGATTCCAATGATTGCATTTACCGGATATCCTGTGAGTGCGGGAAATCCTATATCGGTAAAACTGAGAATCCACTGAAAGTCCAAATTTACGAAAACAAGAAAAACACACAACGAGAAGAAACCAGCAAATCGGGAATACCACAGCATGTTTGGACCCATCAACATAACATAAATGATCCCAAGTTAACCGGTGAAGCGACGAAAGGGGAAAAGAGATAGGTGAAAGCGTTCGAATGATCTATAAATGGTCATCTCTCGGAGGAATAGTCCAGTATCATCAACAGCTCAATCGCCCTCAGATACTTACCTCGAATATGGAAGCATGCCGTAGTTGTCATGATTCCGAAACAGGGTCAGAACCCGCTGTTTCCCCAGAATCATTGTCCGATTAGTCTGCTTTGTTCAACGGCTGAGTTGGCTGAACGTGTTGTGCTGCAAAGGCTAATAGAAGAAGTTGAAGACCGAAGTGTTCTGCCTGACGAACAATTCGGCTTCAGAAGGGCACACTCCACCGAGCTGCAGGCCCTGAGGCTGGTCGAAAATTCCATCTCAGAGCTGAACAACACGAAGATAGTCCATCTCGTCCTCGTGGACATTTCAAAAGCTTTCGACCGAGTCTGGCACGAAGGCCTGCTATATAAAATGCTCGATTTCGATCTGCCTCGGGATCTGGTCCGATGCAGAAAGGTAGAATATTTCAGGTTCGAGTTGGAGGCACCCTATCTCCTGTCAGGGAAATCCAAGCTGGAGTGCCTCAGGGAGCTGTGCTGTCTCCACTACTGTATAGCCTTTACGTGAGCGACCTTCCGAGGTTCGATCATGTGAAGGTTTTCCTTTATGCCGATGATACGGCTCTCCTCGCTACTTCCATGGGTCGGGTGTTGGCGGTCGTCTACATGCGACGTGCATTGGACGACCTCGGACGCTGGTACCTCGACTGGAAGATTCGCATGAACCCGGATAAAACTCAGGCGATAGATTTGGGAAGACGTAACGTTTTTTCAGACACAAGAGTCACGATCTCAGGCAGGGAGATCGAATGGCAACTACTAGTCAAATATCTAGATCTTTGGATAGATCGCCGACTCACCTGGGCAAATCACATTGATTGCATCAAGAGCAAGGTTCTGTCGGGGATAGCTAAACTCTATCCTCTGGTCAACAGACATTTAAAGCTCAATCTTAGAAATAAGGTTTAACTATATAACACGATGTCTAAGCCTGTCATTATGTATGCTTCAGGTGCTTGGGGACAAACCGCCCCGTCAAATCTTTCCATTCTAGTAAGATTATAAAGCAAACTTCTCAGGATGCTGGTGAATGCTCTATGGTTCGTGCGGAACGAAGTCATCCGCAGAGATTTGAAGTTGTTAACTATACAGCAGACCATTCAGTCAAGGAATCAGGGAGTTTTCGAGTCAGCGGAAACTTATGATAACCCATTAGTCAGGGAAGCTGTATATTGCATTATAGTCGACCCCACCCGATACAGAAGGCCCCGTCGCTCAGTTGAGTGAAGGTCCCACGACGTCTGTTGAAATAAACAGTTTGTTTATTGAATAAACCAGTCAGGAAGGGGTACACAAGACCAGAGCGGCATAAAGGTCATTGACCTTTATGTCGCCACCTTACACCTCCAGTTATGAACCATTCGTTCTCCTGACGAACCTCAGTTGAAACGGTAAGGGAACAATTTCCAACCTGATTTGAATGAAGATGATTTGCTTAATAGTCCAGTCATCACCCGAAGATGATTGTGAACAACAATCGAAATGTCGTGAAGTAACTTGGTTGGATTTTTTTTTAAATTTTTATTTCGTTTTTAATTGTTCAGTTTTTAAGTTTTTGCTTATTTTCATTTCTTTGTGATTTCATTTCTCGGTTCATTGCTCAATATAATTGTAATTTTTAGCTAATAATTTTAATTTTCAATTTCATTTGTTCTTTCAGAGATTTCAAATCATATTAGACAATGGAAGTCTGAACTAATAAAATTTAACATGAAACATTGTCAACCACTTTCGAACAAACGAATAACAATCCTGCTATTTACTTCTGAAAAAGTAATTGAAAACGAAAAATGAAAGACTTATTTTTCTATGTTTCTTTACAAGTGCAGTAACGTTAGTAACAAATGAAAGTGGTAAAAAACATAGAAAGTTTCATTTCTCGGGTTTCATGATAATCCTCTTCCACATATCTAGTCCATCAATTTATCATTGAATAAGTTTTTGCATTTTCTTTGTAACATCAACAGTTTTCTGTAACAATTATAAAAATATTTTATACGAGTATAGTTTTTTCAATAGAAATTACTTTCTTCATTACCGTTTTCAGTTTGGAACACGACTTATGGTCTCATAAGTCGTATACCACCTATACGGTGTCTACCTTATAGGTAGTATACGAGTATTAAGGAATTGGAATATTGGAATATGAATTTTGAGCCGAATGAGAATATTTTTGCTTACTTTTGAATTTGAAAATTATCGCTTTCAATCAGATGAATCTCATGCTATTACGGTGTGTTTTGAGCGCAGTTTTCAGAGAATGAACTGTTCGTTGTACGTTCAATCATCTCCAATTAGCCAGACCGGTAACTTCTTAATAATTACCGACGGACAGAGGCGGTCAGTGTCTTCGTTGACGGGCTAAAGTAATGGATCCATCATCCCAATGGACAGGCCGGCAAAAACATCATTCCTTCCGAATTAACACAGGATTAGCTCGGCCTCTTTGTCATCATTCATAACCGCAAAATTGATTTATTATTGTGGTCAACTTATCACTGATGGAAACATTTATGGATTACTGATATCGAAAAAGAAGGTGATAGTGTGTTTGGCAGGTAAAAGTGAAAAACTTGGCTCTGAAAATATAATCATTAGAAAAAAATTATGATTGAAAGACACAGGGTATTCCTAGAGCATATCTAAATTGGTTTTCGAATTCAATTAGTTGTAGCAACTGATATTTTATGACGACCTGCCACAGGATATTCATTCAATAAACAAAAATTCACACGAAATAATGCAAGAAATGTTAAAGTCCTTTGTTCTGAGTAGAATTCTCTGTCCATATCATAAGCTCAGATCAACATCTCCAATTGACTCAAAGAATTTATACGAATCAGAAATTGGATTCAGTTCATCATGCCAATAAATATAATTATTCAGTATAGGAAACGTTTTTTTTCTGAATATGAAAGATGAAAACATTTTATAACAAATTTAATGAACTTTTCTCAACCAAAAATCAATACCTTGAAAATGAGATGCTTTGAAAAGAAGGAACCTTAAGTAAAAGGGTTCTATCATGTCATCAATTGATTGATATATCTATAGGAAAACAAAGATGTTAACGGAAAATATGAAAATATTTCAGAATGGCTTTCTGTTCTGTTTTTATTTATTCAAAATATTGTATAAACCAGAGTCACTAATGGATTTCATTGCAAAACTAGTTATACTAGTGTTACAGTTTTGTAAAATGTGAAAAGCTTCTCTAAATATATTATTAACAAAATATCTTAACAAATCACAAATCTATGGAGGAAAAAATAAAATAAAAATGATGGAATGTTGTAATTTCAATAATTTCAATACTGAAAATTACCGGACCAAAATATTAGTTGAAAAAAAATGATGTGAAGCTAATGAATTAATGTGACCTCAACTGAAAATAAATTATTAACTGGGTCAATAATAAGTGAAATGTCGATTATATATGCAAACAACCATGAATGAAATAAAAAAACAACAAAATAATCCTGACAAATTATGAAAAACGCAGAAAATGACAGTGAGTTTATGTATTTACTACCTGTACTGAGCTCTTTTACAAAACTTTCTATGGTTTGACTTATTTTTAGTAGCCATCTAAAGATGGAGTAGTACCTCACAGGGAGTTTTGAAAATTATGTATAATTTATTACATCAACAATCATTAGTCCATAAAGTTTTTTGTAGTTATCCTTTGGGATGAAAATGCTTCATTTGGTAGTGAAATCCATCAATAGCTTGAGTAGCATTTCTTTCAGGAAAATTTCCTTACTATCTTGACATTTAGCCCTATTTTAATTCGAAAAGTATATTTCTGAGTGAGTATTCATTTTTTTGTCATTATGAATGATAATTCTCATAAACTTCACTACTCTCGACAAAGATTTCATTGCAAATTTTATTATTTTAACGAATTCATCTACAGCTTGTCAAATCTAGGAAGAGACTTGAGAATTCTCTCTCTCTCTCCCACTCTCTCGCTCTCGTAGTCTTTGAGAATGAAAAAACATTTTTTAACGTAAGACCTCGTTAATCCTTAGCCGTGTTTTGCAGTTCGTTTTCATATCAAAATAAAATTATAGAGATCGCAAAACCACTGTATGATGAGACTTTTCCAGTCATTTTTGTGTCTTCAAATCATTCAACAAACATGATTCAATATTCCGGATTTTTCTTCTTAGTTACTTCTGGAGAACATTATGTAATGTAGAAGAACTTTATTTCCAGATAGGCAAGCCTAATATAAACATAATAAATGTACTTTATCTGAATATAATACAGAAAAATCAAAATAAATTAGTCTATTATAACCAAATAACAGAAAATCACAAAAAAGACAGAGTAATATTATTCGCATTCCACAATTTTGTAATTTTTGTAATTGATTTAATTTGTTCTGATTCAAGAGATATAAGAGAGTCCCGCAAAAATCGTGATGAGGTTTTATTATGCAATTATAGCACGTTATTTTGACATACATTGATAATACAGATGCCACTCTAGAAAAAAAATACAGTTTCTTTGGTATTTCGCTTATTACATAGTCAGCATGATTATTCAATGAAATTGTATTATCTACAATGAACCCTAGATACTCAATTTTACTCACTATTTCTACATCAGTTTCGTTAATTTCAATTTTGACTGTGTTTCTCCCAATTTTATTTTGTTGTAATGATCATCGCCTTAGTTTTAGTGATATTACGTTTCAGTTTATTTATTCCAAGGTATAACTCAATATTTTTCAATGAATTGTTCATCTTTTCAATAGCGACTTGCAAGGTTTTATCGTAGGTATAAATTAATGTATCATCTGCAAATAAGTTAATCACATGATCACCATCTACGTAATTGATATCGTTTATATAAATCAGAAATAGTAAAGGTCCTAATACACTAACTTGTGGAACTCCAAAATCATTCACTAACTCTTGTGAGTAGCACCTATTAATTTTTGTTATTTGACGCGAACTGAGGTAACTTTTCATCCACTTCAAAACTACATCACCAATACCTTTCGCGAGTATATATATATATATATTTTTGGAAATCGTACATTTCTTATGTAATGCTGTTTCAAAAGTTTTGTACGTTTTTATGAGACTACTTCAAACTGTAATATCTCAGTGAACACTCATTCAATTAAATCAAAATGAGAGTAATTTGAATCAATGCACTTTTGCCAACGTAATACAAGCCGTCAACAATTCCGTCAGCCTGAGAATTGTATGCTCGGGATTCGATGCCCTATTCTGATTGGCGGAGGTTCTGCTGATGAGAAAGTTATCAAAGTTCTTGAAAAGATGGTAGTCGGTTGGCGTGAGATCTGGGGAGTATGGTGGGTGAAGCAGGACTTCGACGCTCAAGTCGTTTGATTTTCAGACGGTGATTTATAAAACGTGCGGACGGGCGTTGTCGTGAAGTGAATTGGACCTCTTCTGTTGACTCCTGTCGGCTGTTGCTGACGCAAGTTTCGGCTGATCGCTGATCACCATATAGAAACCATGGTCTTTTTTGGCTGGTTTACGCCTTTGTGAAGTGCCAAAAACCGCATGTGAGCTGACACAAAGTTCTTCCACCATCCCACGGACTGTTTCCACCAGGGTCCTCAAATCCTCGTCCTGGATTACTATAGGTAGACCACTTCGGAGCTCATCTTCGAGGTCAAAATCTCTGTAACGAAATTTTAACATACAACGTCGAACAGTGCGTTAATTAACATTTATCATTGCCAAATGCCTGGTTGACTTTTCGGGCTATTTCGGTGGAGCTTTGGTTCAATTTGAATTCGTACAGAAAAATTGGTCGAAAATCGCTTAACGACATCATACAGTGATGAGCTGAGAAAATGGAAAAAATTGAAAATTGGAAAAAATATGAATAGTATCAACGTATAGAGTTTTGTTAAATTAGGTCAAAAGTGAGTGGGTCTATACGACCCTCCACAGCAACCTGCAAGGGTTTATTGTGGCTCACACCTATTCACACTCGACCAAATAAACCAAGCTTCTCAACGAAGCCGATTAGTTTATGTGGTATCACCGAATGAGTCTGGCCAGTATGGCCAGGAATCCAGACAAGAGACGATTTGTTAAGTTTTCCTATCGAGGAGGGTTGTTTTTGGCAATTTGCTACCAATTTAGACGTTGCTCGGTAGGAGCCAAGAGCTTTCAACGCCGCTTGACTGTCCGAGAATATTTATATTGCGACTGAAAACACCTGCACCAGAACTTGAAGGTTATTTTGATTCATATGTGAACCAACAACTATCTGCTCTTAATATTTTCTTCTCCAGGAAGATCCAGTACTCTCTACTAGGGAACAGTACTTTATAAGGTAACTTATAGAGAGTACAAAGTTCTCTATCGATCAGTACATACCACGACACAGTAGAAACATTATTTATTGAGATAGGTATCTACAAATACACATGACATTTAGACGGACAAAACTTCTGAAACTATTTATTCATTTCAGTAAAATAATGAAGGGTATTTTTTATTTCAATTGTATACGTATCATTCATTATATTTTGAAATATTTCTTCTATTTCACGAAACTAATTATTATGGTACTAGTGGTACAACCCAAAAAAAAGCATTTGTTTGAAGGTGGTTGACAATGTTTCGTGGTGTATTTCATCAGTTCAAAAAAATCAGTTGAAAATAATACCAGCCACACAATCATTCTACGACAAAATTCCAAACAACATATCATTTTATCTCGTAACGACAAACCCCGAATATTTGTCAACTGTATCGAACCTTTCAACAAACCAGGCAAGTAATGTCATACACCCTAATTGGGTTTCGTTAATCCACGTGATTTCATCAGTAATAACAATAAATTCGTTGAAATATTATGAATATAAATTCAACTTTTTAATTAAATCCATCACGTTAATACTGTAATAAATATTCATCTTTATATCTTGAATGGTGTTTTCATTATAGTAAATTACAATCCCAAATCCCCAATAAATACTTCAAATATCATAATAAATCCCATCATTTCCAACAACAAAAAGAAGCGTCCTGGCGAGATGCAGAATGAAAGATGAAAAAATCACATATACACTGAATAAGAAGCATTGGCGGATTTTGGGGAAACGAAAAGGGACTAGAGAAAGCTGTGGAATTTGAAAACGGTTATTAAGTGAACGTTAAATAATTTTTAAGTGATGACATTTCGGGGGTAGGAGGGAGGGAAAATATTTGAATAAGTGGAACATCTACTTTTCCCAAACATGTTTTTTAAAGAAAGTACATGAGTTTTTCCAATTAAAGCGTGTTTACTCCCCTAAAAAAATCAGGTCACATTAAACTTTCGACACTCTCTCGAATAGCTATACACCTGAACTATACCAAGTACAATTCTCAAAGTTCATTCATCTAAAGATAGTATATTCTCATATAATGGAAATGAAGGTACAGTTCCTTGGAGCCGATATTTCTGATGAAAAACAATTCAAACTCTATTTCGGTTCAACTAAAAATGAATTCAAGTCAATAAGTTCCATTAGAAGCCTATATATTATTTAGACTATTTGATTAAATGTGGAATTATCTTTTCAACGATATAACGCAAGTGACCATTTTTTTGTCTTGCTACTTTGTGTACATACATTATTGTATGTACTTGATATTTATATTGTCAATTGTCGTGGATGACAAATAAACAAAGTAGCCACCCAGAAAAGATTCGTGTTCTCCAAATGAAACCCTTTTTTTCGATATGGTTTATTCAATAATCAGTTTACGACCTAGTTGACAAATACAAGTCATGACTTGCAAGAATCAGAAATTGGAGGGAACCCTGTCTAGATACTGTCAACGCCAATGTGTTTCTAATGAATGAAAACAATATTTTTGTTCCAGGTTTTGAATCTGAATTCATTCTTTCAAGTCTTCTCGTTACCACTTCTCGTACCACTGTGAATCGTTTTGAAACCTTCATCATGAATCACAAATGAGGTGTATGGACATATTCTATTTCATAAATAAATTTGGACCGTACTTGGTCATTCGTGAAAATGCTAAATTCGACTATCTTAACGGAAGCTTGGTATAGGCGGGAATGTTTTGCAAGTAATCAATAGCTTTTTAACTGGTAGAACTCTGTCTGTATCAAGTCAATAAGTTCCATTAGAAGCCTATATATTATTTAGACTATTTGATTAAATGTGGAATTATCTTTTCAACGATATAACGCAAGTGACCATATTTTTGTCTTGCTACTTTGTGCTTTCGTAAGATCCATTCTTGGATATTGTTTGGTTAATGGGACCCATACTATAATGTAAATATCGATTTGATTGAGAATGTTCAAAAAAAATTCTTAAGAAATTGTGCTTTTTACTTTAGTATCCAACGAAATGAATATGAGTAGTCAACTCTCAACCAAGTTAAATATAAATTCATTGGAAGATAGGAGAATTTTCATGAACTTGAGTTTCCTCTTCAAATTAATAAATAGTGAGATAAACTGCCCAGAACTACTTCAACTAACAACTTTTATATCAAACAAAAAGATACGAGAAATCCTGACATTTTTCATATACATTTTTTCCATACCAATTATGTTTTGAACAGTCCGATTCCTCGTATTCTGAAGCTGGAATATCAATATAATAATAACCTATATTTGTTTAATGTATCACTTCAGATCTTTAAAAATCAATTAAAAAGGCTATAGCGTTTTCGAAGCTTTTCTTTACCTTACCATTTTCTTTGTAAGTCCCAGATTTGTTACACCTTTTTTCTTGTAAGTACCGAAATTTTTTCATCTTTTAGTATAATGTAGTCACTAGACAAGGATTAATTAATATTTTGTATTTTACACTTGTAAATTGTAATGTAGACATCAGACATGATCATTCAAAAATACTTCTTAGTGTAGTTCTTAACACTTTGTTAAATATGTTTTTGTAAATTGGCTTCTGGCCGTTAAATAAATAAATAAACAAATAAATAAATGAATATTCAGAACACTTTGAAGGAAAAGAAAAACTTTAGGTACTATAATACTAGGTACTACGGAAAGTAGTTGAAACCAATATTAAAGTATGGTGGGGGGTTTAGAAATGTAATTCGGAAAACAATAAATCAAGCAAGTATAGCAAACCCAACTCAGGAGCTGATAGCAACAACTGCTGAAGACTTTGCAATAGCAGAAGACAGCTCCAAGCCAAAAAAAATGTGTAGAGCAGATCAGGGTCCAGATCCCCACCGTGAATGAAGTTGAGAAGACCTTGTTTGAAAAGAAAGAATCCTCTGAACGGTGTAATCATACACGTCACCCATTAAGCCCCAGATCAGGAAACAAACCTGTATTAACATAGCGCTGAATAGTATAAAAAAAACTTCTAACAAACTGGCTATAAACTGATCCAATGTAGAGAAAAGTAGCATTACATGGAAACGAAGGGGCAACATTGCTGAGAGAAAAAATATATTGAGAAGATCCGAGAGTTGGCATAGATCACTTACACTAGAAGGGGAAAGAAGCTTACAAATTTCGAATGAGCAGTAAAGAGTACGTTTACTCAGATAGATAAAGATGAAAATGGAATCTGAAGCGAAGAGAAATAGTTTGGAACCTGCAACGTCAAGGAGATGAGAAATTGAAACGTGTCACAACTATAGGATTGAATACATAAGCAACAACAAGGCCAGTTACCTGAGAAGGAGTAACTTGAAAAGTGACGAGTGTGATCCTGACAAACGACGGAATCTGTCAGTCGGTAGCCGGTTGGTTAAGATGAGAAATATGTCCTACTCACCGCAAGCGATGATAAATCATAGAAAAGAGTTAACGAAAAAGCGCTGAGAAGGATTGAGAGAAAGTCGCACGAGAAAGAAGAAGACTCTGGAAACTCTGCACTAGTTACATAAGATTTTCACGGGTGCATTTTGTCATTATTCAGTCTAGTCAAGATTACGAAAGCGATAGCATTTGACGTATCATTTACTGAAGAAACCAGAAGCATATCAACAAAAAGATACTGAAAGATCTCAAAATGTGTTTTCACGTAGAATAGCTATCGCTTCTTGAGAAAGACAACTCTTAGAAGTTGAAATATGTACCAGGGTGAGTATTAACGAGATCTTACCTTCTTACGTGCGATTTCTAGCAATACGTTCGTTCATTTGTGAATATACGATTTTTGGCAATCTCATAATTTTCCTCGCGAATAAATTATAAGATACAAGATGTGATGTACCAGGGTGAGTATTAACGAGATCTTACCTTCTAACGTGCGATTTCTAGCAATACGTTTGTTCATTTGTGAATATACGATCTTTGGCAATCTTATAATTTTCCTCGCGAATAAATTATAAGATACAAGATGTGAAATTGTTATTACCTCAGAATATTTTCATATCCAGAAATAATAATTCCACCTAATACGACATTATCAGTAAATAAAAGTATTTGTACATTCACGAAACAATGTCAAAATAATAATAATAAGTTCCGTGGAATTTCTAGTGACATAAGTTTTATTGACATCCATAGACACTAACCTAACTTTATTCGTCATTTAAATGCTACATACAATTCCTAATGATCTTCTATTACAGTGTTTATATGGGAATCTTCTCGCGAGTGGGTTTTAGTAGAGATTCCATGAACATCGACTATGCAATGGAACAATTTAACTCTGTCCGTCACCGTTGATGATCATTATAATAAAACTCAGCTTTCTATTGCGGTACTCTTGAAAGGGAGTCGTTCATCACATATCAATTGCTTCCTCTCAAACTTGGCGTTGAATTCAATAAAATAAAATAAAATAAAATACACTTTCATATTATCTTCTCTTCTCCTTAACATTTCAAACCCATTTATTTGAATCAATAAAATCATCAGAACGAACTATTTATCTATTCACCTAATAGGTGAGGAAATTACCCTTCAAAAGAGGAAAATTGTTGAATCCAAAGAGTCACTGTTAACGTATTAAAAAAAACACTTTATTGTGGGATTTTCACTGAAATATTTTACAAAAACGCAACACGTGTTTCACTATACAATGGCTTCTTAGGGCGTGACTTTATTGTTAGCCAGTTTTTCATGAAGTTGGCTGGATATCAACAATTCATTTTAGAAGAGGAGAATAACTTGAAAAAGATGTTAAAATTGTCGGAAGTGGAAAGAAAAAAAAAAGGTGTTTTCTCTCAAGACACATCTGACTTTGAATCTGAAAAAAATACAGAGTATCGCGTTCACACTAAGTAATACTGTTGTTGATAATAATAAATTTTTAGGGGTGCATACAAACGTTAGTTCAAGTTTTTTGACACATGTCAACAATTTATCCAAACGGCGACTTTTAAAATGAGACAGTTGAATATAATAATAATAATGAGAGGAGGACAAACGGATAAAATATCGAGATTTTCTCTTCGAACTCCGCAGACTCTATCCAGATCACTCTGTCAAGATGGTTGTTCTGATTATTGGAGTCCTTGGTGGAATGATGTCATCTCTACTCTCGAATCTTAAAATCATACCGGCTTGCCGCACTGAGGCAGGAATCTTAGCCGCACAGATGCAGAAGGCTGTCATTCTTGGCTCACTGCGCTTGCTCAGGGCACATGATTCTCGGACCCAATGATCATTTACCCCAAGGTGTGGGGAGTGGTCATTGGTTGATAATGCTGGCGCACATTCCCGAATGTATCGGGAATGCGCGGTTTAGTTTTCTAGGCAACAAAATCTAAATTGATTTCTGAAGTAATTTTGTTCATTCATACCTCATAAAAGATATTTAGTAAATCCAAATTTTTATAAGTTTTTTGTACATAATAGAACTATTTTTTTTATAAATTCTGGTAGCATATTATGTAGGCGAGGTCCGAGGTAATTTGAACATCGTTGTCCAATTGTTTTGTTAGTTCCTGGTACTATAATTGTGATCGACAGATTCAAGTTGTATTTTATTGTTTATCACGTTAACTAATAAGTTGATGCATTAAGCTTTTCTTACGTCAAATACATTGACCTCTTTAAATGATTTTTCACTGGAATATGTAGTTTTTGTTCCAAGGATAATTTTCAGTATCCATTTCTCCCCAAAGAAATTTTACCGTAAGATATATGTGACTGTACCAGAAGCATAGTTTAATATTTTCAAGTATTTGATGAAGTTTACTTCTGGAATTTCTGAGTTATTTCCGAATCGTAATGAACCCATATTGGGTAAGTGATTGGAATAAGAAGTAAATGATAAGTACTTTGTTTTATCTGAATTCAGAGTTAATTTGTTATACCTAAACCAATTATCTATTTTATTGAAATCAGTTTCGGCTTTTGTTTTTAAATTCGCCCAAGTATCAGATTCATATAATATGGCATATCCCTGCAAAACTTATTATTCTTCAATTGGTATCAAGGTTTGAAATGCTGTTCATATACAGTGTCACACATAGAGTCCGCATCAAATGGGATTTTTTTTTGTTTATCTCTTCAAGCAACTTTTGATATCTCCATTAGGTTGTGCTTTAAAAATGATGCCAAATGACATGCATTTGACTCAATATCTTCAACT
>NW_019290072.1:180585-283158 GCF_000500325.1 Leptinotarsa decemlineata
CAATCATCTTTTCTCTTTACCGATTTTCGAAATTTCGAGCAATAACTGCTTTTCTGAACATTTTTTGGAAAAAATGTCAAATTGAACAGGAAAGAAAAATCACTTGATCGGTCATATGCATGTCATTTGGCATCATTTTTAAAGCACAACCTAATGGAGATATTAAAAGTTGCTTGAAGGGATGAACAAAAAAAATCCCATTTGATGCGGACTTTATGTGTGACACTGTATATTATAAATAGAAGAGGACCCAGTACTGTTCCTTGAGGTACACCATTATAACAGTCATAGGATCACTGAGAGTTCCACCTATGTCAACTTTCCACCCCATTTTCACCCCCTCAGACTGTCTGGAAAACTATAACGTGAAGTTTTTTTTGTCGAATAGATCATCAGGAATAACATATCTCCATTTTGTAGGTGTACAAAGTCGGTTTTTCATATTAAGAATTTTTTTGATATTTTCATCACATGTTCACCCCCTCAGACGGCCTAGAAAACTATGACGTGCATTTTTTTTTGTTTCGGATAGATCATCACGGATAACTTATCTCAAACTTGTAGGTGTACACGTTCAATTTTCGAAGATACGATTTTTTCAACTTTTCACCCCATTTTCACCCTCTNTACTTGGTTGGGAGCCATAATAAAAATATAATTGAAAGCTTTCCACGCTTTTTTACAACAAAACTTATTTTTTGTGAATACATTCATTCTAATTTCAGACTTATTAAAACTGATTAGGTACATCAAGCCATAGGGCTTATCGATTTTTAACAAAATCTTCAATTAATTCTAAATTATTTTTTATTTTTTACGTTGTGTTGCTATTGAAGCATGTTTTTTTTTGTTTTTATAAACTACTGTTATCTCTTACCTGCGGCTCCCCTCTCTCTCCCACCTCCTTTCTCAGCTTCTCCCTCCATCTCAATCTTTCTTCCAGTCTACATTCTCTCACAATATGTTCTGCTGTTTCGGGGTTCCCAGTGCCGCAGGAGCATGGAACTTCCCGGCCTAACCCAAATCTACTCAGGTAACCGGTGAAGTTGCCGTGCCCTGTTATCAGCTGCACCGCCGTCCGATTCTGCCCCTGTATTTCTCTCCCTACCATCCTACACCATTCATATGTCCATCTTTCCTTGTCACTCGTGTCCCATTCTCTTTGCCATTTTTCCCTTATGTTCTCCTTTATCCTTCTTCTTTCATCCTCCTTGTCATACATTACCACGCTTGTCCATCCTATTTCTTGCTCATTCACTGCCCTCAAACATTCCGCATGCGCTCTAGCATTACCTTCATTCGCTCTAGCGTGCCCTTTCCTCCATTCAATCCATGCTTTTTTTCTTATTCACTGCTCGTTTATTTTTTGGTCGAGCTTTATATAACGTATCGACTGCTATCTTTGAGTCACTGACCACTCTTATTCTTTCTATTTCACTCCTCTCAATCACTCTCTCAATCGCTGCCATTTCCACTTCGTTTATATCATTCATCCCTTCTACTCTCTCTCCTCCCTGTTGCCATCCATTCCGTTCTCTGTAGGCCCAGCCTACGCTCATCCTTTCATCATTCGCCCTACTGGCGTCCACATATACCTCGGTCATGTTTTCACACTCCTCCAGTACTCTTCCCGCGTTCCAGGGGGATACCCTTTCTTTCTTTGTCACTCTCCATTCCTGATATCTAGCCGCCGCCTCTATGTTGAGTGGAGCTACCCCGGCCAGTACTGTTAATGCAGCAGTGGCGATTGTCCTGTAGGCCCCACTTACCACCAACAGAAAGGGTCTCTGCGCGGCTAGTATCTCTCGCTTTATCCTAGTGTCATTCGCTCTGGCACCCCACACTTATACTCCGTACAGAAGTGCAGGTTTTGCCACCCTTTCATATATTATTCTGACGCACTCTCTTGTAACATTCAGTTCTCTTCCAGTCCATCTCCTCATTCTCCCCGCCATAAACGCCATCTTCCTATGTACCTCTTTCATGTGGTCGTTAAATAGAAGTCCTCTATCGACCACAATCCCAAGGTACCTGATGTTCTCTTTCACTTCAGTTGGTTTCCCACGCATTATGACCAAAGGTGGTCTATCCACCCTCCTTGCTGCTACAAACATACACTCCGTCTTTTTGTGGTTATAATTGACCCATGTCTCATCTTCCCATTCCATGCATGCCTTCCATACCATTTCCACTCCATTTCCTCTCTATAACTTTCGCGGATGGTCCTCCCACAATCAGTATCTGATCACCTGCATAGGCTTGTGCCCACACGATGTCAGCTCTGACATGCTGCTCATAGGGAACTCCCTCATTCACTCTCTCATTTTCTCGTTCATTCATTTCTCTTATCCTTTCGAACCATCTTTCCATGATGATGAGCCATAACGTGGGTCCAAGGCTTGATCCCTGTGGACAGCCTCTGTCCACGGGCTCTACCAGTCCCCCGCTCATCACTTCCCTGTTCCTTATGAAGCTCATGCAAAGTTCTCCCATATTTCCAGAGACACCCATTCCTTTCATACTGTTTTCGATAGCTGGGGCCCAAGCCAAGTTGAAGGCGTTGGATAGATCCAGCACGATGATCAAGTTGTGCCCCTCTTCTGTCTTATTCTCCTTGACACATTTCACCATCTTCTCTACTGCCATTACCATGTCTCAGCAAAAAGTGATCCCCTTTCTCAACCAAAACCTACCGTTCAAAAGTGTGTCAAGGATTCTGCCGAGAGCCGGTAACAGGCTAATCGACCTCGGGTTCCCGTCCTTTTTTGGTATCCATACAATCTTGGTTTTTTTCCATACTTCCGAAAAGAACCCCTCTCGCAGACATTGGTTGAAGATTTGGACCATTTGGCCTCCCAGGATGTTTACTGATCGCTTCAGGGCCTCATTAGGGACCCCGTCGCAACCAGCTGCCTTACCGGCTTCCAGGCCTTCGGAGACTACCAAGATCTCCTCCAGCGTGAATTTCGGCTCGGCTTCGCCCCAGTAAGCTTCCTGGGCCCTCCTCACCCTCGGCCTGGCTTCGGAATCCAACTGCTCATCGTCCCGGGGAAAGTAGTGCGCGTGGAGGTACCTATCAACCCCTCCAGTATACGAGCCGTCATTCCTCCCCACCGAGGTGGACACTTCGCCAGCTCTTTTATCCTCTAGCATCCGATACACTCTGTCCCAAGGTCTCTCCTGTTGTATTCTCACCACTTTCTCCTTCACCCATTCTATTCGGGCCTCCTTCACTCCTCTCTTGTACTCGTTCCTTGACCTCCTGTATATCCCCAGTTTCTCGATCCTCTCTTGTCCCAGTGTGGTCTGGAACTCCCTCCGTACTCTACGTACTGTTTTTCTCATTCTCCCTAGCCTGTCATTCCACCATTCATTTTCCCCTTCCACTGTTCTAGTGATCCGGGGTATTGTCCTCTTGCATGCGTCCTCTAGTGTTCTTTGCAATCGTTCTGCCTCTCTCTATCCCTTCTCTTCCATTCACATCCCCCAGTTGGGATCGAGACAGGATTCTGTAATATTGTACAGGAGGAAACAGTGATATAATACTACCAAAGCCTTGAACATGTAAGATCAAACAATACTCTCCGTATCTATACACAACATTTCTGAGCATCTGAAAAGCGAATCGTTATGTTTGAGTGAATTAAAAAAGGAGTTCTGGCCGCGGAATGTACTACCTGGGCTGAAAAGTCACTGGCCTAACACATAGATGGCGCTAGACGTATTGCATTCATCGCTTTTTCAGTTAGAACTAATCTTCAAAAGAAAGCTGTTAATTTCATGATACTCTACTCATTAGTTTGTGAGTTATTGTGCTAAGAGTGACACCACTTTTGTTATTTTCAAAGCAATGGACCAAAACAATTTCGTGTACTAATTTTACACTGCTTCTTGAAGGGAAAAAGTGCCTTTCAAATGAAGCAAACGTGGTCGTGAAGACACCGATGATGCAGAACGCAGTGGACGTCCAAATGAGAAAGTAACATCAGAAAACATAAAAAAATCGTGTTGGCTTCATATTGCATGAGCATTTGACTATGAGAAAACTCTGTTCAAAGTGGGTGACGCGCGAGTTCACTGTTGACCAAAACCAAAACGTCTTGATGATTCTGAGCAGTGTTTAGCCCTGCTTAAACATAACGAACCGGAATTTTCTCGTCGATATATGACAATGGAAGAAACATGGATCCATCACTTCACTCTGGAATCAAAACGATCGTCAACTGGTGAACCCCGTCTAAAGCGCACGAAACCACAAGAATCGGCTGGACGAAATTAAGTACAATCTTTGAACCCCTATTTTTTCCCCTTGATGGAGAAAATTCCTGATTTCCTTTCTTGATGCTTATTTATGCTATACAAAGGAACTACCTGCATATTTCAAGATTCTGGGTTCAGTAGCTTCGGGTGTACATTGACATAATGTAACCAATATGTCTCTCAATATGTAACCACTTATTCATTACTAGCTGCTTCCAGCTGTTTTACCCGCGTTACCGTGGGAACCTACCCGATGTGTTTTTCCAGGTCATGATCTTTCTATATACCAATTAACATTTAATTCCGTTAAGCTGTTTAGGCGTGAAAAAGTAAAAAACGTAAATACATACATTACATTCATTCATCCTCACAAACGCATTTGTAATATCAGTAGGAGTAGGATTAGTAGGATTACCAATGTATTTCATTCTAATCCTTTCAGTATTTTTTTGCTGATGCTATTCAATATTGTATAAGTGGATACCTATTGATTAACTGACATTCTTATGTTAACGTACAGCCAAAGCTACTGAACCATATGCAGGTAGGTTGTTTGTATAGCGTAAAAAGCATCAAGAACGAGACTTATTAGGAACTTCCACCCCCATGAGGGAAAAATAGAGGTTTGATTGTATTGAATTTCGTCAGTTTTCAAGTTGGAAACCTGAAGGTTTGTACTGATAAAAAAATTATGTAGCTACGCGGGCGAAGCCGCGGGCAACAACTAGTATAACATAAAATATTCTGTTTTTAGCTGGTTATCAAACAGTAAATCATTTTTACTTCCTAAGGTTTCACATGATGTCATATGTCATATTGCTTTATCATTTATTGATTGAATGAAATTATTGTCACTTTTTTTTCTAATTGAGTTCTAAGCTGCGGATCAGTGCAAAAATCAGAACACTTGCCAGTGTTATTCATCTTCCAAATCCAAGCTATGTAATTTTCATAAAAAGTTTCCTAGTCAAATTTTCGAGACGCGCTGATGATTCTCGCATTAGCATAAATATCACATAAAATCCGAAATCCAGACCTGCTGCTGTCTGTATCTGAGGAACTTGACTGGCACAAAAGATCTGTCCACCGTAAATCACGACAATCTGGTAAGGCGAGTCACTCCGACTGAAATCCTACCATTTCTCAGCTACCAGAACGTCAACAAATTATTTATTCAATTGTAGGGATAATACGTATATTTACTAAATCAAACAGTCAGCTCTTTGGAGACGTAGAACGAATTCTTCGAACATCAGGGTGTGCCGTTTTCAGTTTCAGAATTGACGTCCATGTTTACTTTTTTTGACTGTTTACGAAATGAACTGTTGTGTGGGTTAACATAATTTTAGTGAACAAGTATGATTAGATGTGGAAAAATTTCGATTATAATTCATAGTTATTGAAATGAACTGTAGTGGAATATTGGCAGAACTAATATTCACTCGAATAACCTAAAAAAGTTACGTTTTTTGCGAAATATTTCAGTACCAGCGATAAAACTTTCGGAAGTCAGCCCCAAATTTGTAGATTTGAATATCAAGAGAAAATCACAGTTGAAAAGTACTCGTGTGTACAGTACTTTAATTATATTTGTTAAACTGGTACCATTTTTTCACTCATTTTTCTCACGTTTTGATCACACTTATATCAGTTATATAGAGTCTTCCAACAGGGACTCCCGAACTTTAACCAGTGCATAAAATAAAATATAAACTGGGTGGCACTTGTGTAGCACAGTTGTGTAGCCCCATGACTTTGTCGCCCAGTGAACGTAGCAGTTGACGGCAAATTTTCAAGGGAGTTAACATTTCAATTCAAATACAGTTCTTCAAAATAATAATAAAATGGCCTCGTGCAAATTATTTTGCTTTTAAAAGAGTACAACATACCTACACAAAGGATTCACATACGTGTGTATACTGTCTGCGCCTAAAGTATAAGTGTGGATATGAGATTTCGCTGCGTTCAATTTCTATTAATTACATTGACTTATTGAATTTGTTAGACGAAAAAGGTTTTTCATCTTGATATGGTTGGATACTTGACGACCACTACATCCACATCACCTATTGTAGAAGTAAGTAAGAAAACGAGGATTGGGTTTTTTGTGCCTCATACTAATTTTAAGATTTTGTATGTGTTGTATTATTTATTGTGCAATTAACAACCAAGCAGATGGCGTTTGTTTCTTCCAATAAAATAGCTTACGTTTTCTTACAATTCAATTACTTACCATCTATCCAAATGTAAATTATAATATAGCCTGGCCTAAACTAAAATGTGAAACAAGTAGCTTTAGCTTACATGGGCCTATTTCATAAAGCTACAAGTTCAACTCCACATTTATAATTAAAAAAAACCTTGAAACCGACCTATGGGAGCACTAATGTCGAGGCTTTTTTGGAATTGTAGCCGTAAAGTTGTACTTCTTTATGAAATATGCCCCTGATGTCAATTTAGAAATGGGTTCATATGTCATAGAGTGGAACAAATCAATTGTCAAAGTAAAATACAAGTATAATTGTACATTTTTGCAATTGCACACTTTCTTGCAAGATACCTTGTGTTGAGGTAATAAGAATGAAGTGTTTTTCAGGCAAACATTATATGTTCTGTTCCGCAATTTATTGTTTAATCAAAATATTTTATTCCAGTGAAAATTAAATTAAACCTTACCGTAATTCATTTTTCGTTAAGATAAGTTAAAACGAATATTTGGTTTCCCAATAAAATATTCTTACAAATACATCAAGAAATTGAAATATATAAAAAAGCGTAATCAAAATAATGCTTTCAAAATACCACATCCTTCTAGGAAGGGCCTTGGATCATTAATGGAAAAAGGGAGTTCCCGGTATTCAAAACCTTACGGACCATGTTAATTAACAGTTGAAACGGCCTAAAAATGCGTCATTTGACGGGGGAGGACCCCCGGTCGCCCTACCTGGGTGGTATTCCGTACCCCCCAGACCCATCGTACTTTTGCCGTATGTCGGCCAGTCAAAATTCCCTAAAATATGCACTGGCTCTGACAATTGATAACAGTCATCTTGTTGAAGAGACATCTGTCAAATTAGTTGTTATTTATTTAGTTCGTTTTGCCAACTTACCATGGACGTACAAATGATAAAATTGTTTTATCAAAATGGTTGCTAGGCAACGTACCGCGGGCTTCGCTCAATTCTACTGACCTAGAGCCCCTGAATGGGCTCTGAAGCAGTTGGCAACTGGCCTTAATTTTCATCGAAAAATCATCTTCAGCGATGAAGTCCATTTCTGGAATATTGGGTATGTGAACAAACAAAATTGTCGACTATGCAACGATTTTAATCCACATGAGATCCAAGAGCGTTCAATGCATCCCGAAAAAGTCACTACATGGTGTGGATTTTGGGCTGGCGACGTTGGCCAGGCCATCACTGTCACATGCAATTACTATAGGTCGATGATTAGCAACTTCTTTTGGCCTTGATTGGATGATCTGGACACCAACGACATGTGGTATCAACAGGACGGCGCTACGTGCCACATATCTCATGCCACATTGGATATTCTGCACGAGCGATTTGAGGTAATGGTCACCTCACGTGGCCACAGAGACCGTGTGATTTGACCCCGTTAGACTTTTTCTTGTTGGGTTTTCTCAAGTCGCAGGTGTGTGTGAATAACCCACAAGCCACAGCGGTCCTCAAAGCCAGCATAACAAACCATCGGTCAAATTCAGCACGATTAATGGGCCAGAGTCATGGCAAAAAACATGTTGATTTTTATTTCTAGGGGGACTAATTCTGATATGTAAATCATACCCGAAACTTCACCCCCCTGCGGTCAGCTACTACCCCCCCTAATTTTTTGAATAGCATGGGGGGTCGAGTGATACATCATTCGAAACGTCTTTTGTCCCTCTATTACTTCTTCGAAATTGTTTCATTCGTTATTGAGAAATTGAATGTTGAACGTTTTATTTAAGAGAAATCTAAAATACCTGTCGCAGATTCTAGATTTGTAGATTTTATTTAATTGGTACTAAACGTTTTGAAATTGACGACACTGTTAGTTTTTTCTGCACTGGTAGTTTTTGTTGAATCTAGTTGTCGCAGAACAAATAGTAGATAGTTGGCCACTGTCACTTCTTCACGAATTATTATTCAGTCAACTTTTTCACTGTGTTTCAACATGGTTTATTCTACTGAAGAAAGACCAAAAACTGTTGCAACCTATTATCAAAATAATGAATGTGCTAAAGCTGCTGCAAGAATTTATAATAGGAATCATGCAGACCACAACGTGAGCCATCAATACGTTAAACAGTTAATGAATAAGTTTCGAACTTCAGGTTCTGTTCACAACAGAAAACATGAAGTATCCCGTCCTGTTAGACATAACGTAGTTGAAGTTGCAGTTTTAGAACATGTACAAATGAATAATCGAAAATATTTCAGACAAGTAGCTAGAGCGTCTGGTGTATCAGCTACTAGTGTTTTTTGGATTTTGAAAGCCTACAAATTCCATCCTTTCAAAATAAGGCTAGTTCAGGAATTAAACGAAGATGAACTTGATTGTCGACTTCAGTTTTGTGAAGCGTTCAGCGAGAAAATGACCAATAACCCAAGCCTATTTATATAATGAATGTTTTTCAGACGAAAGTTCCTTATTATTGAATGGTGAAGTGAATAGACATACTTGTCGTTACTGGAGCGATGTGTATCCTCATTTGGTGATGGAAACATATTCACAAATTCTACAAAAATTTAATGTATGGGCCGGCATTCTTGGTAATCATATTGTTGAACTATTCTTCATTAAAGGTAATCTCAATGGAGACACATACTTAAATCTGTTACAATACTGTGTATATCCTGTTAATGCATAAATTTTTGAAAATGATGGCAATTTAGTAGAAAGTGAAATAACATTTTGATGTTCGGGTGAGACAGTTTTTGGACGAACGTTTTCCAATGTGTTGTATCTGCAGAAGGGGTCCAGTGGAGTGGCCAGCTAGATCACCTGATCTCACACCGATGGACTTCTTTCTGTGGGGATACCTGAAGTCGAAAGTGTACTCTACTAAGCCTATAAAATTATAAGACCTACGACAGAGAATTGTTCGGGAATGCTGATTGCTGATTCTGGACATCTTGAATAATGTACGGAACGCTTTCGGCAGTAGACTGTATTATTGTATGGAACTAGGTGGAGATCATTTTGAACAATTTATCCGTTTAATTTGTTTCTACTGATAATATTTGTTGTTGATTTCCTCATTGAAATGACGACAGCGAATTTCCTGTTTTTTCTTGAATAAAACGTTCAACATTCAATTTCTCAATAACGACTGAACCAATTTCGAAAAAAAATGACAGAAGTGATATAGGGATAAAAGACCTTTCAAATGATGTATCACACGACCCCCATGCCATTGAAAAAAATAGGGGGAGTAGTTGCTGACCCCAGCGGGGTGAAGTTTCGGGTATGATTTCTATATCAGAATTAGTCCCCCTAGAAATAAAAATTGACGTGTTCTGTGAAATTTTCGACTGCACGTCCATTTCTGACTTACAGGAGGGGGTCAAGTTTTCATTGGAACGCCCTGTCTAAAACCTTTCTATTGAGTCACTCTATCTAGGTATTAAAAAACCCCGCATTAAAATCCGTTGCGTAGTTTTAAAGATCTAAGCATACACAGAGACATAAAGCGAGAAGCGACTTCGTTTAATACTATGTACTGACAAGAACCCTCGGTGTAATAGAATGCTTTGGTAATTCACAAACTATGGAATTTCACATCTCGATTTGACATTCATAATATTCATGACTCTCAACGTTCCTACCTAGTGGAATCTGATGAATGCTTGTCGTCGAAAAATAACCACTTCTCTGGATAATACATCGACGGATATTGTATTTCTACAGATATTTGTGGAAGTTACCTGACAGAAAAAATTGTTGCTGACGCTTTTCGTTTGTCCAGCAGCAGGACATCACTGAAATCGATGAGTGGATCTCCTACAGACCGTTTCCGAAGTGGTGATCCTCGTCGGTGCCGGTCGTATGTAATCAAGAGAGCAGTGCTGTCTGGTACTTACTGATTTGAACGACGCTCCGTTGCATATATTCAAGTAACCTCAGCTCTCGTGGACATAGTAATTAGACGGTTTTAATATCTGCTCGATACTGATAACAGTCGTACCGCTCTTTCTAACTTATAACGCCATCTACTCGGAAAAAGTGAAACTAAGGAATACTCTGGACAGTTAAGAGTCGATCTGTAGTTTAGCACATTCTTTGTTGAACATCAGGTTTAGTGACACTTTATTGTACTTTATTTGTAATCTCTGGTTTAATGTCATCAGAGTTGCTCGACTAACGGATCTAACTTGTTTGATTGATGACCCATTTATTTTGTAGAAATTCATATTGAATCTAGAATAAAGAAAATAATTTTTGTCTAATTTCTACCAACTTTATTATTTGTTACGACCGATTTCGGTTGTATTGTAGGTTGTATTGAGTGTTATTTTGTAACAAAGGCCAAATCGAAATGAACATATCTATACAGCTTCTGAATTTTTTTTAAGAAAAAACATTTGCAGCTAATATGAATAATGTGATTGGAGCTATTATTAAAATAAAATACCATATGCTGCAGACTTTACTGATACTTCAATTTAGGTTGCCAAAACAAAATATAAAAGTTGATTTCGAATGTATTTGTTGTTTTTTTCGGATTGTTTAGGAATACACTTCTAGACATTATTAAACTTACTCAAAACCAACAACTGCAATGTAACTTGAAAGTGAAAGCCTTGCTCAGATGATAAATACATTCAATTGAAATTCATTGTCAAATTTCCTTGAGACTGAGGGACGATGTTTGGTTTCAAAACAAATTATCAATTGAGTTTTAAAAAACTTCGCTTTCTGGAAATTATGTCGATTGATAAAGAACAAAGTACAAGAAGGAAAATTAAGAAACTTCGGCAGTTTGAAAATTATGTTGTGGACGAGTCACCTGAAATAGTGAACAGTCCAGAAAACTTGGAAAGTTCAGACCTGTTTAAAGCAAGAATTCCTTTATATTGGTGGGCGAGCGGGAACTCATGCTGATGACGTTGATGACTTTGTAGTTGTTCTGTTTTCGATCTTCAATACGAGATTGTTTTCATACCAACCTTCCCCAATTCCAGCTGTGGGTATTCCCCATGTCTTGGAGAATCATTTTCACTCATTATCCAACCCATTCATTAAATAAATTTTCATTTCAGGTCACATAAATTTGTTATCTTCACAGATGAAACTCTTCATATTTTTGAATTCCATCAATTGTTATTATTTCCTTTTCTAACTAACTTCCGAATATTGTGATTTTGTTATTTTTAGTATTTTCATTAATTTCAGAACTTTCATTATTTGTGGCGCATTTGCTTTTTCAGCTGCAGGAAACCCGGAAAAACTAGCATCACCACATCATCTGATGATCTTGATCTACCAATGTCCTCTATCTCATAAAACAAAATGTAGGGAGTCTCCAGAGGCTCCAATAAATTCAATACATCGCCAGAACACTTCGTGACACAACTATCATCAAATTTAAAAACCAGTCCGTTTCGTCTTTGACCAATGCGTAATAATGACCAAATTCAACGGCAGAACCACAGTGAACAATGACTGCATGAATATTATAATAGTGGTCTGCTAGACTGAAGTGTTCATCTATTTCGAACCTTCGAAAGAGTTTGGTGCTTCCGTCAGAGGTTGAGTCTTGTTTGAAGATCATCAGGGTTATTATTAGATTGACTAGTGCCTCAGCTATACTTGTTTCTTTATAACAGTCAGTTAGTTTGGCGCATGTCTGGCAATACAGTCGATCATCACCTGTCAAAAATTCACTTTTTAGATGATTTAACAATAACCTTTGCACGGTCTGGTTATTAGTCATATTAGGAAACGCTAGATGGAGTTCCAGAAATTCACATACGTTTTTGCTACCCCTTGAAAAAAGTAAACAAGTGAGGATTTTTACAGCAAAAGATCTACAAACACAAGACGAGATAGAATGTAAGGAATCATTCAATCCAGAGCGGTCAGGAGTATTGATTCTGCTATTGTTTTGCCTACGAAGAGTATTCAACAACCCCAAGAATTCAGAACAATCATCTTGTTGTCCTAACGAGTATCTAGTGGACTTCAAAGGCTCCAAGAAATCGGTTGGAGAGAAAGATGATTCATTCCTTCGATACTGAAGCTGCATGAACAGGTGTTTGAATTTGGTGAATAAGTAGGAAATATTCTTGTTGTCGTTCATCATTAAAACCTCGTTCTTGACATTTTTCGTCATGAACAACACTTGTAAAATGCTATTCATATAGCAAATGTTTCCTAAATTATCTTATTTTCGGTAAAGAAATAAAAATGCCTTTCGCTTCATATTGTTTCGGCTGAATTGCCCCTAAAGCCATTGTTGAATTGCCCAATTTTCATCTCTTTCCCATTCAACTTTTCGCAGTATCTATGGATGTAATGCCCAGAGAGTCACCCCATATAATTTCGACGGATCCCAGTAGCAAAAAACGTAAGTTAGTGAAAAATCATATGCAAAATATTTTTAGACTTCGGTAGCTATGAGTTGGGCCACCAGTTTCACAGTGAATCACAACTTGGATAATTATTCAAAAAGACGGTTTTGCTTTGATCTTTCTACTACGGAACAATATCTACCATCAGCAACTCATCAAGCGACTCATCGCTGGTTTGTTAATTCACCTCGCCTCCCAGGATTGATTTACGTCACCGCCTGGCATTCCTCACTGCCATAAAATCAAGATATATGACTGAGCGGCAGGATTATGGAGAATTTACCGTCACTTACATTAGCATTAATTTCGTTTTCAATCTCCATTTTCGTTCAAGATAATATTTTTGCCATTCCTCTGGTACAAGCCCTATGCTGACGATAACAAATTTCAATTTGGATGAATGAATGATAGTTTTATAGCGCCCAGTGAAAAAATCGATTGTTTTTATGTGTTTATGACATATTTGAAGTATCATAATTTGAAATACGGAACAGCTGTTTTTTCCATTCCCGATCAGCATCGTTTTGGATAGCATTACCATTTTTTTCTTCCACTTTGTATCTGAAAAAAACTGTTTGTGTAATAATGAAGAAGTAGTAAGCCAAAAACGTTGTGTCTTCGGTCACATAAAATCGTAATGTCATGAAAGAAATGAGTGATTCGTCATGTAATGTTATCCAAAACGGTACTTTTGATATATGATGGAATTGGCCGATACTTGATGAAAATTCATAACTAACGTATTCAAAAAACATTTTATTGTGATGTATTTCATCAGTTCGGACTTCCATTGTCTAATATAATATAAATTGATTTGAAATCCCTGAAAAAATAGTGTTGGGAAAAAACTCCGGTAATATTCATTACTACACCAAAGGTTCCAAACAGTATATCACAAATTGTTTATTATCATCAACTTATTTTCAGTGGGTAGGTGTTTTATTATGAACAAACGGATGGTATCACAATGGGCAGTCCATCAAGTACGGCGGTGGCCGTACTTGAGCAAGCGACCGTGAAACCATATTGCTTGCTGCTGGTGAAGAGACACTGAACAATTTTCTATCATCTACATCTTAACTTTCTTGACTAAACATTTAATTCACAGTGAAACAAGAAAACCAAGGACTCTAGCCTTTCTGGATGTTGTTGTGTACTGACGTGAAGCTGGTACATTGGGCCACAGAGTGTACAGGAAACCAACACACACACAGACACGAACTTGAACAAAAACTCTAACCACCAACCACAATAAAAGATAGAGGTATTTAAAACGTGGTAGAGATAGCATGACGTATCTATGAAACAGAGAGACTTCCTGCAACCTATACGACCCAGGAGAGACAACGCCAGGCTGGTCAATGTCTCTATTTTTTTATGTTAAAAATGTTACAGACCGAATTGGAAGAATTTTAGAAAAACATGACGTGAAACCAATATTCAGACCTACAAAAACTATCAGATCTAAGGTCAGCTAAGAACACCGGAGAATCTTTAGCAACACCCGGTGTACCGGATTCCTTGTAGCTGCGGGGCGGTCTATATTGGAACCAACCTAACCTAACCTAACCTAACCTGACCTAACCCAACCTGACCTAACCATCTCTCTGAATACGACACAAATTGTCGACTCGGATACAGTAATCCTCGATAAAACTCAAAATGACTATCCAAGAGTATATAGAGAGACAATCGAATTTCAAAAACACAAGGATAGAGACATTTCTACCCGCTATGACCCTTGAGGCCGCCGTTAAGGAGCCATTAAAAAAGTGACTTGCGACAAAAAACTTCAAAAGAGGCGGCCGACGCTGGTTATCATATTGCGTTAAAAACAGTATTATCAGGCGTCGGACTCGGGGTAATAAATTAAATTTTCAAATGATATATTCTGTATGATGCGAAGATAATTGAGATATGGTGATAACTGATTTTGTTTAAATATTTTATTTTGAGAAGCCGGCCCTGATCGATATCTCAGCCAGCAAACACATGACTCATCGCAAACCATCGCGAAATGTATAGATGAGTGCCGAAACCCCTAGAGAGATCTGGAGCGTTCGTTAACGATATAAAAAGGCCGCTTTCCGTCCCGAGTGGCAGTAAGTCTGTAATCAGAAAGCGAATGGAACGTTAATAAAGAATTCGAACAGTGAAGATAAATTAAGCGTTAGTTGCTAAGTATTGTATATAAATTAGTTGTGAAATATTGTTAAAAATAAATTTGTTTGAGACAGTTAATTCTTCAATTCGTCACAACGGTTTTACTAGGTTAATTGTCAAGTCGACGTCAAGGACTGGTGCAGAAAGTGTGCTGTGTGCGCCGCCAGTAACGGACCTCGGGTACGACCCAAAGCTCCAATGCGCCAGTATAACGTGGGTAGTCCATTTGAGAGAATCGCCATCGACATCGCCGGCCCGTTCCCAGAGTCCGACCATAGGAACAAATACATGGACAACTTCAATAAGTGGGCGGAAGCCTATGCCCTGCCCAACCAGGAAGCCTTTACCGTTGCTGACGTCCTAGTAAAGGAATGGATATGTCGATTCGGTGTTCGGTGGAGCTGCATTCGGGCCAGGGCAGAAATTTTGAGTCCAACCTGTTCCAAGAAATATGTAAACTGTTGGACATTCGAAAGACCAGAACCACAGCCTTACATCCACAGTCCGATGGAATGGTCGAACGAATGAATAAGACCATAAACCGCCACTTGTCCAAGGTAGTTTCCGACCATCAAAGAGACTGGGACCAATATTCCATCTGTTCCTGCTGGATTATCATTCGGCAGTGCACGAGTCAACCGGCCAAACCCCTGCCAGTATTATATTGGCCGAGAGCTGCGGCTTCCTTGCGACCTGAAATTTGGGACCCCGCCAAAACATCCATGAAAGAGTCCGTCTGAACATCCGGAGTGCCAGCGATAGGATAAAGGAGGCCTATGACATCAAGGCGAATGCTGTACAATCTCAAGTGACGCCGTGGTTTATTACCGAATTTGCGGAACTCGTGGGAGGGTCCGTACAAAATCATGAAAAAAATAATGACCTCGTCTACCGAATCCATAAACCACCTCGAGGAAAGCCTAGGGTCATCCATTTTAACAGATTGGCTCCTTATGCTGGCCTTATGCTGGTAATCACGACCAAGTTCGCGTCCTCAGACCACCAGAGGATGAAATGACGTTCCAGCAATTCATGTCCTTATACTCGAACGGACAGAAGGTCTTACATGGGGTAACTGGAGAAGAGCCACGAGACCTTTTCAAGGTTCCAGTTGATTACGCACTCGCTCACTGCGTGGCAGAGGATCTTCAAATGTCCAAGGGTATCGTTGTGGTATTCAACAAGAAATTTGGTCAGCTCCAAACATTACGAGAACAGAATCCTGAAGTCGGAGGAGTGCTACAGTTGAGGAAGGGACAGAGAAACATTTTCTACTTGGTGACCAAAAAGCATTCTCGAGACAAACCGTCCTATGAAGATGTCTGGAGGAGTCCTACTAGACTGAAGGACACGATGCTCGACCAGAATCTCGTGCACTTGGCAATCCCCAAATTAGCCTCTGGGCTCGACAGGCTGGACTGAAGAATTGTGAGAAGCATGTTGGAAACGATCTTCAGATCCAGCGGCATCCAGACTTTGGTTTGTGGTAACCATCTTCCACGACTGAGCATGAAGACTGTGGAGTGTTACTTCCATCGAACTTCACAGTGCAGATATAGAGAGTCCTGCCGGTATCGACACACGCCAAGGATTACATTTAAGAAGGAGGCAATGTAACGAATCTGAAGCCGACCCTGACTCAGCCAGCAAACACATGACTCATCGCGAACCACCGCGAAATGTATAGATGAGTGCCGAAAACCCTAGAGAGATCTGGAGCGTTCGTTGACGATATAAAAAGGCCGCTTTCCGTCCCGAGCAGCAGTGAGTCTGTAAAAGCGAATCGAACGTTAACAAAGAATTCGAACAGTGAAGATAAATTAAGCGTTAGTTGCTAAGTGTTGTATATAAATTAGTTGTGAAATATTGTTAAAAATAAATATGTATCATCTGGTGACGTTTCAAAGACTATCCGTTTTCTTTATCCGACCTATTCAAATCAAAACATTATAATTTGTTGTTATAATTCGTCTCTCACTGTAAATCAATTCGAAATTGTTATTATCGACACTGTTGATATCAAATTGATCTTAGGTTTGATAATAAAGATGGTTAGTCTTCAAAACGTCACTTCTTGAAAATGGCCTTGAAGCCAAACATTTTTTGAATAGTCATGTAAGTTCTTCAGCTATTTTTCATTCATTTTTTCTAGCTTTCCTAGTTAAATACTTTGAACCCTGCTGTAGCTTCGGGTGAATTCTTTTTAGGGTTTGAAAAATATGTTTTGTCTTTTTTGCTTTAGTAACATTTCTCAAGTACCTACACGAATCATGACTCTGACTCACCTGGTATTATAATAAAACATTCCTTATGACTTTTCATTCAAACGCTAGCAGATGGTATCGCGAAGGTAATCAAAATAATCACAAAGATCGAAAAAAGCTCGCTGCCATTCATATCATCGTCAAACAAACTCCAGCGAGTAAATTACCCGTTGGATTATATTTGGTTCCTGTCCATAATTCATATTAAGACTACACAAAACTCGCAATAAATCTGTCAAACGCTGAGGGGGTTCTGGCAGCCATCACTGTTCTCTACATTCTGATAAAAGCGTCCCCTCGTCTTCTTCTACGCTTCTCACGCGCTTTCGAGGCCGCTGTTCAGGTCTTATTTTTGATGGGTTTTATCTACACAAACACAGACTTACAAGGTATTAGGCGCGTTTCCAGAAGAAATTATGTATGTTTCTAGTGGCGTAGTTGTGGAAGCCGTATGTGTATATGTAATACGTGTTCGTCTCTTGTGGTACACTTCATTGGAGTCACCATACCTCATGCTGCAGTTGTACAGTGTGTCCCCCATTCATTGAAACATATTAGTTCCTTGATTGTGGCTTTGTTATACAAAATTCATTTTTGGATGATATTACAAAGCAGATAATTTATATAGGCCAATCAGTGTGAATTTTTTTGAATGTATCAAAGAACACAGCACCAATTTGTCAAATGAAAACGTAGCTGAATATGTTATAACATGTTCTAGTTGGATCTTTTCCGAAGTCTGGGAAAAAAAATTCCATCTTATATTGGTGTATCACATCGAAGTAAATAATAGTCCCCGATAATGAATCATCAATATTGCTCATTATTGAAAATATACGTAGATACTTACCACTGCTATCATATAAAATTATTGTACAAGAAAACACACATGATAACTTGTAATAAACTTATAACATCATCTCTCGACAATAATAAACAACGAACAACAACAAAGTCGATAAATTAGGACTGTAGATTTCTTTTTCTTCGTTTTTTTCAAGGAAAGGTTTAGCGAAAGATGACTAGTTTAGAGAAAAACGAAAAGTGGAATTTAGAGAAACTCGATTTTTTTTTTCTAATCATAAATATAGAACAAACTGGTGGAAAAAAATGATATGTTATCCAAAACGATGCTGATAAGGTTCTGAGATAAGTGTCTTGCCCCGAAACTTCGAAGTACACCATTGAGAATGATAGTGCTGCATGTGTGTATGTGGAATTTTATAACAATACTCTTTTATATAGATATCATATTTATATTTTATATATNAACATATTATCTATCTCGACATTAAATAATTATTTGGGTTCGGTGTACATAGCTGTCAATCCATATATACTAACTGGTTTGTTTCTACTCCACTCCCACATATCCTTTGCTAGACTACATGTTGTTAACCTATGTGCAATATTATCGGTCACATTACATTTACTGCAATCCGCACTAATGCTCAATGCATGTGAATGCAGTTTCGCTGCCACTGGAAACACTTCATTTATGGCTTTATAAGCATTGGAACGCCACCTTGTTGGTGGCGTATGTGTATGTGTTGACTACGAAACTTTCTAAATGGCATATCATTAGACACATAAATACGCTACTTTTTTCTAATTCTATCGACCCCGTATCACTTAACGTTTCCGATATCCCCATGCTGTTCATTCTTATTCTTATTATTATTCTTATTCTTGGACACAGTGTACATGTATGAATGTATTAAAACATCACAACTGTAATATAACGGTTGTAAAATACATATTTTGCCGAAATATTTCATGTATCTATAGAGTTACCTATTCATGAAATTTCTAGCCATCATCAATAATTTCAATACAGGTGGTATTTTGTGAAGATGAAAACCAAGCTTCAGATATAGATTTTACTATATATGTATCTCCCTGTGTATGTCTAAATCAGTACTGAGACACATATCGCAAGCTCCTAGACAAGAATTATTGGATCTGCTGTTCTTATAATGAAACATTCGCAAAAGATGGAGTGGAATTGACCATTTTGAAAAAATTATGAACCTAAATATTTACTTACCCCTCTCCATGATGATTGTATTTTTGAATGAATAAGATTCAAGTTCGTTTCTGGAAAAAAAATTTAAGTTTATATGTAATAATATGACATATTTTATGAAAATGCGACTTCACAGTTATATTCGCATAATGTTCACTGCCAATGAAGAAAAGTAAAGTTACAAGATACATGTACAGAAACATAATTATTCGCCCATTTGTCATACAGGGTGTTCCTTAAACACATGCTAATATTTAAGGAGGTAATTCTTAGACCAATTTTAAGGAAAAAACGTCCCATGGACGTATGTCCTAAACGCCTTAACTTCTGAGATACAGGGTGGCAAAATTTTCAAAAATAATCAGTTTTTTAATAATAACTGAGATAATTTTGTAGACATCTTTGGCATATCTGGTACATATGATTAGACACATAAATACGCTACTTTTTTCTAATTCTATCGACCCCGTATCACTTAACGTTTCCGATATCCCCATGCTGTTCATTCTTATTCTTATTCTTATTCTTATTCTTGGACACAGTGTACATGTATAAATGTATTAAAACATCACAACTGTAATATAATGGTTGTAAAATACATATTTGCCGAAATATTTCATGTATCTTTAGAGTTACCTATTCATGAAATTTCTAGCCATCATCAATAATTTCAATACAGGTGGTATTTTGTGAAGATGAAAACCAAGCTTCATATATAAATTTACTATATATGTATCTCCCTGTATATGTCTACATCGATACTGAGACACATATCGCACACTCCTAGACAAGAATTATTGGATCTGCCGTTCTTATAATGGAACATTCGCAAAAAATTATGAATCTGAATATTTACTTACCCCTCTCCATGATGATGTATTTTTGGATGAATAAGATTCAAATTCGTTTCTGGAAAAAAAATTAGGTTGATATGTAATAAATATGAAATATTTTATGAAAATGCGACTTCAAAGTTATATTCTCATAATGTTCACTGCCAATGAAGAATAATAAAGTTACAAGATCCATGTACAGAAACATAATTATTCGTAATTAGTAGTTTTGTCGTAGATCCCTCATCAAAATTTCACCAATTACAAATGAAAAACAAATCATCGATATCAATCCTGTTGATGAACGGAACATATTTGAAATAATTCTGATGGATTGAAAACCTTCTTTCTGAAGTCGAATTAATTTTGTTGATACCACAGTCAAAACTTCAAAATCTATTATGATGTAACATTATTTCAGTTTTCGGAATCTTTGAACAGGACCCGTCTCTTTTCTCCGTTACTCATTTTTGTAGCTGTTTTTTTCTAATGTATCTAACTAAGAAAATATACAATGGTATCTATTGAAAACACTTTCCCAATACCATAACAAAAATTATGGTCTCTCGACGCGACATAAAATTAAGGTAATAACTAACCTAAGCTTTTCTCAAGTTAAACAATATCAAAATTAAATATTTCATTGTACCTACAGATATTTGAAAATATGGATGGCAAAAAGAGAGGTGATAAACATGTCAGCATGTACTTCTTTCTGAAAGGGAGCATAAATCAAGCTCCTCCCTTAGATTTCACTTGGGACGGCATTTACTCGGTAGGTGTCGTCATCTGACGGACTCACTAACAATCAAGGTTTATAGCCTCGCACGGGGAGCCGCCAATACTTACTATGCCCCATTCACCTATTAATTGAAGGAATGAGTGTAGGTGTACGTATTACTAATTCTCTTTTATAAGTATTACAGGCCAAAGTGAAACATCTGCGTTTTTAAGCATTGTCTTCGCTCCTACTACTCAATTTTACAGCGTTCTTTGTTCCTGATTTGAATATTTTCGCAAACGACAATATATTTTCATTTTAAACTACCGATGAATGATATGATTATCATTAAATAACATAACATAGCATGAAATAAGTATTGATGCATTTTCAATCCTACTTGAAAAACTGTAGAACGCATTATACGGGAGTTTGATGAGAAATTTGAGGTTAGGTTCGATATAGTCAATGAAAACAACAATTTTTTGAGCAATTCCCAGTTAAATTATTGGTATTTATGCCGTTGAACATACAAAATTGCTTACCGGGTATTGCATCGTGTCTGCTGAACCGTTTTTATCAGATTTTGGCACAAAATATTCGCGGAGTTCACGCCAGACTCAACATCGCACAACACTACACAGTGTCAGCAAGGTCACGTGTACTTCAAAGTGTACGGAACGTCGAGTACGGGGTGCGTTCAAGAACGATATTCACCTCCTGATAACTACGGGGGCGAAACAAATTATATTAGAAATTCAAAGTGAAATGTTCCTGTATATCATAGTAATAATTAATTTATTTTTGGCAGGTATACAGGACCTAATTACAGGAAATGCTTATGAAGTAATTTTCTAAAATTATTGTTAGTTAAAAAAACATTAATGGAATACTTTAGATATAATTTAGTGACGAATTTCATTGAGAGATGAATGAATAACAGGTGACAGGTGATTTAAATGCAATATTTGTTCTTGCAAAATCTAAATAGCATGTCATTCCATATCTAGTGTTATAGCAACGAACATAAAAAGGGATTTTTAGTAAGGGATACACATAGTCAATTTTGTTGCGCAAAATTGATCGTCTGGTACCTACTTAAACTAACGAACTTCTATAATTCTAGTAACTGACTAGAAGATATGACATTCTAGTTTTGACCGGACATATGGCATATGCCATGTCACTTCTATGTTCTCAAGATCCTTGCTATTAATCATTATAAAACCGAGCATGCTGACGATACAGTTTGTCTCACATTATCATCCTATATGAGTTTCTGTTCGAATGTAACCCTGAAATCTTTGATGTCTGTTTGGTGAGGTTATCAACGAGTTGAATTTTCTTGTGACATTGAGCATCAAAATATTGCTGTGGAACCATTCAAATATTATTTTGACATTTCTTTGAATGTTCTGGCAAACTTTGAAATATCGAATTTCATGAAAAATGTTTGAAAGTGAATGACAATATTTCATAGTGAATTTTACTAGTTCCAACTTCCATTGTCTTGATTCTAATATGATTCGAAATCAATAAAAAAACAAATAAAATCAGAATGAATAGCTAAAATGTCGATTATTTATTAGCAATAAAACGTGAACTGAAAATACAATGAATAAAATTTAATAATCAAGATAAAAAATGAAAATAACCACATAGTAAAATAAATGAAAACAATAAAAAAATAAAAGAAATAAAAATAAGCAAAAACTAAAAAAATATAACACAATAAAGAAAAATGAAATAAAAAATATGAAAAGATTTCAAATCAAGTTACTTCACGACGTTTCGATTGTTATTATCCACAATTGTCTTCAGCTGATGACGTCGTGAAGCAACTTTTTATATTTTTGATTTAATTTTCATTTATTTTTTATTGTGTTTATTTTATTATCATCCTTTTTATTTTTCGCCTATTTCTATTTTTCATTCTTTTTATTTACTTTTTACTCTGTAGTTATTTTCATTTTTCATCTTGAATTATATCATTTCATTCCTGCCATTGTATTTCCATCTTAAGTTTTATTACTTAATATATATTTTATGAAAGTCCGAACTAATGAAATTCTTCATGAAAAATATTCAAATCATTTTCATACATAAATTTGAAACAATCTATTTTCATTATGAGATCCGTTATGAAGAGCAGAAATATCAAAAGTCCAAAGTTTGATTCTTGAGGGACTCAAGATGTAGATCTGATAAATGAAAGATACATATTCTTCATATTCAACAAACTGTTTGCGATTAAACAGATACGAATTGAACATCTTCACTAATTTTTCAGAGAAATCAATAGCACTTAACTTCTTTAAAAAAGTAAACATGGAGAACATATTGTATAACTGGAAAGAGAAATGAGAACTGGAGGGACAGATATATTTTCGTTTACCATTTTATTCAACAAAGATGTACCCAAAAGTTAATAGGTAGGTACTATCATTTTGAGTACCTGATATGAAATTGTATGAATATTGTGAATAGATTGTGCAAAAAACTTTTTCCATCCTTTTTCCACTCCACTTCCATATATGAGTTAATTTTTTTTTGAAGCTTATTGCAGTATCATTAACTTTTCAGTTACTGTCACGGATTTGTACCATAAGTCCAGTTTGGTTTCGACCGTTGTATTCCTTTTTTTTTTTCTTATTTTACTTTTGACAACATATCTCCAACTTCTATCAATAAGCCAGGCTGAAATAGGTCAAATACTGAAAACTATTGAACCAATTTCGATTGAAATTGCAATATTCTCTAAGGAAATCTTACATACACACATACATACACCTTTTAAATTTTTTTTGTATTTCCGTTCGAAAGACCTAAAAAATAATTATCTGTAGAAATGTTGAATGATAAGTGTCGAATTCTAAAGCTGATAATTTTTCTTTGAGAATTGCCGGCAAAGGAGCTCATTCGACTATTATACCTGTCATAAAGAATAGGTATAAAATCCATGCATTATTCCAGCTAACACGTCAACGAAAAACAGCTTTTGGCAATGGATTCCAAGAGTGTTCGAGAATTCTCTTAATCTCCAGTCCAGAAGTGATTAGTGTGAAAGTTTTATAAAATTAATTGAGAAAAAAATATTGGAAAAGTTCATGTGTCAGAAAATCTCACGGGTACTGAACCTGAACCCGTTGGATGTAATGAATAATTCCGAATTTCTGAACAAAATTGAGTGAGTTCAAGGAATGTAAACGTATCGGAGATAACTGTGTTATAAAGAGAATGTACCACTTAGGCCTATCCTAAATGCGATAGGTTCACCAACTTATGAACTGGCCAAGTACTTAACAACCCTACTTCCCAGGTGAAGCTCTTTGGCCATCAGTGGTGCCATCAGTACCAAACCATCAGCGGCTACGGAGATCCTTCTAGATCTACCTCCTCTCCTTATTTTTCTGGAGAGAGAGGCTAGATGGACTGTATATAGACTTGTGCACATTGCCAATTGCACAAAACAATTTAATGCAGAGTGCAACAGACTGTTGGTTGACACTGGAAGTCACAGTATTCTGGAAATGGCCTCTGACTTTTATGCCTCTAACTGTTAACTACGAACTGCCTCATAAAGTTCTGTTCCAAAGCACCTTCCGGTGCAGGTGTTTTCAGTTGTAGACTCAGGAGAGAGATCATATGCCTAGCAACCTATGCGACTGTAGTTCAAGCGGAAATTTACGCTATTGAATTGTGTGCGGAGAGATTGGAAGATTCCACCCTCATATAAAAATGTCAATAAAAATATGCTCGGACAGTCAAGCGGCGTTGAAAGCTCTTGGCTCCTGCCGAGCAATGTCTAAATTGGTAGCAAATTGCCAAAAACACTCTCCTCGATAGGAAGATTTAACAGATTGTTTCTGGTCTAGATTTCTGGCCATACTGGCCTGAAAGACAATGAGGCTGCTGATACCCTTGCAAAGGAGGGTGTGGCAAGCAGCTTGATCTTACCAGAACCTGTCATTGACATCGCTTTAGGCTTTGTCAAACAAGATTGAACACCGGGATGACAAGAAGATGTATGGACTTCTGGTAAAATCTTCCAGGATTGGCTCACTCCTAGGCGTTTATTCACCCTTCGAAGCTTGATACCAAACAGTTATTGGACTACAGTAGGAATGAACTACGATGTCCAACAGGCCTTCTTGCATGTCAGTGTCATTTGAATCATTATATGCAGAGACTCAGAGTTTCGTATGACAGTGTGTGTCGCCTCTGTTTGGAAGATAATGAAACAGCAGAGTACATACTTTGTGCCTGTCCCGCTGGGGAATCAGGTTTTTGGAGTTCGGCAGAGCTGTACTCTTACGATCTGATCTGAAAGACCACTCACCATATAAACTAATCGGCTTCGTTAAGAAGCTGGGTTTATTTGGTCACGTGTAAACAATCGTGAGCCACGATAAACCCTTGGGGATTGCAGTGGAGGGTCGAATAGACCCCACTCACTTTGGACCTAACCTAACCCTACTGCAGCCATTCATAGGAAATACACAGTCTTTAAAAAATGACTCGGAACACTTTATCGAAAATAGTAGAGATATGACGTTAGGCCCTGAAGATTTACTAGTCAGCTTCGATGTGGTCTGCTTTTACACGATGGTTTCGATCAAGGACACGATACGACTTATTAGCGAAGTATTATATGCAGACATAACTGGCTTCTTCGGTCATTGTTTATCATCAACTTATTTTCAGTGGGAAGGTGTTTCATTATGAACAAACGGATGGTACCACAATGGGCAGTCTATCAAGTATGGCGGTGGCAAACTTTTTCATGTAAACTTAGAGCAAGCGACCGTGAAACCATATTGCTTGCTGCGTTATGTTGATGACACGTTTGTGGTATAGCAAGATGGTGAAGAGACACTGAACAATTTTCTATCATCTACATCTCAACTTTCTTGACTAAACATTTAATTTACAGTGGAACAAGAAAATCAAGGACCCTAGCCTTTTTGGATGTTGTTGTGTACTGACGTGAAGCTGGTACATTGGGCCACATAGTGTACAGGAAACCAACACACACAGACAAGAATTTGAACAAAAACTCTAACCACCAACCACAATAAGAGGTAGAGGTATTTAAAACGTGGTAGAGAGAGCATGACGTATCTGTGAAACAGAGAGACTTCCTGCAACCTATACGACCCAGGAGAGATAACGCCAGGCTGATCAATGTTAAAGCTCTATTTCACCTATGTTAAAAATGTTACAGACCGAATTGAAAGAATTTTAGAGAAACATGACGTGAAACCAATATTCAGACCTACAAAAACTATCAGATCTTAGGTTAGCTAAGAACACCGGAGAATCTTCAGCAACACCCGGTGCACCGGATTCCTTGTAGCTGCGGGTCGGTCTATATCGGAACCAACCAAACCTAACCTAACCTAACGTAACATAACCTAACCTAACCATCTCTCAGAACACGAGAGAAATTGTCGACTCGGATACAGTAATCCTCGATAAAACTCAAAATGACTATCCAAGAGTATATAGAGAGACAATCGAATTTCAAAAACACAAGGATGATTTCAATACAAAAGAAGAGGCAATGAACAATAATAAAATCTACTTACCTGTCCTTGAGTACCTACACAAAAAATATAAACCGAGTCACGCCACTAATAATAATAAAAAACTAGAGTCAAATACCAGCATCATTGTTAACGGGTTCGGAACAACGCGAACAATAACTCGAGCCCCAACTCGGGACACTGCGACCGTTACCATATCGTTTACCGCACTAGTAGACGAAATGTCAGACATAAAAATTTGCAGACCACGGCCAAAAATCTCAGAAAATAGCTTTCACATAATAAGTGACATATTCAATTTATTCACAATTTTTTAAATTCGTTAACTGTCACTTCTACATAAAAACTAACTTTTGAGGTTGTTAGGATCCGACATTTCCATAAATTTGAAAATGTTGAATTTATTGTCATTACCTACACGTTATAATTTTTATCGGGATATTAGCCACTTCGTCTTACATTTGACCACAATTTCGCGATCTATTTCATATACACATCAACGATGACGTATCGGTAAAGTTAAAATAAATAATCGAAGTGTCGTTAAATCGTGATAACCAGTGACGTAAATAGATGAAGAAAACCCACAAAGGCAAAGGTTATACGTGGGTATTGGTTATTGTTTTGAAAATAGACAAAACAAGATTTAAAATCACAATCAACAAAAAAAAAGTTGACACCAGGTAGATTAAAAGTAAAATAAAGAACATAGGTACACATGTAAGTGATCACAGTTGAGCAATAATTATAAACGAGTACAATAAAATTATACTTTCAAGATGACGTTCATTTACTTTTAGTATTGAATAGTAATATTGGATACAGTCTATAAACCGATATTTTGAAAGGCAAAGACAAAAAATCTCCCGATATACCTATTTCAACATTTTTGGTCAGTAATTCTTGATATCTATTAGTTGAAGTATTTTTTTGGTGTGTTCAAAATTCAAATATATATTTTGTATTTAAAGAGCGACAAAGAGTTAATCAGTTTGGAATTGAAAGGAATAACACTATATAACTTGGGAGCCAGATATCAATAGCTTCTTTATTCAATCGTTTTTCAACATACTTGAAATGTCAATAAAATTTAATCGAGACCTATAGTGTTATATTTATGATCAGCACAAATTTATCGAATGTCCATTATTTCTACTTGTTTATACAGAACTAAGAGGGGACAACACGTGTCTCATCATTTGGAGAGACTGGGATGGCTAAAAATGGACTCGACGTATATTTCATGCTTGTATCACCTACCATGAGATTATAACAACAAAAGTATCCAGTTATCTTCACGACAAAATAAGATGTAGAACAGACATCCACAATTTGAATCTGAAATTCAGAAATCAACTAACTACACCCCGCCACAGAACTACTTTATTTCGTGGATCAGGTTACTGTCCACAGCGTAATACCTAAATATTTCACAATTTTAGAAGATTTTATTTGTATTGTATTCATATTGATAGGTATATAAATGGCACAATTTGGGAGATTTGGTTCATAAATAGTAAATGAAATATATATCGTTTTTTTTTAAATTATTGTAAGTGAATCACTATGGAAGAATTTTGAGGAAAATGAGGTTATAACTTTTTGTTTCAGGTCCATCCAGTCGTTAGCTTCGACTGTATTGTCGACATAACTTGTTATTATTTCGAACAATAAATCTTCACCGCCAAGAAATTTCCAAAGTTAATTATTGAAACTTTGATGAGAGCTCCCTGTGAGCTAAAAATGCAAGATCATGTCGGAATCAGAAGTATTTTTGACTAAAAATTGAGAGAGTAGCAAATTTACCAGTCTTCCCTATATTTAGTATTCAAGGCAGTCCACGTGGCAACAACAGTGCTCCTGTGAAATTTTGTACGGAACGCCGTTCTGGTGAGTACTGATGTAAGGATGGCTAATTTTGAAGTGAGTATATTTCTTGAAAACCAAACATAGTGTAAGGATTACAAATTTGGTACCTTGGAACGTGCTTATATGCAAATAAGTTTGATTAGGTTGCTTGTGAAGAAACATCGACTTCTGTAATAGAAATGCCGATTTGCCTATGATGGCCCCCCATGGGTCAACACCATGGGGATCATCACGTGCACTAAATATTACATTTGTAGGAATCAGAAGTATTTTTGACTAAAAGTTGAGAGAGCAGCAAAATTACTGTGCATGAAGCACGTTTCGGACGTGCCTAATATTCCTTCTCAATCACTTATTTTTTGAGAATTTTGGCTGTGAATTTGGGTTGACCCTTGTGACAACTGCGCATTTTTCATTGTGGTCTATATGGCACTGCAGCATTGATGCGTTCGTTATCGACTATTGCTGAACAGAAAAAGTAGGGGAAAATGACCTATGACGGCCCTGTCCCTATGATGGCCCTCTTATCATAGTTTGATAAGTGCAAGGTGTCTTCCCTATATTTAGTATTCAAGGCAGTCCACGTGGCAACAACAGTGCTCCTGTGAAATTATGTACGGAACGCCGTTCTGGTGAGTACTGATGTAAGGATGGCTAATTTTGAAGTGAGCATATTTCTTGACAACCAAACATAGTGTAAGGATTACAAATTTGGTACCTTGGAACGTGCTTATATGCAAATAACTTTGATTAGGTTGCTTGTGAAGAAATATCGACTTCTGTAATAGAAATGCCGATTTGCCTATGATGGCCCCCCATGGGTCAACACCATGGGGATCATCACGTGCACTAAATATTACATTTGTCTGTAGAGTGGAGCGGAAGTGATATGGCATCAGCTATAGATTCCGCGACGAAGAAAGCCATCGCCGACACATTGATAGCAGAAGCCTTTGGAGTATCCAGAACTACACTGCGTCGGAGATTTTATGAAAATCAAGGTAGCAAGAAAGAATACTTGGGTGGATTGAAACCTACGATTAATGCTGAGGTTGAATCTGATATTGCAGCACACATTGTTAATTTAGAAACAAGGTTTTTTGGATTATAACAAGTCTAGATAGAAGGAAACTTGCATTTCAAGTAGCAGAAAAGCATCATATAAACCATAGGTTTAATCGAGAAAAGGCTATGGCTGGTTGAAAGTGGCTCAATTACTTTCTTAAGAGAAGCAGAAAATCTGTTCGAACTCCTGAACAAAGTTCTCTTTGCAAGAGCTCAGGCATTTAATGAAGAAAACATTGAAGCTTTTTATCAGTCTCTGGAACATGTAATTGACAAACACAAGTTTCCTCCGGAAAATATATTCAATGTAGACGAAACTGATGGCATGAGCACTATTCCAACAAAAGCCTCAAAAATTCTTGCATCGAAAGGGCGCAAACAAATAGGAGCACTTAGCAGTGCCGAGCGAGGGCAAAGTTATACGGCGGTATAAACCTTTGTTTTCGCGTAAACGTTTCAAGGCAGAACTATAATGGATGGAGCACCAATGGGCAGCGTGGCTTTTTGTCAGGATAATGGCTGGATGAACACCGACACCTTTCTAAAATGGTTGAAACATTTTGTGCAACATGTGAAACCGTCATGTAACAATCGAATCCTTTTAATTTTGGACGGACATAGCAGTCCGTCCATTCAAAACAAAATAACATTGTTTTATTTTGCCTACCTGCACATTGCTCGCATACCTAAAATCTGCTGTTTCTTCAAATGCCATAAACTCCTTCAGGAAAACGGGAATTTGTCCTTTAAATCCAGCCAACTTTGAAGATTGGGAATTTGCAGCAGCTATGACTACCGATCAGAAGGGGCAAATTGAAATTGCCGCAGCAATTCAACAACAAAGAGATGAATCCAGACCATCGAATTCGGGCAGAAAAAACAAACCAAATGAAAGACAAAGTGAATTCAAAAACGACGAACTTCATGAGCTCGAAAATGATCAAAATGAGGCAAACATTATCAACAAAAACATTACCAGAGACCAAATAGAAGAATTGTCTCCTATATTCCAAAGTCGCAGAAAAAGACCGACACGAAAAAAAGAAACCGTGGAAAAACGGGTGTTTCAACTCCACTTCTGATGTTGAGGAGCTAAAAGAAAAGAAGGCGGAAGCTTTGGAGAAAATCCGCAGAAAAACCGCGAACGCAGCCACGAGGAAGATGAATAAACAACTGGAAAATAATAGCGACAACGAAGGTATTGAGGAAGTCTCTGATGACAACTCAGATGCCGTTATATTGCAATGAATTATATTCCCATTCACGTTGAAATGATTTTTGGATGAAAAGCCAAGAATGCAAAAGTTGGTGCTACACCGAAGGTGCCGGGGTCCCTAGAACGGTAGAAATGTTAACTTGTGATCTTTGAAAATAGCGACACAACTTTATAGTTTAGAAGACATATTCCGTTAATAATGGAAAACACGTTTTAATTTTTAACGAATATTAATAATTTCCTAAATTTCGTTTTTTTTACCCATTTAAAAAAATCTGACATAGGAAGTAGTGCCTACGATGGCCCCCATGAAGTTGTTTTTTTAAATATGATTTCATGGTAAAAAAAGAGTGTTGAATTCAATTTATCTATGTAATGAAACATATTAGATCTGTTTGGATATAAATAAATAAATGAAAAACTCTCACACTAGTGCGGTTAAACATTTTCGGAAATAAAATTTTCAATTTTCGAATCGTAGATACCGATATATGACTGATTAACACCAGTGACAGATTTTTGTTGAAGTTGTTCTTCAATATCAGTCAAAAATTCGTTTTCCGAATCATTTTTCCCTGGAGCTGACCTCCTTCAATTCGATATAATCCTTGGTCGGTTAGATTCACTACTTGCTTATCGAAGATAAGCACACCTGCAGAAAGTTCCAATCAGAATTTTCCATACTCTTGCAATTTATAATCATTCACTGCCGGACGTGATGAATTATACCTGAAACTGAAAAGTTGCAATTCAAATTTTATAAACATGGTAACACGATGTTAATTGAAGTAGAAAAAGTTCCCCTTGAGCAACACTAAGAGAAAAAAGTTGCCATTGTTTGGATATTCTTTATAAATAACAATCATACCAAAAAATACTGAAATGGACAATAAATTCAAAGTGGTAAATTCAGGATCGGAAGTTTTATGGTTTCTGTGTTATCCATTTATTTTTACTAATTCTTTACTTTTTCCTTATTCAACTCTCAATGAATTGGCAGAATTTTATGCATTTAACCTCAAAGATCTCCCTTCCGACCGCCAACGACCTTGCAACCCAACTCAAGGAGCAAGGCAAACAACAGGTGAGACGGCGCGAACTAGCAATAAACCACGCGTAGGCATTCCACAGATTGACACGTTGTACAGCATCCCGAGAGCGAGGCTAGCCGCTCGGCAGAGGCTGCTATCATAAAGAAGGCGTGCCCTCGTTGAGCGCCACCCACCTGTCAAAGTGACCATGAAGTTGCGCATTAGAATCGCTCGCAAATCCGCCGAGATGTGTTCCCGCTAGTGACGAGAGATGACATTACAGAGTTTCCCCTGAAAAACAGACAGAGAAGGAGCGATCCAAAACAACCGAGAAGCGTCGCCGAGTGACGCCGGCGCCTATACACAACCGCGCTGACGATTGTCGTCCAGTTCGAGTGGTGGGGGAATCACCGCGATTCTCGCTGTCACTCACTTAGTTCGCGGAGGCCCTGCAATTGAGGAGGACGTTTGCACCTGTTCCGTTTCGAACTGCATCGACTGACCAACCGTTCTTGAACATTTCGAGGGTTGTGGGAACGAGTGACAGTGATTTTTCTCGGTCCAGCAACGGGATTCCCTGTGACGTCTTCGAATTATCGTCGGAGTGGACAATACCTAATCATGTATACGATATACCTGTGCTGTGTTGTGTAAATATTGCAGTAAAGGCATCTATATTTTTTATGGTTTTCAACTTGATGGACTATCTAGAGATCTGAGAGAGACAGCCAAGATTTTGCGACACTTGAGACGATTGGAGAAGGCATCTCCACCAAAAGCAGCCAAAATGCCCAGGAGGAAGCAGGACTGCCCCAAAAGGATGAAATGTGAGTTGTATCAGTGAGGATGTTGTCTGGGAAAGTTGCGCAAACGACGTCGTTTTCACGGTTTGTGTCGCTTTCCGCGTGGCATGGAAAACATGTGCTCGGAATGATTACGTATATACGAAAGAAATCATTGTGTACAAGCGGTGCATAAGTATTTGTATTTTTTTCGGTCTATTGTCTATTGAAAGAATTGTCACACCTCCAATTTTTATTGAAGTTACAGATATGATTCGCTGTCCTGAATTTCTTAATTGCTGATCTTAGTACCGTATACGCAATGTACAACTGTTTCAATTTGCATGAAATAAACTACCTAACTAACAAGGATCTCTAAAAGTAGCAGATGAAGATACTATCCTCATTGTGACACAGGCAACAGTTGACATGATAAGTATTTACTAATTATTGCTCGGAACCTTTCTGACTTGTATTCATTCCAAGCCATATTTCATTTATCATTCCATCTTCCATCTATTCCGACAATTTTATTATCTTTACCTATTTGTACAGGTCCATTGTTGGATATCTGTCGAATTCTTCTGAGCATATTTTGGGTTGTGCACTAACTGCTTTCCCCTTAATCTATGGCGACAGATTCACCTAAAACACAAATATCTGTGTCTCTTCCTTTGTTGCATTACCTGCAGTTAACTGGCCTCAGGTTGTCCAAGTTTCCTCTAACTGAGCAACGTCCAGTGAGTAGTCGTGCAATTCCTCTAAGCTAATTTTTGTTGTTTTGGATCAGGTCTTCCCTCGGGTTATCCTTTCTCTCCTCAAATGGTTCACCTATAATAATTTTCTCTTGTGCATTTCCAAATAAATTTCTACTTGTGATTCTTATTGACACATCCTCTGATTTGTCCTCGCACCAAAAATGTTAATACCTCCACACAATGCAACATACTACCAAACAATATAGTCATCAGGAACCATGATGTTTCATCATGATTGTTTTGAATTGACGAATGGAGAATAAAGCTATTTCCATAATTAGAACTATTTTTTGTCTAATTACAACTGATCGAATGGAAGTTCTTGATTGATTTTGTTTAGCCGATCGTTCATACTTTGAATATGCCTCAAGTATCTCTAAGTAAAGTATTATGCGCATGACTGACATACAAACCCACCTGTTCACTGTGGGATCAAAGGGCCTATTTTTGATGATTTTAACCCATTGTCTTATATCATTTCTTGACTGGTCTGAGTTTCAAGTAACAAGCCACTCATCTAGCCTTGAACCATTCTACATTGGAGTTTCCATTGCTTATAACTATTGTGTACCAAATTTAGGGGTAGGTAAATGGAATATAGAATCACTCGTAATCGGTATTAATAGTGGTAAGTTGGTCAAATTTAGTATACGTTTTGCTCAATTGTGACAATATGCCTTGGATACCGGTAACTTTCGTTGAAGCACAGCACTGCTGGCCTTATCGAGGTAGTCGTTCATAGCGCAGCTGCGAGAGAGTAGTATTAGTGGGTATTTGGGAGACATTTCTGGCATTTGAAGTTGTCTGTCAACTCAATGTGACACCCGTGACCTGCAGGTATGTAATAGATAATTATATTAATAGTTTGGCTGCTTGCTTGGTGGCTGGGTACTGCTGGTATCTCCTTCCAGGGTTGTCTCTTGTTGGTGTACCTACACACTCTAAAATAAATTGTGGAAACGTTTCCTCCAGTGGTTTTTGTTGCCGACTACGTCCCAGCCGAACCTATGTGCTTCCCTCTGAGCCTCCTAGAGTATATTTTGTTACACACTTGGTGGACATAATTTTTTCTGTATACTTTCTGTTTATTGTTTTGGAAAGGATGAATAGCATTATAATAACTTTCAAATAATACATACGTTTCTATTAGGGCGATGAGCCTCAATTTTGGATGTTTTGTAAGTAAAATATAACCTATGAATCGCATTTACATCTTGGTAAGTACATGAAAAATATGATGAAATGTTTGAGTAAGGTGAAAAGCTTATTACATTGACTACATTAACAAAAGCATGACAGAGAAAAATAAAACTTTACATTCGTGTCATTTACATGTTCATATATTTATATTACTATACATAACCTTGCCATGCGTGAAAAATCGATGTATATCTGTAAAATCCAAGTTAATTGTTCAAAAAACTTTTATTCAGGTCGTTTGACACAAGTACCTACGATTCGGCTGGTAAAATTCGCAGGTATTTTTTTCTGTGCCAAGATGGTTTCGTATAAGAATTGTCACGTTTCGAGGTATGCTTCTCTTTGCACTTGCGCAATCAAAACAATCCTTTTTTGGATCGGATCATCACGTTTAATGAAAAGTGGATCTTCTACAACAACAGGAGACGTTCAGGATAGTGGGTTGGACACCGATAAGCCACCCAGACATTCCCCAAAGACAAAAACTCATTAAAAAAAACCATGATTACTTCATGGTGGTCAGCAGCTGCTGTGATTCACTATAACTTTCTGCAACCAGGCCAAACCATCACAGCAGAGTCTCAGTGCGAAAATGTACCGAAAATAGCGTCAGCAGCAGCCGGTACTGGTCAACAGAAGAGGTCCGATCCTGCTCCACAGCAACGCCCTTCCACAATTCACCGTCCGAAAATTAAACGAATTGAGCGTCGATTATCTGCCTCACCCACCATACTTCCCAGACCTCTCGCCAACCGACTACCATCTTTTCCAGCACTTCGATAACTTTCTCACCTGTAGAACCTTCGTGAATCAGGACCAGGCAAAAACGGCCTTCGTTGACCTCGTCGAATCCCGAGCTCACAATTTTAATGCTGACAGGATGAATCGACTTGTGTTACGTTGGCATAAGTGCACTCATTCAAGTGGCGCCTATTTCGAATAAATTGAATGAGTAGGTATTCACTGAGATATTATAGTTTGGAGTAGACTCATAAAACGGACAACACATAAACAACAACACAACACTGATAATGCGTAAATAATCTTTCTAATCTAAAATAGCTACATCTGAAGAAATACTTCATTAATCAAAAAATTCAGCTCAAAAAAATTGAGATTTGAGATACATTGATGAAATTTATTGGTTCAGCAAATATTTCAAGCTTAAAAAATTCTATGAATTACCTTCCCAAACAAACGTCTATCAGATGACGGTCATAACTACATAATTTATAGCTCGTTTCATAAAGTACCTATGTATGTATTCTGGATTAATAATAACTTTAATCTTCAAATGTTTTGAGACATATTTTTGATGTTCAAAAGTTTTACCAAATATTTCAATCATAAAAAAATATATATGAGATCCCATAACAAACATTATTGATATGACGATCATATATACATTATTTATAACTCACTTCTACATCACATCATTACAAACTTTACGGTTTAAAAATATTTTGGTATTTTTAGACGTCTTACGAAAACCATTAGGTATACCTACTATATGACCTATATTTTGAAAATACAATTTTTCCCAGGTAAACGATGAAAAATTCAATAACATTTATCTATGCCCCATTATATATAACTCACTGAATATTTGGGCAAGTATATCAGGGGATGCTTTAATTGGCCCCTGGTTTATACCAGGCAATTTGAATGGCAAGATCCATGCTTCTGGATATGCTGGAAAACCCCAAGGGAGGACCAAGGCGATTCAGCTTCAGGTGAAGATTTGCTGTATTTCCTCCTCACGTTGTAGCTCGAGTTGGGCACTGGTTGGATACTAATTATCTGAACGAATGGATTGGTAGGACAGGTCCTACTGAGTAGCTACCGGGGTTTACAGACTTGATGTCACCTGATTTTTTCTACGGAGTCAGCTCAAGTTAGTTGTTCATAAAACTTAACCTGCGTCACTTGGGGAAATGAGGGTAAGAATTCCTCAAGCATTTTGCGTTACTACCTGCCAAATTTTGTGTAGAATTTGAAAACAACTGTATAGTTTTTTTACATAACAACAGAATCTTTTTGAATGTTTACTTAATCGATATTTTTAACAAATTGTATTTCAAAAAGGAACTCATTAAACTTAGCTTTTAAGGTGAACTTTCAAAATTATTGATTCATTGCTTATAATTATCATTTATACTTTTGCATATCCCTTTTATAAGCTCTCCAATGACTCACAAGAAGAAAAAGAAAGGGTTTGCTGTTTCATTGTTTTATTTGGTGGGGCCTAGGGTGATTATGGTGATGATGATAGTTTCTTTTTCCTATCCCATAAACGATTTTGAAAATTTTTTGATATCATTTTTGTTTGTAAGTTTGTAAGGTTTCAAAATGTCACACTGTAAATATCGCCAAGAAGGTTCTTGTAAGTTAACGTTAGAAAATGGACATTTCGAATTCATCTATTTTCTAAAAATATCAGGAATAGTATAGAGTACTAAAACGTTTCAAAATATAAAGGAATACTGATAGTAATTCTTTTTTAAATTGAGTAAACACTCAATACGCCTTTGATAAAACCAGCAATGAGAACAGAAAATTGTTATTTTGTTAATAACAATGTTAGCGAATATTATGAGAAAAACTATCAGCACTCAGCTGCCAGGAAATTCGTAGTTAAATTTAATGTAACACGCGTGCTGGAAATAGAAATGTACGCGAATAAAAATATATCGGCCAAAACTCTGGTATTTAGGAAATACTTATGATTTATTGTCATTTTTATTATGCCAACGCTGCGATTCTATTTTTGATATGGTTTTTCAACTGTGCTTTGTTCTATACATTATATAAAATATAATGTTGAATGCAACTAAAACGGAAACAGTGTAATACATTATGTCGAATATTTACAGTTTTGACTCGCTGTTGGGAAAAAGGATGATTTTTAAAATTGTATCAAGTCAGATGATTTCCACATATTTGTAGAATATATTGAAGATTATATAACACAAGCATAAAGCTGAAATAAACTTCATTCTTGTGGAACAGTTCAGAGTTTCCACTGACCTTTTTTTACAAATTGTCACCTTCCACATTGTAATGGAGAACGTATACAGATGTGGAAAAGTTGCTATGTCAATTCAATATTTTTCACATATAGCCAGTGGGCATACTTGAAGACTGGCTATAAATCAAATCATCATCCTTTAGTTGAGAATGGTCTGAACGAATTGTTCCTTTAGATGATTTGATTTATAGCCAGTCTTCAAGTATGCCTACTGACTATATGTGAAAAGTTTTCTTTCCTTATACGAGGAATTGGGCAAATTTTGGATATGCGGATGGTTACCTCGTTCACAGGCAGATGGGGCGATGACAAACCTGTTGTTTAAATTGTTCCTTTAGATGATTTGAATTCAATATATTTTCCATAAGGAAAAATGACCTATTGAGCTGTAACTTGTTATATTTAATAATTGTGTATGCCAAAAAAAGAACTTCATAGGTATATACCTACTCAATGTTTCGGAGACCAACATAATAATGATAATGATAATAGAAACAAATTAATTTATTGGCATATGATACACTTTAAGGAACATAATTAATTGATATGCCAAAAGGACTCAAGATTGGATGATTCCGTCCTCACTCTTCTACCCTACAAAAATAATTTCCTCACCATCGTGCTTAAAGTAAGTATTTTATGCAGAATATACTACGCCAAAAGTTCAATTTTTTGCACAAAGGCAAAAAGTAAATTACTTCAACACAAGTGCAGAAAGTAATTCACTTCTTACCCTCTTAACAAATAATAATCCAGCCTTACATTGTAAAAGAATGGAATGCCCCAAAACCTCATAATGGAGCCTCAAAATTAGCAAATGTTTAAGTGTTTTGACACATATTATTTTTCTGATATTCCATACAAGGTGGAAACAAATGTTTTTCACGGTCACGTTTATTATAATCAAGATAATAATTTTGTAATCACAGCAGCAAGACTATACTATGCTTTTTATCAAGTTATCTAAATACGTATTTTGACAGCTACCGTTTCCGTAATTATTACGAAGTTATCAGTTTACAATTTCAATATTTCGTTGTAAAGCTGTTGAAAATATCGAGTTTGAATAGTGGGGAGAGATTATTTACATTTTACATTTTATTAGGTTGTTTCAAAAGTTCTGTCCGTTTAAATGTCATGTGTTTTTGAAGATATCTTGGAATGTATGAGGTATGACGTTAGTTGTAAAAATTATCACTGGTTGTCGAATCATCATTTATTTGAATTGCTGTCTGTCGAGGTTGTGACGGTAGCCGGTAAGGTTGGCTTGAGTGGTTTGTTCCAATCATCCAATCGACCATTAGATGAAACGGTGGTTCAAGCCGAGAGGCCAAAAGATCGAATTTCGCTGCCCAACCTGTGCTAGAAATTGTCCAGTAAAAGCTAAGACCTCGTTAATCCTTAGCTCGCACAAGTTTCTACTTCTGAGGGTTGTCGTTCGTAGGGGGCGTGGGGAAAAACAATGTTTTTCAAAAGAACCATTGGAATGTTATGTGATCGTTTATTTGGCAGAATTTATGGCAGAATTCACGAATTTTATCAATTATACTTCTTCATCAAAAAATGTTAATCCTTTTTCGTCTTGTTATATTTTTTTTAAACCATTGAAGGTGAAAATTCCCAAAGAAAACTATTGGATTATTTCAATAATGTCATCTAAAATATCAACGGTGCAATTTTCAGTTTTTTTTTGAGGTTTACACTGATACAGGGTGTAACTAAATAAGTGTAAAACATTTAAGGAGGTGATTCCTCATCGAAAAAAGGATAGGATCTTTCATATAAAGAAATTTCAATGTAGTTTTTCTCGGGACAATATTATTAAATTTCATAATTACCACATATGAGCTGATGAAAACCCTCACGCTGTTGTCGAAGAACAGTTTTCTCTTAACGTGTGGCTCGGAGTTATTGGGGATGATTTAATTGGGCCTCATTTTCTACCTCCTCGAGTAAATGGTGAGGCATACGTTCAATTGTTTAGAGAAGTGCATCCAGTACTGCTGAAGGAAGTTCATTTGGGCGTCAGAAGGGATATGTTTTTCATGCATGATGGGGCTCCCGCCCATTTTAGTCAAGTAGCAGGTCATCATCTAACTGAAACATATGCAAATCAGTGGATAGGTCGAGGAGAACCACAGAACTCGCCCGCTCGTTTCCCGGATCTCAATCTTCTCGATTTCTCTATTTGGAGCCATTTACAGCATTTGGTTTATCGTACTCATGTTCGTGATGTAGAGGACTTAAGAAACCGCATAATCGATGCGTGTAGGGTAATCAGAGAGACTCTAGGAATATTTGAACGAATACGTGGCTCAATGCGACGACGTCTAGACGCATGCGTAATGTCTGAAGGTAGACATATTGAACATTTACTATGATTTCTACATGTTGTGTATTTTGTTATTAATAAATTAGTTTTGTTTATTACCCTTCAATCGTTTAATGCAGGTTCTGACTACAAAATAACAATAAATCCAGTTCACATGTATGAAGGTGTATCTGTGTAGTTGTTCGTAAAATAATTTTTTGCCGCGAACTGGTTTATTTTGGGCAAAAAACCCATTCGGGCACGTAACCATTAGATGGTCTGAATCAAACTCATTGCGCCAAAAACAGTTTGTGAGAGTTTCAACACACTCCACTGTGGAAGAAATCAAAACAGGTGTTCCCCAAGGTTCCATTCTGGGACTAGTATTGTTTTTATTGTATATTAGCGATATCACACAGCTGGGCATAATTACTCACATCGCATCATTTGCAGAAGACACTACGACTCTGTGGCAGGACAAAGATCCTATAAAACTATCTCATGATGCCACTGAAGACGTGGAAAAAAGAAACAGCTAGTGCGACTTGAACAAGTATTGAATCAATTGTAAAAAAACTCAGATTATCACTATTAAATCGAACCTTCACATCTGAGTCTGAATAATAACGTCCTCGAAATTAAAAAGACATTTAATTTCTTAAAACCCCGCAGGGACAATAAACTTAAATTCGCGGAGCATATAATCAATCTGAATAAAAAACTCGCAAGTCAGTTGAGAGAGAACTAGGTACATTTCCAAGATCTTCTCACTTTGTTTTTCTAGATGCATATATCACATATGGCATTGATTTCTGTGGAGTATGAAGCAGTCCAGTTCCGAGTTCCGAAATCCCTTCAGCCGACTATCAATTAAACAACGAAACTACACTGGAATTGAATCTTTTTTTTTTGAACCGTTTGTTTTATTCCTTGCCCTTTTTTTTTTTTTTTGTTTGTTTGGGCGTTTCTTTGTTAAGGTTCCCCAACTTTTTTTGGGATTCAATTGTTTGGGTTTTGTTTTTTGAAAAAACATGCACATATATTTTTACTTGATAATTCTAACCTGCTGCAATATAATACTCGTCAAGCTAACTTGATCACACTTGCTCTGCCCATGTCAAATATGGTGAAAGATTCATCGATGTAGGGTGGAATAAAAATGAGCCTGAGAAGTTCATTATTACGCCTTAGTCAAATTCGAAACGGACTGGTTTAAGTTTGACGATTGTCGTGTCACTAAGTGTTCTAGCGATGTATTGAATTTATTGGAGCCTCTGGAGACACCCTACATGTTGTTTCATGAAAGAGAGGACATTGGCAGATCAAGATCTTCAGATGATGTGTTGCTACAAGTTTTACCGTTCTGCAGCTGAAAAAGCAAATGACCAATTGGAATTAACCAAGTCGCCCCGGAGTGCCAATTAATTTTTGTTGTTGTTTCATACTTTCATGATTTATTCAACAAAAGTAATTTTTTGTGGAGGAAAATCAGTTTTTTACCGACTCTATAATTATAATGGAGAGTTTTATACAAGTGTAGAGGGGCAAACTTTTTAGTTTACCCCGATAAGTTACTGCGTAAAAATCAAAGTATTTTTCACAATGAAAAATATCTTTATCAGTAACTTGTATTTAACAATTTTGCCTAGCAAAAAATTGTTAAGAAAGAATCCGATACTTATATTAACGTTTCGGAGGCCAAAATCTGCCTCCGTCTTCAGAAAGACGAGATTTTTATAGATACGAATTTAGTGATTAATTTTATATTGTTTCACCGTAGCTCAAAAACGGATTTCTTTCTTGTCTCTCTATCTCATCGCCGAGCAAAAGATTAAACGGAAATACGGATTTTGTTTGCAACTTTTCGACTTCCGCAACCGCACGGTGCAAGTCAATATCACCTCTTAGACGGCCGCGTGGGTGCGTGAGTTGTACTCGCAGAATTCTACTAACCCATTCATGATTCCAACTTATTCCGAGCCAGACCCATTCATTAAGTATGATGTCTTCGATTCATTCTTGAATCACCAGGATTTCACTCGTTCACTCATTCCCTCACTGTACAGAAAACTATTCAGAGAAGTATATGTTTGAAGCTGTGTTTGTAGAAAAAACTGAACTGATAATACAGGGTGAGCCATCGGAAACTTACCGCAAGGCAAGAATGTCAGAAAAAGAACTTTCAACGAACAAAACATTAACGCGGTGCCGTTCCCCATTCTTTTAAATAAGAAATAGGGGTGGGGTGATACCTTATTGAACAGAGCTTCTGATTTTTTTCTTTTCTAAGGACAAAACACAAATACTACAGAAACATCCCTAAGGCACTCTAAAAGCGGTGCCTGTACGAAAATCGTGATTCACATTGGATTTGAATCGCTGGAGATAAAATCCATTTGGAGAAACGTTCTCAGGTAGTTTACGAAAGAGTTATTAAACAGTGAAGTTCGAAATGTACCGAGTTGAACCTCAAAACGATGGACAGCCACAAACCGTCGCGTATTTCTGAAATGTACCACCGCTCTTGGTGGAATCAAATGTGCCAAGTCACTTGAACACTAGGTACCCGTGAATGTATCTATAGAAGAGAAACAAATCGATGTTTCAGACTGTCAAGGTTGTAAGTGATGTTCGCGTCTTCAATCAGGCGGATGGATCTTTCCTGGATGGAATCCAGAAGCTTAGGAGCGGAGCTCCATACAAGAGAACAGTACTCCAAAGAAGGTCTGATCTGGGCTTCATGAAGCATCAAAAGTTGCTGAGGTGTGAACAATTTTCTGGTTTGGAACGGTGTTCCAAGCTTTTCAGAAACAGCATTTGCAATTCCAGCGACATGATTGTGCCAAACATATTAGTGTCCATTTTCACCCCCAACAAACTTATCGAAGCAGAAAGTGGAATTGTCTGTCCTAAGACATTATTATATCCGGTTCGGAGACATTTATCTCTTTGGAGAAAACCGATGCCTGGGTTTTTGTAGCATTGAATTAAACCTGGTTACTTTCATCACAATTCGAAATCACTTCTAGATCCTCATTAAGATATTCAACCTCCTGCTGCGGTGAAGATGTGCATTCGCAGCCGATGTCCTGGAATCCAAATGTATTGGCGAGACAAATGTATTGGCGTCAGCAAAGCAATATATTGAATTTTTCGGTTTTTCCAATAAGTCGTTGATACACGATAATGTTTTGTTTTGGAAAATAGGTCTTATCGTTTTGAAGATATTTAACTTTGAAATGCCATCAATAAGTTTTCCGCTAAATGTAAATATTACTCTCTCGAGAAATACTCGTACACGTGATTTTGTGATTTTCACAAACACCCTTTTCTGTATAATAAGAAGAATGTCGTTCATAGTCTGTGACAGAAACTGAAGAACAAAGAAGGGGCCAGCTGGTCATGAAGACCATCTTTACTAAGGTACGATTGAACCTTTATTTCTACCGAAATTGAAACAATACATGTTCTTTTTAATATTTTTTATCATCTACGTGAGGTATTTTAATTGGTATTTATTGAAATTTTTGTTAAAAAATAGCACTTTGAACCTAGTATTACAACATACTTTTGGGATGCATGCACTTATTGTTTGTTTGTTAATAAATATTATGGTTATTTTTTTTTGAGAGTTTCGCTGGTCGAGTACTTTCTTCGGAACCCGAAACATTGCGAGGGTACACCAACAATATCAGCTATTGACCACTTCTCACAACGTGAGGTAGGTGATCTTTGGGTGTGAGAATCGTGTGCCCTAAGAAGTTGCAAGGAGCCAAGAATGACAGCCTTATGTATTTGTCCGTCAGAGATTTCTGCCTTCGTGCGGCAAACTGATAGGACCTTGAGATTTGAGAGTAGAGAATCTTGCATTCCACTAGAACTTCAATAATGAGAACAATCACCTCAACAGAGTGCTTTGGATGTCTGCAGACTTCTGAGTTGAATATTTCATCCGTTTTTCCTACTACTTTTGGACAATATTTGTTTGACCCTGAGCTAAACACTGCATTGTTTTCGATTGATTCAGCACTTCTCATTCCTCACAACAGAATTTATTTAATACTGCAGAAGTGTCGAAGACTCTTAGGGCTGTGTTATGTCAGTAGATTCATAAGGATCTAAGGCGTCCCGAAGCAGGCCATGCACCTGGTGCCAGGAACCTCTGTACCACTCACGAGGCTATGGTAGACTAAGGTCTTGAAGATACCATTCTGGCAGGCCTCTGTTTCCAACTTTTGTCCACTTGATCTGAGAAAAGCGAAGGTCAGTTGCTTCGTTGAGCCAATACCTACAAAATTGTTGAATGAGACTCAATGCATCGGATAATTGTTACCGAACTGAAGTGAACTATGTGGCTTTTATTGGAAAGTTTGCTGAATGGGCTCCAACTCGGTGACAGAGTTGTTCAGAGTTCATCGTTCGATTTTTCCCGAAGGTTTATATAGTTGGGCTCATATGTCTAGATATATGAGCTTGGTCGTGTACGTACCAGGTCTGTAAGCCCATTGAATTAAAAGTATTTATGGTAATTCAGCTTCTTTTACCAAGTGGCACAAAACATAGAAAGTATTATGTCTCATTTTTCATGGAGGTTTTGGCTTTCTCCATTTTTATACAGTATACCAGTATAAAGATTGATCTCCCATGAAAATATTCCCCTTTCAATTTAATCATGATTTTCTGTTCTTAATACTATTCACACTCCTACCACGTAGTACCGGCTACATCCATCAATTTACCAAAACCTTAATTTCCCTATTTTACAAAAGTCTAATATAAAATACCTGTTGTTAAATAACTGTTTTCAAATTTTAATATTATTATCTAATTTGAAATTGAAATGGCATATAGGTATTAATACTATTCACATTCCTACCACGTAGACCGGTTACATCCATCAATTTACCAAAACCTTAATTTCCCTATTTTACAAAAGTCTAATATAAAATACCTGTTGTTAAATAACTGTTCTCAAATGTAAATATTATTATCTAATTTTAAATTGAAATGGCATATAGGTATTTCAACTAGATTCTGATTTATAAATGAAATAAATGAAATCGGATTTTTCAAAGTATTTCACTACTCAGTATTTTTGGCATGTTATTTGTAGAATTTGTGTTAGCTCGTTCTTATGAATGTTTTGAAATTCTATGCATCAAGTAGTAGTTTATGACCAATAAATTGAGTATCCAAATATTTTTTTTCTTTCTGGAACCGACAGACTTGTTTGTCGTTGAGCAAATAATCACCAAAGTAATGGAGACACGCTGTATGACATAATTCATACCGACATCACGGCATGTGTACGAACTGAATCTAAAATAAAGAGGTAGCTGTGACACAGCCAATTTATCAGGTGTCAGAATGACAATGGTCATCAGTCTGATCGCGTGACATTTCGGAACAACTGCAACCCACTGTCTGCTGCCCTGCAAATGTTATTTTCACCATTGTCGCCTGACCCCGACACATAAATATAGGCTCGGCAGCAACTGGATCATTTGGAATATCAATTTATAACTTTCTTATTATTAATAGGAATTGTGAATCATTCTTAGACCAGTTCTAGGGATTTGAACTTGATAATTATTCATATGTGCTGGTATGTACGCCGACGTCAGTTTGTATTTGAAGCATTGAAGTTCAGTCGAGAAAAGATATATAAAAAAACAACTCGGGCTGTCTTTTTGTTATTGCTACATGGAGCCATTCTCGTAAGTCTAAGGAAAACACTGCTTGTTCATGAGCTCTTTACATTTTTCCTCACATCTTTTGATGACACCCATTTAGACAACGTGTGTCATATTCTCCTGGACATGATTTTGGCCTGTTCAAAAATTGCTTGCCTGCTTTGATCCAGTGCCCCAAATCCATATAAAACATGACGCATTGTCTGCAACTGATGTGTATTTTGAATAAACTTTTCCCTGTGTTCATTCCCAAGTGTATTTTCATGGTACTCTGTAACTTATTGATCCCTTTCCTTGTCTGGTCGCATACCATAGAATTCGATAGCTAATTCGGGACCAATATATTTAGTTGATGACTCGTTTAGCATGCCCATGAACTTTTTAGTTACCTGTGATTTCCAAGTGTCTAGGCCTAAGAATGAGTCAGTCTATTTCGGTTATTTCATTAACTTTCCATGACATTTTTAGACTAGTCTTGATGTTAACCATGAATTAATCACTACCCCTAGTAGCTGGTTCGCCTTATTTTCATACTTCTTTTTCATCTGTCGATGACGTATGAAAATAAAGCAAACTAGTAAAGGCAGATTTCCACACTTGTATAAAGTTCTCCAATATAATTTTTATCAGATTGTGGAAGGTGAAAATACCCAAAAAAGTGGATGAAAAGACTTCATGATATTAGTAAGTGTTAGGAAAACAACATTTTGTAGTAAACCCAGGTATATATCACTTGTTGAAGTTCCAGAGCGACAAAAAAGACCCGGAAGTAAATTGAGGAAAACAGGAACCCTCCACGTTGACCTTTTGAGGGTTTTCAATTTGTATCCTGTGAATAACCTTGAGATTCTTATAATTGTAGAAAGTAAACTTGCCCGATAAACACACATTGGATAGAATATCATCATTTCCCATCCCTCTTTCACTCACAATTTTCCAATTTTCCTCTAGTAAGTTAACTAATTATCCATTGCAAATTTTCCCAATATTCTTTCGCGAAAAGATTTCCCAAGGTGACACAATGTCCACATCGAAAGTCTTTTTCAAAGAGGTATCGCTTGACCCCTATTTCTATGTCAGTCTCTTTTAGAGACTGCAGAAAATTCAAGTCAAAATCATCTCTAACCTTATTACAGTTCTGACAACATCAACGAAAAAGCTGCCATATTCAGTAAGCTAGTGTTTTGAATTTTCCAATAAACACTCACCGGTTGAACTATCAAAATATCAAGACAAAAGGTACAGCTTGTCAAATGTAGGACGAGCTTTCTGAATTCACGCGAAGTAAAGTTGTAGCACCAAATCGTCCCGTCTTATGCGCCGAGACAATAATAGACAATGCGATGCAATTTCTCCCAGGTCAGTCGTCGGTGGCGGAGGGTGCATAGCGTCGCATCCGGCCCCGCGCTCGCCGCCCCCCTTCGACCCATCCGTCGAGAGAGCGTCGCGGCGGGGGGCGGCTAGTATCCCACTTCTGAGCTGTCCGTCTCCCGTCAGCGTCAGCAGCGTCATGCCGCCGATCGATCAGTCTGTGGTGGCTCAAAGCAATGCACGCTCAGGTCAAAAGACGTCTGCCCGGGACAAACTACAGAGGAGGGTATTTTGTGTGGGGTAGGGGGGGTCGATCAGCGGATGCTGATTCATAATGCTAATTTCTAACAAAACATACCATCACTTCCAAAACAATAGAAAAGGTGATGGATGATACTTTTAAAATTTGTTTCGAAGTATTTTTGCCAAAGAAGTTGTCCTTTTTAAAAACGTCAAAGATCTTACGTCACAAGTACTATAAACTCTTGTCGAGAGCGATAGAAAATGGATTAATCAATGAGAGCATGTGCAATAGAAAACTAAAGAGCAACGTTGTCGGTTTTCTTCATAAATTGATAAGTAAACATAGAGTCAATACACAGTCTGATAGTGCTATTAACAAATAATCAACGAGAAAGCAGCATAAGGAACGAATACTTGTTTATGTCATGAGTTACAAAGGAACGATAGAAAATTCAAGTAGGTGCTAATAAGCACCCGAATCTTGATTTATCTGTATCAAATTTTCAAAAAATTTGGTTAACGTCGCTCAATGTAACCTCGGTAGTATTGACAGAGAAAGATATTACATCTCACTGTACTTACTCTGCTTTCTAGTTTGCTAGAAATTCCAAATAATTAATATCTTCTGTATAAACGCCAGTCTGAGTTGTCTTACCGTGTTACTAACGCTGATTAAAGATTTTCACAGTAAAATATGTTTTGTTTCGTCTTACTCCAAGGACAATACACAAAATATAAACATTTTCGTTATTAAAGCTAATGGTTTCCCCAAAAGGACCTGATCATGAAATAATGTGTCGTTTTCCGTAGAGTGGACAACGAATTATTATGTATTGCTGCGAAGATGATTTTGTTGTAATTAGGATTCCGCGAATGAGCAATAACTCTGAATTAAATCTTTGCTCCATCTCAAATAATACTAACTAGTCGAATCATCATTTGGGATTTCTATTCTTCTTGGATGGAAGAGCAATCTCCGCGATGATTTATCATACGCAGATATTGAATCCTGCCATTTGATTGGTTGTAATTGTATGGATCATCAATGAAAGCCATTATTATTTTTCTTTCTTCGCCGTAGTGTGCGCTGGTCAGGCCCTATCCCCCGAAGCCCCGATACATTTGGGAGGGCGCCCCAGCATTATCAACCAATGACCACTCCCCACACCGTGGGGTAAGTGATCATTGGGTCCGAGAAGCATGTGCCCTGAGCAAGCGTAGTGAGCCAAGAATGACAGCTTTCTGCATCTGTGCGGCTAAGATTTCTGCCCTAGTGCGGCAAGCCAGTAAGATTTTAAGATTCGACAGTAGAGAGGGCATCATTCCACCAAGGATTTCAACAATCAGAACAACCATCTTGACAAAGTGATCTGGATAGAGTCTGCGGAGTTCGAAGAGAAAATCTCGATATTTATCCGTTTTTTCTCCTCTTTTCTGACGATATTTGTCTCGCCAGGAGCTGAAAACTCCACGACAAATATCGTTTTGCTCTGGTGGTCTAGAAGGACTATATTATTTTTTTTTCCACCGTGGTGTGCGCTGGTCCTATCCCCCGAAGCCCCGATACATTCGGGAGGGCGCGCCAGCATTATCAATCAACGACCACTCCCCACACCGTGAGGTAAGCGATCATTGGGTCCGAGAATCATGTACCCTGAGCAAGCGCACTGAGCCAAGAATGACAGCCTTCTGCATCTGTCCGGCTAAGATTTCTGCCTTAGTGCGGCAGGCCGGTACGATTTTAAGATTCGAGAGTAGAGAGGGCATCATTCCAGTAAGGACTCCAATAATCAGAACAACCATCTTGACAGAGTGGTCTGGATATAGTCTGCGGAGTTCAAAGAGAAAATTTCAATATTTTATCCGTTTCTTCTCTTCTTTTCGGATGATATTCGTCTCACCAGGAGCTGAAAACTCCACGAAAATTATCGTCTTTAGTGTCCGACCGAAAGTTCGGTTTCGGTCGAGTTTCGGCAAAAAAACGGGTTTCGGTTTAGTTTCGGTTTCGGCGCCAAAACTGCCGAAACTACGACCGAAACCGAAACTGCATTCGGGAGTTCCCGCGCTGTGATCGGTCATTTTCGGCGCGTTGAATTTCATACAATCGACGTAGACATGTTGCCACTTCCACTAACGTGCTTAATCATGTCGTGACTATTGTGATATTATAAACAAATTGGTTTTTAACAGATTATAACAAATGCGAAATAGTATTGGAAGTTCCTCTAACTGTTTAAATCATTCGTAATGGAGAAGATAGAGCCAAAAAACAAAATTTTAGTTTTTAGTGAATATTTCAAGAACAACAACTGATATTCTCGATCTGAAAAAAGATTATTCTATTTCCCCAAAATTGGAACCTTTTGTCCAATTCAACCGACCTTGTATGTCTCACCGTTTCCGAGATAGCAATTTTTTAAGGATAAAACACAAGTACTACAGAAAAATCTTCAAGGCGGAAGAGTGCCTGTGCGGAAGTAGCGATTCACATTGGATTTGAATCGCTGAAGATTAGGTGAATACATTTGGAATAATGTTATCAGGAAGTTTATTTCACAAAAACGGAGTTCTCCAAACGAAAGAGTCCTTAAATAGTGAAGTTCGAGGTAAACTGAGTTGAACCTCAAAACGATGATAGTGGGATCAGCTGAAAAAAACGGCTTGTAAAATAATGAATTAGACATTGGCTCAAATAGTCTAGAGGAACAGAAAGTTTTGTTGATAATGAAAAGATATTCGTACAGGAGATGACCTCGTACAGAAAGGATATGGAACGGACGATTTGGGATGCAAACTCCTATAGAGATGCATTATTATTATTAAATAGATAGATTTCAATATAAAATTACAGAGGCATTTAATGAAAGTTAGAAACATTTGTTGATCACTGAATTATCAATTATCAGCATTGCCAAATGTTTTTCATATTTCTTTGTCGTGCAAGCTAGCCAAAAAATGAGCACACAATGAGTCATAATTGTTCAAGAATACCTCAGTCAACGTATTCAGTATAAACTACTAATTTTCCTTCTCAGAAGATGGAAACTAACATTCCTGTTGTTTGAAAGTACCGCCAACTTGGAAGGTTTTCGGTCGCCGATTATTTTTTTACAAAAACTGACCATACATATCATTATATCAGATACTATGTTTTGATTGTAAGTCCATTTGAACCAAATTCGATTGCGTTCTTGCCCATTTGACATTTGCGTATATTACTGGAGTTTCTTCCCAACACCAAACCGTTTTAACACCACAACACCTCGATACGTGTTTCGATCACCAAGTGATCATCTTCAAGTGCATTTGCGTATATTGTCTATTTCATGCCTGTGACGCCACTGGAGAACTTGGTTTGTATCTGATTGTGAACGACGTTAAATGGGAATAAAGTACAGAGGTACAAATAACTGAAAAGGAAATCAACGGAAAATTGAGATGTGAAACTAACTCATTTCAATCACTTCGTCTGACATATAAATTTTATAGTGTTGCATATTAGCAGAAAAAATCGTGATGCAAGACCAATGTCAATAAATTATTTGGATGAAAGTGATAAGGAAATGCCCCGTAGAGGAAGGGCCATTATTGATATTCTACTAACTGATGTTTTTTTTAACTGCTTTTCCTTTACCGGAACAAAAATACTGTTTCTCGATGCGCGTTTCGCTAACCAAGTTACCGTTATTAGATGATAACGACTTCCTACCTATTCTCCTTTGATTTAGCTTCGTTTATTTTCTATTAAGTTTTTTTGCTGCTTGGGGAGTCATCTAACTTGTCCATTTCTGGCAAGTTTTTATCCCTTTGTTGCATTGTTTAGAGTAAGAGTCACTTCTATACAAGTCCAATTGTCACTCTCTAACTGAAGTAGTCGGACGGATCCATGCTCTGTTGAAGTACATTTTTTTACCCATGACCAGGTATATTTTTCCAGTATCCTCAAAAATCCTTATTGGCCAGTAGCTAAGGTGACCTCACTCTATATTTTTATTCCTTCTCAATAAATTTTAATTTCCCAAAACAATTGCCTCGAAGTTCAGAGGTGCTAGTCCTCTTATATTCTTCTTTAGCCTCGGACCATTTTATTATAACGCTAAGGATCTACTACATGTGCCCCCTCATTAAATCATTGAATTTTCTGGTTAAAGACGACTGAGTCTTCTGCATATTCCAGTATTTCATACCCATTATGGTCCAGAAGACGCACTAGCTCGTTTTATACCAAGTTCCATAACTGTAAGGCCAAAATTCTTTTCTCTGGACAGCATAACGCTTGACGCTCCTCCTTTCCTAGACACCCTGAGATTGATTTTGAGTATCTGAAATCTTCAAGGTATCAGCTTGAGTGATTATCAATATGGCTTTCGGAAACAAAGATCAGCAGGCGATCTTCTATTATGGCACACCCATATTTGGAATAACGGAATCGAGAAACATGGAGAATCAAGAGCTGTTGCGCTTGATATTTCTAAGGCCTTTGACTGTGTGTGGCATGAGGGTTTGCTGCTTTCCGATCAGTCAATACAAATAATACAAAACATTCTTTTAAGAAGTTAGAAATGAAATTTATTAGAGATATTTGATATTATTCGTTGCATTTGAAGATATAATTGTGGCATCTCCGGGAGATAACCTTGAATTGGAATATCTATCAGTTCTTAAGGGTGGTGGAAGAGACATGCATCTATTGGTATAATATTATGGATAGACAAATGTGCAACGGGTTCATCTCAAAAAAAGAACGATGTGGGAAGTATGGAGTGGATGTAGAGCTCGTAGACGGAAATATCTTGAACTGTCAGGAAAAGAGCTAATCTCAGGGAAGGGATATCTGTACAGCAAGTGTCAGTACATGCTTCGACAGATCTTGTCATCGGAACTATGGAAAAAGCACAGAGTTGTTCCTAGAAATGTGTTTGTCAAAAGAAAGTTGCCTATTGAAATTCAACAATAAAAATATTGTACAGAAGTAATTTTATGGTGTGTTCATGGATTTTATTGCTTTGATTAGGGGCAATTACAATTCTTGTATTAATGCGGTTACACTTCAAATTTAATATACGCAATCAAATGTTTCGAAAACAGAAACAAAATTTTGATGTAAGTCAGTATAATATGAAAAGTACATAAATTTCCAAACAAACACATCTTCCCTTGATTATTATCTTCATGTTAAGTGAAACTAGTTCCAATGTAAAAAAATCACAGAGTGAACAATGATAATAATGAAGTATTGATGATATATTCCAATCTAACATTTTTCCTTATGTGCCATGTGACACTTTCACTATTTTGCTTTAAGTTTCAGTGTTTCGCTATCTTTCGTAAACGTACCTATTATTTTAATTTTGTATTTCTAGTACACAAAAATACCTGCACTATGTCTTGAATTGTGTTATTGATATTTTGGTGACACCCTTGAAAACTTGAGATCATTGTTACAGGCTATTCTCTACTTTTCGTTGCAAGTAATAGTTTGTAGCAGTATATGGTTGAAGATCGATCTGATGCACGTCTATACGGATCCAAGTTATAGTACAGTCAAAGAGTATTTTCGATTTGAGTTAGCTTTTTTAACTTTATTGTTAAAAAGCTGTGTTCTTGATTTAGGTTACTTTATTTTAGGCTTATTGTTGAAAATATGTTGATTAATCTTTCATTGAAGTTGTCAGTTTTCTATCTACAAGGTATTCAGTTCAATTGAATTATTATTTTTAGCAGTTGGAAAACATTGCTGAAAACGTTTTTTTAACATTACAATTGGTTGTATAAAAATGGTTTCCAATCCCTCATAATCTTTTTATCCACAGTAAAATACATGCACTTTTTTATCAAATATATTCGTAACGCAACTATTTTGATTCACTGTAAATGATCTTCATAAAATAGATTGTATTTATTGAAATAGATCACTATCAGAATTCCTCATTTAATAATTGTAATAAGTTTGTAAACTTTCCATTCTATTATTACCATTTCAAGATATTAGTGATTTTCGATACTAATATTTTTTAAATTCCTGTATATTAACTTTCATTGTTTTCCAAAATATTTTAATCTGTGATTGATTTACTTTTGCAAGCTCTCAAAGTTTTTTCTTGGTAAACTTGATATTTCAGTAACATAGGTTAGGAATTCTTCAACAACTTCTGTCATGCATTCTTGATATGACAAAGATCGAAAATGTCATTAATCGATCAATTAGAACAAATGGGGAATTAGTCAACCATTTGACGCCATTTTTCGTCATTTCGCCGTAGAAAACTTTATTAGGGTTATGCGAGGCTTTTCCGTGATGAACCAAGATCTTTACCATAGCAACTCGTGGGACCGTTAATATATAGTCGAAGTAAACGATATTGTGCACTTTTGAAGTTGGCGGCACTCTCAAAGGCCATTTTTTACTAACCGAGTTCTATGATTAACTGAAGAGTCATAAAATTAAATTTGAAGTCATGTTACGGCGACGAATAGAAATCGGGGAATGCGAAAATGGTTATCACCGTCCTGTTCAGTTCAGGAACTGATCGCGATTTGAGTCTTGAGATTTGATATTGGTGCAGTTAAAATTACTCAAAATTTTTGTTATCTGTTGAAAATGTGGCGTCCTTGGACAAGTACTAATATTACTATTAGTACTTGTCCAAGAACGAGTGTGATAACAATGCAGACTTTTTCTTGTGTAGTGATTCAAATAGCGATGGTGAACAATGCGAAAAAGAGATACCTACCAGTGAATAAGATTTAGATGCATTTGAATATTGAAACACAGAGAGTATATTTCAATGTATATAAGAATCTACATCTCAAGTTTGGTTTCGAGGGAAACAAACTGTTACAAAGCAACATCAGATATGACCGAAATTCATTTCTCAATTGTACGTAAAATAGTCAAAAACAAACCTCTTGAACACAAGACGCGATGTGATACAGGATTTCCAAAACCTTCAGATGTTTATCTCATAAAATCATTGAATAAAACAATATACGACTGTTACGAAAGCAATGAGATTCCCACAACTGAAATCATGAGGAAGAAATTGAATACTTCTGGCCATAACGTGAGCTGCTGTAACAAAACTCTTCAGAATTGGGTAAAGGAACTAGGATTTATATAGTGGAATTGCGTAATAAATACTCAGAACAAATAACTAAATACAGACGAGAACAATGGCAAATTTTCTATTTGGACGAAACTAGGTATGACAGTCACGACACAGTTACGAAAGGGTGGACTGATGGTTCTAGAATGTGTACGCCTAACCCGCCTGCAAACAAAGGATCTAGACTAATCATTGTGCATTACGGTGGAAGTAAAGGATGGGTTCCGAATTCTTTGAAATTACGTGGAAAAAAACTTGAGGACTGCAATGTTGACTATCATAAGAACATGGAAGCTAATATTTTTGAGGAATAGTTTGAAAACACATTGATCCCAAATTTGAATGCGAATAGTGTAATAGTTCTTGACAAAGCTTCCTATCATTCGTGACAGCTCATCAAAGTACCGAATAAAAATTCGAGGAAAGATGAATTACAAAGTTTTTTAATGGATAACAATTTGTATTTTGAAAATTACTATATCAAACACCAACTACTTGAAGTTTTACAGACAAAAACATTTGAAAAAGTGTATGCCTTCGATAGTTTTGCTGAAAAGTAAGGACACACCATACTGAGACTTCCCCCCTTATTTTTGTGTTCTCAATCCAATCGAGTTGATTTGGGGAATATTGAAACAAAGCATCAGGCGTAAAGATAACTTTCCAAAATCTGATAAGAAGGTAATATAGCTAATCAAAGAAGAAGTATCTAATATTACCGAAGAAGACTGGCAGAAAAAGATTTAAAAAGTTATTTTAGTTGAAAAAGACTATATGGAGATTGGATACTTCCATGTTAATGGTGGAAATAAATTCATTATTGATTTAAATGACAACAGTGATAGTGAAACAGAGAATATGGAAGAGGAATTAATAGATCCGTTCGCAGCTTTTTATCAAGTATCGGTCAGTTCTATTTTTATTTGTGATTATGGAAGGTGAAAATAACCTCACAAAGTCAAAATACGATACGCTGTTTCGATCCGCAGTAGGTCTCATCAGTTGTGCTAGGCTGAACCATAAATGCGCTGCTGAACTCGACTCTTCTTAAACGACGATCATAAAGATGGCGTCTTCGTGAGGGAGATGTCATGGACCTTACTTACTCAGGCTTGTGCTTAAAGGATAATTGAGACCAGCTGCGCATTTGTGATTCAGCCTAACACCACTGATGAGACCTACGGTGGGTCGAAACAGCGATGTCAGGTGTTGAATCACAAATGAGTTGTGTTTGGGCTTGAGTTTTTCACTAGCTGCCTTGCGGTGAAAGCTGCAGTGAAAGACAGAGGACGAATCTTATCGGCTGTCGATGTGGAAGCTTGACTAAGCAACTGACCGCCTTGAGGAGCCTCGTTTATCTTTCATAAACAGCGTCTTCGTAAGGGGAGATGTCATTGATCCTACGTTCATTTTAGTTTTTTCTATTTTTAATAAATTCAGGTTCTACATTTTTCCCCGTTCATTTATCATCTGTTACCCTGAATGAAACATTCTCCAACGTATTCAAAGAAAACATTTCAACTAACTATTGGGTATACAGTGATTGATAGAGAATTTTATACTCTTCAGATTGATGCTGCTCATTTTCATCCATTTTGAACAGGAGCGCTGCCGAAACAGTCCAAAAAATCAACCAGGCATTTGGCAATGATGGTGTTAATGAACGCACCGTTCAACGTTGGTTTGCAAAATTTCGTTCCGGAGATTTTCGCTTCGAAGATGAGCCCCAGAGTGGTCAACCTACAGTTATCAACGACGAGGATTTGAGGATCCTGGTGGAGACTGACCCATCACACATGGTGCGTCACATTGCGAAAGAACTGAGCGTCAGCTCTCAAGCGGATTTTAATGGTCAAAAAGCTCGAAAAGTGTGTGCCCCACGATTTGAACAATCGACAGGAATGTTCACCTTTCGGGGTATGTTCTTCTTTGCTTTTGCGCTACCAAAACGTTCCTTTTTTGGATCAGATCGTCACGTGTTAGGAAAAGTTGATTCTCTACGATAACAGAAGACGTTCAGGACAGTGGTTGCGCGATGAGCTACCCAGGCACTTTCCAAAGACGAAAACTTACCAAAAAAGAACATGGTTACTGTATGGTGGTTAGCGATTGGTGTGATTCACTATAACTTTCATGAACCTGGCAAGACAATTTCAGCAGAGACCTATTTGAGGAAATGTACCAAAAATTGCGTCAGCAGCAGTCGTATCACAAATTACCGTCCGAAAATTTAATGAATTGAGCGTCGAAGTTCTGCCTCACCCACCATACTCCCCAGACTTCTCGCCAACCGACCACCATCTTTTCGTTAACTTTCCCACTGGTAGAAACTTCGCCAATCAAGACCAGGCAAAAACGGCCTTTGTCAACTTCATCGAATCCCGATGGAATTAATCGACTTGTGTTACGTTGGCAAAAGCGTACTGATTCAAATGTCGCTTATTTCGATTCAATCGAATGAGTATTCACTGAGATATTACAGTTTAAAAATACTCATAAAAACAGACTTAAATTTGAAATATACTATCTTAAACTCATTTAAAGGAACAATACGTTCAGGCCAGTCTCAACTCCCTACACTGTAGGTTAATGGACTGACATCTATCAGAAAACAACTACTCCTCTGGCTAATGCCACGAAGGGTACTGGAATATATACGACAGGTGCCGAATTCTTCATTGAAGTTATTCCTGCATATGCTGTTGGCGATACAACTGCCGCAACAGATTTTCAATTATTGGAACACACTTGTAGACCGGTTTCAGGCTGTTTGGCCACTCGTCAGTGCAAGGTAGTGCAACATGAAGTCGATGATCTCCTTCAGAGTATCATTTTTCGAACTAGGCTGAAGCGGACAACAAACAACAGATTTGTCATCAAGTCAAGTATGCCCACTGACTATATGTCATACTATTTTAATAATTTCTCACCTAACCTGTCTATATAATTCCTTCACACATTTTTTATCATCTTTCGAAAAAATTATTCAATTTTGTCAACCCTCTAGCGCCTTCAATAGAAATCTAAAAAGGTTTTCGTCCGCGTTCTCATTACTTTCACACCATTCAACGAAATTTTCACCACCTCCTTCAGGCGATTTCGATTCATTCATAAACCGCGTCTGGAAATATAAAATGTGTTTGGCGGTTTCCTACAGATACAGATTTGTAACTCATGCATATTTTTATGGCTCTACGTGTTTATTTACGTCGACTTGACTATGTTTGTTTATTACCTGCCAGAATAGCGGTCGCTCTTTGTTATACGAAACCACGGACAGGTTATTAGGGGGCTTTTAAAACCTTTTCGGGTTCAAACTAGTGGAAGAAACAAGAAACACAAACATCGAATGGTGAGAGTTTGTACTTTTGGATATCAGCGACGGACTGGGGTAGTGTACAGGCCAGGCCGCTTTCTTCAGCTGTCGCTATCTCGGAAACGACCCACAAGATCGGTTGAATTGGACAAAAGTTTCCCATTTTTGGTAACTAGAATATGCTCTTTTCAAATCGAGAGGTCAGTGGTTTTTTTTTGAAATATTCGCCAAAAACTAGAATTGTCGAATTTCTTTCTTTTGGCCCTACCGCCTCCATTTCGAATGATATAAAAAGGCAGAGGAACTTTCAATACTGTTTCATATTTGTTATAATTTGATATGAACCAATTTGCAATTCGACGTTTAATATTCGTACAGGAGATGACCTCGTACAGAAAGGATCCTAGACGACTTGGCTGAAATTTTAATATTTTCTAATTCATGACATTCTGATCAAAAGTTTATATGGGTCTGAGATCGTATTTGCAGAATTTTCATTGCCTATTTGTTTGTACAGATTTTTGTAACTTTGTAATGTGTGTAGGTATTTGCATAAAATATTAAGTCTTGGAAATATGAGCACTGTTATCCGCCAACAACACGATTTCCATCTCTTCACAATGAGTTTTCACGAATTTTCGTAAAAAATTGTAAGAACGGGTGTTTTGGAATCCTGAATCTGAACATAAAATCTATGTAGATTTAAATTTAGTTCTAACATGACTTTTGTGGAAAATGGTTACTTTCTTTACCCCCATAAATGGATACGCTAATTCAAGACCAAAAATTTTCTCAACGAAGTCTCTAAAATAGGTTTTGTTCATGAAGAAGTGTGCCTTTCGTGCTGCAAAACAACAAAACTTTTGTTGAGTCTAGTTAGTCAGTAACTCGTATTCATATTTTTTTTTTCTATAAGTAAAGTGAATAACTCGAACTTTTTCAACTATGTAGCTTTTTGGAAATCGCATATTTTTCAGAAATTTCCAATTGAGGCTCTTTCCTTCAATAATTTTTGAGGTTTTTTTAGAACGTGAAGGAATCTCTTTTCGAAAGGTTACCCATTTCGAAAAAGCTGAAAATAAAAAAATACAATCATTCATTTCATTCCTAGATGAAACATTATTTTTATTATCATTATTATCATAATTACCTAGATATATTCATAATGCTGTACAAACGTCTGTATAAAACTCTTTACAAACAAATGGAATTAGTTATCAGTACCTGGTTGTATTCAATAACTGTGCCAATAAAAAAAAAGATGAGAATTCATTAGATACTGAACCTGCTGACGCATTTGCACATTATGCAGTTTTTTCACATTAATATTTTCAATACAAAAAATCGAGGAACGCATGTTCGATTTCGTGGAGTAGAAAAGTCTAGTGTCTCTGAACATGACTTTGAGAACGGTCGCTTGGATGTTTTCGGAAGTCTGAAAAAAACAAAGTGTATCACGAGAATTAGAAATATACAATCTTTTATGTATCACTTTCTTTGAATTAGCATGAAAAGTTTCGTCAATTTTTACTCAGGAAATATTTGATGTTCATTCAGAAGTGAATGCCAGAGTTCAGTCTGTTATTTGAGTTAAAGGTTGATGATTAGTGCAATTGGTTGGTGAAATATGCGCCAAGAAAAGTGTTACAGTCAGACTACATCAGAGCTTCTAGATCTATCCCTCTTATTAGTAATAGAGGAGCCCAAGCAGGGATTTCGGGATTTACTAAAGCGCGGCAGATTAATATACAGGGGGATACCTTGTACCCGGTTAAGTATCTCCACCAAATATGAGCCCCATATATAAGGCCGCCTGTGAGGAATAAAAGATCAGATTAGTAAAAAAAATGATCATCAGAAATTCTCGAGCGCGTCAGATTAAGGAAAAAAAAATATTGTTTTTGTCAGATCAAGCAAATCCCTCTTGATAATCGTCAGATCATGAGACAGCACGTCTAAAACATAAAGATGAACCATACATATCTTAATCTGACGCGCTTGAGTATTTCAAAATGGCGAATTTTTTTTGCACATGATAATAAGTGCCGCGAGTTTGCGTCAAATCGAAATCGTCAGATTATTGAATGAGACCTTTTTTTGTCGCACTTAACACCTTATTAGAAAATCTGACGCGCTCGATAAATTTTTTTTCTTTTAACTTTTAACCCTCACGTACAACCACACACATCATGCAAACGATCAGATTAACATACCAACATTATTTAAAATACGTAGGACATTGATGCTATCAATATCTGATGCGCTCGAGTATGTCCATGCAACAGTATTTTTCTACATATTTAAAAATCTTTAGCCGCTTCTCCCACCGATGTAAAGGTATATATTATTAACATTTTTTTCTTCTTATCATCTAAGCTTTGCAACCTAATATGTCTCAATGACGCTCGAGTAAATCTCCATTTTGCATCGTGGGCTCCCCAGCTGTAGTATAAAACTAAAGACAATATTTGCAATTTTGGATAAATCTGACTTCGAGAATAGAATGAAAAGGTGTAATACATGCCCTAGAGCGGAAGGCGTTATAATACCTCTGTGAGGAGAAGAATCACCTAAATCATCATCCTGAGATGTGTATCTGTGCCGAATGGATATTTGATTCCAAGCCCACTAACGCACCCTGCCGTCGTGAAAAACATCATCACGATAGTATGGGGCTCTGCCGTAACATACTTTCTTTCCCTAACTACTCGTGAATCCTTTATGGTCCTTGAAGTAACTAGAGAATTCGATCCTGAGTCCACAGAGGTCTTTGACTAAACGACCACAACTTTTCCCCCTGTAACATCGGATCTAGAGCAAGAGCTTCTTTGTTCCCCAACTTTTGATCTTATTGGCAAACCTAGGAGGCTGAAAGGTGCAACCAGAAAGCAAATCGCCTTAAGAGCAGAACAAGCTCGAACGAACCATAGACGGAAATGCTTTGCATGACTGCAGGGCTTATATGCATCATGTCTAGCTGACTTTTCCTCATATGGGGCGGTTGCTGCTGTCATTAAGGTGGTAATTCTGCAACTTGACCATGCGACAATCACAATGTCAATAATGACCAAACAACTGGAATCACTTCAGTATACCACCATGACTGCCGTTGAGAAATTTCAGAAAATAGTCGATTTCAGATCTGCAGATTTCGATCTGGATGAAAACTACAGATTACCTGAATGGATCACAAGAGCGTCTCCTGGCTGGGTGCAGTTGAAATGCAGCCATGAGAGGACGTCTCTCTGAAATGTGTCACAGAAGACCTACTGCTCAAGCAACATAAATTTCTCACCTGCCTGACGAAGGTAATAGCAGACTGATCGACTATCAGGTCCACACTAGATTGGGGAAAATAAACCATGATGTCTTCACAAGTGAATTCAGGGCCAGATAGCAGAACGCATACTTTGTGCCTTCAGCTCTGCGGACTAGATCAGGGTTTCAGCGTTTGGCAGAGTCTTACTGTTGCCAGGTAAACTGAAATATCACTCAAAAAATGAAGTAATCGACTTCGTTAAGAAGCAGGATTTATTTGGTTCGGTTTGAATAGGAGTGAGATACAATAAACCCTCGTGGGTTGTAGTGCAAGATTGAATAGAATCACTCACGTTGGACCAACCCTACCTTAAATGATCCAGACGATACAATCTCAAAATAATAGTACACGCCAGTTTCACCAACCAAGTTAGCGTCTTTTGGAGATGAAGAAAACTGATTGAAACTGGAATCTTCTGAAGACATCAACTTGGTTGGTCAAATGCGTATTGAGAAGAGTACTCATATTCTTGTGATTGCGAACGATGCTTGTGTTTGGATTCATTGTACACTAGAGGTTCCAGTTTAACATTTTAGTAGATCTTGTAGATACATTATTCACGAAATAATGTTGTGTTACAAACTTGGTTTTTCCATCAACCATTTATTGTTTTTATACGAACGACAACCCTTAGAAGTCGAAACTTGTGCGAGCTATGGGTTAACGAGATCTCACCTTTACGTGTGATTTCTAGCACGAGCCAGACGATATGCTTTTAACAACATCATTCACAAAAGCGTCATTTCCATGAGTTGAACTCACTATCCAATCGCTTGTCATTATGACCAAGATAATATTTGGAATAGTTGGGAATAGTTGAAAACGAATGTTCACTATATATTCACAGCTAAATTCCCTAGAGATATAATTTTCGCGAAAATATCACAGCTGTATTTTGAAATCAATTCTAACGCGACTTGATTCACTGAACTAATTTCAAAATTGAAAGTGCCAATAACCCCATCACCATAGTAATGTGCGCTGTAAGTGCAGCCTAGTTCCCAGTTTTAAATTAATATCAATTTTACACACTCCAGTCTCTATAACATTCGTTTTATGGGCCATAATTGCAACTGTACCTTGACTTATCGATATTTCATAGTTATTATGAAGTGTTGATTCGAGTGTTGCATTCTCAAATGACGGAAATGACGGGAAAATTAATTGATTTTGAAATGTGCGTCACCTACACGGTAATTAAATGGCATCAATCAAACGTTACTTTTCCTGGTAATCGCCGGATAAGCGATGGTTTCTTCGGTTCACCGTTTATTTGCAGAAACGACAGTAATGGCGGTACCACGCCATAGATCGTAGATAACTCACATCCAGGGATTTTTACGTTCGAACCTGTTTCACGAAGAAGGAATTGAACTCACGTTGATGGTACCGGTGACTCAAGTGGGACGGTGGCGTGTGTGATTAGGTACATGAAGTTCTAACTCATTTTTGTCGATGGGAAAAAAAACAGGGAATTATGGTTTAAACAGTCATATATTTTCATTTACAGTGTAGGTTGCCTTTTATGTTTCGCGATTTGGCAACCCCAGTGTTGCAATCTGGACAATCTGTTGGACAATTTTGAGCTTATACGTACTCGCTGTGTGGGGAAACCACAGCGAGGAGAAACCAGCAAATAGCAGACCATGCTTGGACCCATCAACACAACATCGAGTGATCCCTAGCTGAGATCATACACAGAGAGGAAAATTCAAGAAAGCCGCATACATGTTCTCCAACAACGTAATCAGCCAAGCTAGCGTAGAGATACGCAACATATGGAAACCCATCATCAAGCGAAAAATGACCAATTCATGCCAAACGGTCATCTCTCACTGAACCAGTGAAGCGGAAAAAATGGAAAGCGGGGATAAGTGAAAGTACTCGAACGACCCATAAATAGTCATCTCTCGGAGGAATCAGTCATCACCCGAAGACGACATTTCAGGTTATTTTTGCTTAATATATTTGTTATTTTCATCTATTCATTTTCAATTATTCTTTTTTAGTTGTTTCAGGGATTTCAAATTATTTTTATATGTCAGACAATGGAAATCCGAACTAGTGAAAAACATTGTTGTTGTTTTAACAACGTGTTAGAAACCGCACGTTAAAATGTAAGATCGTGTTAATGCTTAGCCTACACAAGTTTTGACTTTTGAGGATTATTGTTCGTGAGTGATACCTGTTTAATGAAAAAATATATTTTAAGTCTGTAAGATTGTTACTGCTCTGATACAATTTTTTTCACTAGTATCTTTTGGTCCAATTCGACGAGCTGAAATATATTTTGAAACTCATACCCCTCTGCCAAAATACGGTTTGCAAATAATGTTGAATTGGGTCTTCAATGTTCTTTCATTCATGGGAAAATGTCCTTTCAGTTTGACTTATATAAAAAGTAAAATTCGAGCATCTCAAATCTGAATCATTTATACTTCGGACCATTTGATGGTTTCATATCGCAATGATTTTTAGTCATTGTCAAGGCTTGGTTGCTTTTTTTTGTAAGGCTTGTACGGTTGTGGGTCCACTTGAAGTTTCAGATAGTTCAATTTCTTGAATTTCACTAGTTCGGACTTCTATTGTCTACTATATAAAATGATTTGAAATCCCTGAAACAGCTAAAAAAGAAGAATTGAAAATGAATAGCTGACTGGACTGATTCCTCCGAGACCAGTCATCACCCGAAGACGATTGTAGATACTAACAATCGAAACGTCGTGAACTAACGTGACTTGGAATCTCTCCACTTTTTATTTTTATTTTTAATTCAATCGTTCTATTTTTACTTGTATTTTATTTCACTATTATTTCATTTCAGGTTTACTTTGGGTAATATAATTGTTTTTTTCAGCTATTCATTTTCAATTCTTCTTTTTGAGTTGTTTCAGGGATTTTAAATCATTTTATATAGTAGGCAATGGAATTCCGAACTAGTGAAATTCATCATGAAACATTGTCAGTCACCTTCAAACAAACGTTCAATGTCTTCTTCTCACCAACGGTACTTTGACGTAAGGAAGGAATATCTGAAGAAAACATTTTTTCCACACCAGAATAGAACGTGTCCCTTGATGCGCATTTCACTGACCAAGTTAGCATCATCAGGAGGGGAAATGAACATAGTAACAGCTGTTTTTCCATAATGAGTCATTGTAGAATTTTAGCTAATGTCTGTTCTACCAGCTACTTGGAGAATTCATTTCATTAAGGGTCATTCTTGTCTGAAAACCTTCAAAATTTGATAAACTTTCCTGTAGACACGAGTTTTCACGTTCTGACAATCCTCTTCTATAATCTGCAATTCATTTTGAGATTTCTTATTATTGTGAATTTTATGAAAGAAATTGCATAGCTAACATGTTGCATGAAGTCGTCTAGTTCTGTAGTTCTATACTTCCGCAAAAAGCACCAAGTCTGGTAAGATACGTTGACACATTCACAGTATTAAACTATGGAGATATAACTAGAAACCTTTCTCTAACACCTGAAAAGTGTGGGCACTTCTAAGTATTCATTGAAAAGAAGGAACTCTAAAACTGGTTGACGTTACGAGACGTGGAGGAAAAATTAACTAACAAGTAAAAAACTATTATCTACAGGATTGTAACTCTTTCATGAATTACTCTACTCACGAATCCATATACTGAAAGAGGAATGGTAAAGAATATAAGTGTTAGATTCAGACTCTGCAACAAAAAGGAGAGTCTCGATGAGAAGTGGACACATTTAAGAGGATCTTCAAGAGAATGAATACCCAATGAAGTTGCTAGAACAGTAATTGTCCCCAAGACAACAAGAATCTTATAAGGAAAATTATTCTTTGCGTCAAAGGATTGTGATCAAAATATGGATAATTGCATCTGAATGTAACATGATAAAGATGTTTTAGATTCAGACCTATAATCAATTATCAGTAGCTTCTTGAAAACCAATCAACCAAATGATAACTTGAATCAAGACCGGATTAGCGAACACAAAAAAACATCCAGTGATGGGAATAGCAGAGCTGTTTGAATCCACCGATATGACATCGAGTGGTTCGAAGCAGAGATTACCCATAATGAGAAATACTGGTTTCGAGAAATTTCTTACATATTACCAAATTATCGACTGTAAAGAGCGGATACAATCATTTCATTAACTAGCAAAAGAAGTAGTAAAACTACTCATTCACCAGTAAAAATTATGTGGACAACAAGTCAATTAATTCTAGTAACGGACAGCTTTTCAACTCAATTTGATCATTCATTAGATATATTACGAATTGTTGTACTTGTCGATTTACATACTTTTCAGAGGGTCAAGTTTCAAACTTTTCTACTGGAAATGAAGACTTTTGAATTCATGTGTGAACTTATTTTCCCCTGTAAGGAGGTGATTATTATTTTTCATTATTGTAACTGTTTCTATGTTCTTTCATGCTTGCTTCGAATGTTCATTGCGTTTGACCTATGTAAAACATCGGACAAGAACCACAACACAATTCAAACACTCCTGATCTATCTGACACCAAACCTTTTTCTTTATGCTGAAGTCATTATTGGTTTTGAATGCTATTTTATTTTTTCGAAAACTAGGTTGACAAAAAGATGTTCTGAAAAAAAATTCCTCGTCTCTTTGACTCAGGCTGTATGCCTTGACTAGTTTTTTGGTATAGTTTGTAGTATCTACTAGAATGGTATTATATGCATTGTTGATCGCTCTCTGTTTTATTAGAGTGAGTTTTTTTGCTACTCTGCCACTCTGTGGTGATATCGATGTGTGGAAGAGCTATGAATGATTATTGTTATTGTCAAATCCAGAAAATTGATTGAATCATTGTTTTCCATCTCCATACTGAATGTGATTAAATGATGCAGAATGGGATTCATGAACTTTTATAATTGTCTATTTGTTCCTGAAATCATATTGGAATGTCATCGACATAAAGGACGATAAAGGAAATTTCTAACAAACGCGTAACTGTGTATTTTTCGTTCCAAACCATCCTTGAAAATTTGTGCCAGCATGTATAAAGTATTGAATTTTTGTTATGTTTAGCCTCGCAGTTGATTGATTTTTTGATAATAGTCATTTTTGGACAAAGTTTACAAATTACATGGCATACGTTTCATTTCGGCCTGAAGATGCATATCCTTCGATACTAGGACAATTACAGCTTTTTTGTAAATGAAATTGATTTGGCATACCAAAGGTTCTACCAAAAAATTCTGAGATACAGTTCCTTTATCCAAACTGTTACCAGTATCACTGTAGTAGTACCAGTATCACCATGAAACAGTACAATTGTTAGGTAGTTTTTTGTAGCATAAAAATCCTTATAAAGATATTCTGTTCAGTTTACTAACAATACATCGCAGATGACCGTGAAAATCATCTGGATCTGTATTACATCTGGATCTGCATTACAAAATATCAATTCAATGCAATTATTTTTCTGAAGCGCAGCAAAGTGCTACTTTAGAATTATTCATTGTGGGTGAAATCCTGGTGGTAAAAATTTCCTCCAGAAAAAGTGTTTTACAGTAATATTGTATGTATATGTAAGATATCTTTCATCGGTAATGTCTCCCAAAATTTTGTAATATTCTAAATCGTATTGAAAAGCCGGTACTGTCGGCCACTAGAGTCAATCGCCGACAGTACCTACGGTCAGCGGTACACATTAAAATAAACTTACGAGAAAATTAAGTGGAGGAGACGAAGTAAATGAGCGGACACATTTGAGTCAATATAGTCGTTATATGGCGGCGTAAAAGCTCATTGTCATAACGTATGAGAGTGTCCTGAGGCCAAGTTTCAATGTTTTAGTAAGGAAAAGTTCGACATAATGAGACAGTTGTATTACCTGGTATTAAGTATAAATGAAGAATAATGATAATACTTATAATAATTGTTTGAATGTAAATTTGAATGATTTTTCTAAATAATTTTTCTAAGTATCAATGCGACAGTTCTTCGATTATTGTCTGAGTCTTCAGGCGTGTCTATACTACACTATATACTACAGTATATACACGCTTGAAGGAGCTATAGTATAGCGAAACACGTGTTGCGTTTTTATAAAACTGTCTATACTACAGGCGTGTTTATGCTACAGTGTAGCACGTCTGAAGAAGCTATTGTAACGCGATGCGTGTTTGTAAAACTGTCTATATTGTATAACGAAACACGTGTTGCATTTTTATAAAACTGTCTATACTACAGTATAGACACGCTTGAAGGAGATATTTTATGAATATTACCGGAGTTTAGTCCCAATACCATACCGTTATTTTTAACACCTCGACACGATACGACAGTTTAATCTTGCTTTTGAAGATGGTCACTTGGTGATTGAAACACTTGTCGAAGTGTTGAAAATAACGGTTTTGTTTTGGCACTAAACTCCAGTAATATTCATCACTACAACAAAGGTTCCAAACATTGTATTACAAGCTATTGTATAGCGACTGTCTAAAATACACTATAGACACGCCTAAAAAAAGCTATTGTATAGTTAAACACGTGTTGCGTTTTTATAAAACGGTCTTTACTACAAGCGTGTCTCTACTACAGTATATACACGTCTGAAGAAGCTATTGTATAGTGAAACACGTGTTGCGTTTTTATAAAACGGTCTTTACTACAAGCGTGTCTCTACTACAGTATATACACGTCTGAAGAAGCTATTGTATAGTGAAACACGTGTTGCGTTTTTATAAAACTGTTTTATGGAACTCTCACAATAAAGTGTTTCTTGAATACTCTAGGAATTTTCATCAAGTATCGGTCGATTCCATCACACAACTGATAATCGTCAGACTATAAGGGAAACACAGAAGCTCATTTTTACTATTCTCAATAGTGTTCAGTTAGAACTTTTCATGAAGTAAATTTTTTTCTTCAATTTCAATTCCCAGTTCGAAATTAAATAATTTAAAAAAAAAACAAAATTATTTCCATTTGAAATTTCTGACATGAGGATTGTTATTGGAAAGGGGGGGCCTGACAAGGAGTTTTCTTTTACGGGAAACTAAATTTGATGTGTTTCACGATTTTTGTAGTCTCAGTATTAAATTGTTAAAACTCTAGAAAGAATATCATCATTGAAGATGAGTATTGTTATACGAGGACTGTTCAAAAAATAGGGTGAATGTTCAAATTTCGCGGACTGCGTACATTCGATTCGCGATGTTTTTGTTTTTGATGTTGGTTCACTCGTCTCGAACATGTATTCACAATTTCCTCTGTTTAGCATGTTCAATTTGTTGATAAGACGCATAAAAGTTTGAAGTCTTTCGCGTGTTCATCGATTTTCTGCTATCAAAAAAATGGATCGAAGAATTTGCATAAATTTTGGTGTGAAATATGGAATTATGTTCCCAAAAACACTTGAAATATTGACAGTGCCATACGGTGATTGTACTCTGTGTTAGAAAAATGTTTACAGGTGGTACAAATGATACTGAAGGTCTAGAAGATGTGGATGACGACGCCTGCCCTAGACGCCCCAGCACATCAACATCCGATGAAAATATTAAGAAAATGAAGAAAGCTATTATGAGGAATCATCGAATCACTATTAGAGAAATTGCTGAGTTGGCTCATGCCATGCAATTTTTTCGAAAATTTTGGGCATGAAGCGTATGGCAGCAAAGTTAGTTCCAAAATTGCAGAATTTTGACCAAAAAATCGTTACATGACGATCGCTCAGGAATTGTTGACTGACGTCACCCGCGATCCAGATTTGCTCAAAAGGGTCATAACTGGTGATGAATCATTGGCATATGGTTATGACATTGAAACCAAAGTTCAATCGTCCTTCACTTCTTTGGCGTACACAAGAGTTCTTGTCGTACGATCAATAAGGAGTATTATCTTGAAGTCATGCGCCGCTTGCGAGAAGCAATACGGAGAAAAAGTCTGGTAACAGGTCATGGTAACAGTTCGTGGTTTTTCTCACGATAATGTATCTTCTCACTCGTCTTAGCTTATTCTAGAGCCACAATAAACCCTCGCGGGTTTTAACCTAACCCTAACCTAACCTAGCTTATTCGTAATTTTTTGTCCAAAGACAACACTGTAGTCACGCCTCAGCCACCGTATTCACCAGATTTGCCCTCCTGCGAACGCTGGCACAAGTGTATTGTATCTGAGGGGAACTACTTTGAAGAGAACAAAATGAAAATTCATGAATAAATCAATGTCTCTTAAGAAACAAATACTTCTCTGTCGAATACCACGACGGGCATTGGTTCACATATCTTACTTTATAGAGATGTAGGAGATGTAGAAGAGATGAATGTTTCGAATTTCAATTTCAAATATGTACCAGTCATCTAATTTCTGTGAAAAAACGATTCAGTGTTTCTAACTGCATTATGCGACCAATAAATATACAAATTAAGATTAGCAGTGATGAAACCAATGTACGAAATTCCCCACATATCGAAATCGAGTGAAATATGGCATGGAGATGTCCTCCAGCCTATTCAGTAACCGGTTAGATGGAGAGTGCGGGAATAGAGATAAGAAACATCACTTGTAAATAAGAAGATAAACAACTTTTGGGCCGGGATGGACGATCAACGAACCGATCCGCTCATTATGTTGAATTTTTCATTTCAGCAAAGAAGGTGAGCGCTGTTGCAAGTCTATTCCAAATTTCCGCATATGTACGAAACGGGGTAAATAAAGTAGACAATCGAGGAGGAGTAGCTCTAGTTTCACTTGTCTTATTTCTAGTAAACTGGTTGTGCCAAGATATATTGAATCCAATTTAACACCCAACATATAAATATACACCGGACGAATTGCGTGTACAGTTCTGTCTGGGTTTATATAGTAATATATTTTACTCATAATAATGAATTTTTTTCAGATATTGGATACAAATATGAAAATCATTATATAACACGAATAAAAAAGAAAACAAAACCAAGAAGCGTCAGAGGTTAAACCGTTGCTTGTACCTATGTGGTATGATCAACTTAACTGAAATATGAATATAACATTAATTTACAGTTTTAAGACTAAAATTGAGTTGATAGTGAAGTTGGGAGTGTTGTCATAATTGAGTATGTTGTCATAGTTGGGTGTATTGTCATATTCAGTTGTGCTGTGCATTTTTATTATCACAAATTCGTGTCACAATAGGGAGTGTCTTGTAAAATATGTATAATAATGAGTTCAAGTCTTTTGAAATTTTTATATTCATCACATCACGGAAGATTTTCCTTTAATAAAGCATAATCTAAAGTTTTATTTTATTTCTATACAAAGTAGGAGAATATATTTTTTTTATGGTTTCTGGTACCATGTTGTAAGTCAAGATCCAAATCAGTTTGAACATCGTTGTCCTATGTTTTTTTATCTGGGTAGCTTATTTTGTGATCAACAGCTTCAGTAAAAATTTTTCGTTCTAGTACATTAATTAAGATATTGGAACAGAAAATCTGTCTGACTTCCAGAACTTGAGACTCTTCGAATATGTTGTCACTCAAATATGTGGCTTTTTTCCCATTAATTATTTTCAGTATCCACTTTTGGATAACATGTAAGTACTTAAGGTAATAGTCACTCACACTTTCCCATCCTACAATTCCATAAGACAATATTGGATAAACCAAGGCGTAGTATACTATTTTGAGGTGTTTCATATCTAAAAAATCTTTCAAATACTTGAATCTATATAAAAACGCTCTGGGTTTTCTCACTAAGTTTTGAATTTTGAGATCCCATCTCATATGTCTGTCAATAATAACGCACAGGTACATTATCGAGATGTCTTCTGGAATCTCACATTTATTTCCAAATTTTAATGGCCCCATATTAGGTGAGTATGATGAATGAGAAGTGATATTTATTCATAGATATTTATTTGAGGTCTAGATATTTAACTCATTGTCTTATCCTGTCTTCTTTTATTTTGTTTTATATACAGGGAAAAAGAGACATGTATGCTGTCATATCTATTTGATTTCTTGCCTTTTCTGATAAACCTTTGATGTAGAATAGATAAAAGTTTGCGAATGAACACCAGTTGATTATAAATGTATCAGAGAAAAAATCATCGATAGATATGAGGACGACATATTCTACTAATAAACATGAACTCAAAATTTTCCTAGGATGCAGTATTTTTTCATTATCGATTTCTTCGAAATGCCGATGGTCAATCAAGTTATTGAAACGGGAATATTATGATGAAGGTCTAGTAAAAACTTTCAGCCAGTTTGTTTCTAATATACATTTTCTTCATGTAGATATGATTTAAAAAGTAATTGAAAGCATCAAATCTTGACTTCAATTAAGGTATTTCCGCCATTTTTGATACAAGTTTCATGAAAATATAATTTGTCAAACAATACTGAATTATTAGTGAAATCATCATTCGGGATAAGAACATATTGACTTACAGTCAAAAAGCTAAAACTCAACTTATAAAAGTGGTTCTGAATGGCTTGAGTGTTTATTGTACACGACACTTTTTTCAATACCAACGTTGATTCATGGACATAATTTATACCAGAACCCCACCTTACATATTCCGAGCACTAGATTCAGATGTTCTTACGGACGCTAAATCCAGTAACGTGAATTTATTCACTTCCTACGCGGTCAAGAACACTTTGACTAGAGTTATCAATGGAGCCTTGTGGACATGGTCTCGAGGGCGATATTGTCCGGGATCCTCATAAAGATTGTAGTCTTATTACTCCGGCTTCTACACTGACACTTCTTGTACCAATAACAGGGATATGTTATCGTTCCCACAAACAGATATTCGCAAAAAAATAGATAATTTTATTGTTAACAGCCAGAGGCTCGTAAATATCCAACTTAACTGTTCCACAGTTGTCTTGTTTAGTGTTCGATATTGATTGTATTGTCTATGCGATATATTTTATGTAGGTATTCACTTTTATGGAACTGACCACAATGAATATTGGATGTATACCGTTTGCTGAGTTATCAAGAAAGTTTCGTGTCCATTTGGGTTTAGAATTAGGTTGACAGTAGACATTCCGAGGATACTTCTCGATTTCATTTTCAGTGTAACTAGAAACTGGAGAAAGAACTATGATTTGTTCTGCTTCATAAGGTTAGTTCATCATTTATCTCGACCGCAGTAGATGGAATTATTTATCGACTTTCAAAAGTCTTTCATTGAACGCTTTCTATCTTCAGATTCAAATCCTGATGCGATTGTGTGTGGAAAATAACATAATTCAAATATCCGCCACGGCTTCTTTGGATGGAGCACGTCCGAAAGCAGCCTGATTTATGCGTCATGACTATGGCGCATAAATCAGGCTGAATTTGACCGATGTCATGGGTAATGTTGGTTTTGAGGACCGCTCTGGTTTGTGGCTTATCGCATACCCTACGTCTCAAGAAAACCTCACAAGAAAAATGCTAACGGGGTCAAATCGCATGACCTCGGTGGACAGTTTCACATCACCACCATGTGAGATGACCATGCCCTCGAATCGTTCGTGCGGAATATCTAATGTGGCATGAGCTGTGTGGCACGTAGCGCTGTCCTGTTGAAACCACATGTCTTTTGTGTCCAGATTATCCGATGGGGATGATAACTATTAACTAGTGCAGAATATGATCATTGAAATATCAATAGTCAGTTTATGAAAAATATAAAAAGTTTCTTGTGTTGAACAACCAACTCAAACAAGCGTTTGAAGGCGCGAACTGTCATGACGTCATACTGTATCAATCAGAGCGCACGCATATGACGCAGGCTGTGACTGCCGTTTAAATATAGTTGTTAAAGCAGCTGCAGTGAACCGCTTTAGTGTTAAATGTGATGAGGTCTTGTTTTTTCAATGAATTGGTATTATTGAGTTGTATAGTTTCGTGATTTGTGTTTAACCTTGATCGTGTGTTGTTGAGTTTATAAATCTAACAAGGACTTTCAATTTCAAAGGCAATGAAACACAAACAATATTACAAATATTGCATCACGCCTTTGTGCACAAATACTTCCATTAAATCACCCAATAAAATATTCATAAGAGTACCTGAAGATGATCGTAGTCGCCGAACAAAATGGTTAAATGCATGTAGAAGGAATAAAAATGATTTTTCACATAACAGCAAAGCTCTTCATGTAGGTACCTATGTGAAGACCATTTTGATGTAAGTATATACATATTATCATCCATCTGATTTGTGAGATAATTGCAATCAGGCTAGGGATATTGGAAAATTGGAAACTAACCAAGCTGACACAATTCAACCTAAATTATTCGTACAAATTTCATTAAGTTAGGTTAGGTTTTTACTACTGAGGTACATTGAATTTGTACATAGTGATCAAACTTATAACAAAAAATAATTGTACTCACTTGTCTATTTTAATTCCGCGTACTTTATCAAGAGAAAAATGTTCAGCTTCTTTAATGAATTCCGCCATCATAAACATATCAACAATTGGCAGACTATCGGAATGACCTTTTGTAAATCCGTCGTCGGTCATATTTGTTTGAATTTACAGTAAAAATCACAGATTTGGACAAAAATATCACAATAAACAACAGAAACTCCAAACCAGCAAACGCAAACAGTACAACATAAATGGAATGGCAACTGGCGAAATACAGTATGACGTCACATACAATGGCTGGGCGTTTTTGGTCACCTGACGAAATTTAAATGTTTAGTAAACTTTAATTGTTTCTATAGAATGAAAGCATTGAAAAAGATTTTTTTTGGTATTAAACGCTTCATTACAATGTTATCTTTTGATTCTGAATGTAATTTTCGTGATTGAATTTTTATGCAAGTTCCCTATTCAAGCCGCTCACCGTTGACAGTGATGGCTTGGCCAACGTCGTTCTCGGATTCTCCTGCACATTCTGACAGACAGCGGCGATGTTTTCGGCATACGGGTGTTGGTCAATCGTTCACTGAACCAGTGGACAAAAATTTATCCACCATGCATATTGCAAATAGTCCTCTCGGTAGGATGATTATGACGACGGTAAATTGGGCGAAGCGTGCGTTACGTTGCCCGAACAAAACATCCATTTTGATAAAACATGTGTTGTTGAATGCTATATTCGTCCATAGTGATTTAGCAAAACAGACTGACTAGAAACTAAGATGGCCGTCAAAGTTACAAAGTCTTTGTTGGAAGACCCTTCTAGTATAATATTCTGTTCATGTTTGTAGCACACGTTTTGGAGAAAAACTTGAAAACCATATTTCTCAAGTTCGTTCATATGGTGTGCTATATATTGCTCGGGGTTGCTATGCGATTTGTTTATGATCAAAATGTCTATATCTGCGTCGAAAAAACTGGATAAAACGCAAGAATTTATATGCGCCAAAGAACTGGAGGACAAGTATTCAAAAAATGGGTCCGCCTTCCCAGTTAGAGTAGGAAGTTGATAAGGCGGTATCAAATTTACTGCCACAAAAGTCAAGACTAATTCACGAAAAATAATATAAACCTTTTGGTGGATGGAGAACGGTGAAGAAAATCGATGAGGTCAGTGAAAAAATGCTTTTCACATTCATTGCCGAAGAAGGTAAAGAAAACTGTCATCTCACTATGGTCAAGATGCATCGAATATTTCTGGTGTCGTCACCTATTTTTTTAAATAATGGATTACTTTCGTCAACAATATTTTCACTGCATGAATTTTGTGACAATTTGTGTTAGAGTAACAAATGTAATATTTTTTGGAAATGTCTACGCAAATGCCACTTTAAAAATTCTTTGAGGAACGCATCGCCACTTTGCGACGGTGGTCCCCGCGAAGAATAAACTCACCGGATTTTTTTCAATTGTCATAGTAACCGCAGTAAATAAATACTCATTTAGAAATTATTTTCGAACACTTGACTAATCATGATTTCTGAAACTCTTATTTATCCTTAAATCATTTCTCCGTTATGGTTTTCTTTCGCTGGAATTACGAAAATCAAAACACGAACGGTCGCTAAACCGTTCATAAATAAAACATGAAAATTCGAACATTTCCCAACCGGAGCAATCTTCCTATGTATCTCAATGAGTTCGTACCCGTATGGTAATTAGACCACAATTATGCGGCATATGTCTCTATTATCGGGACAGTCGAGCCTTGTAGTCTGTCTCAGGTGCGACTGATTTACTGCTCGGCCGGTCTGTCTGTCTGTCAGACGGGTGAGTGATGGCCTGACGTTTCCACATCCTAGGGCTTGCTTTTGCACAACACTATTATTCAAGACATATGTTACTGGTGATGGGTTTTTGATTTGTGATATCGTGAACTACGGTATACGTTAGAGATGAGATATGGTTCCGGATGGCCTTAATCAAGTCAATATTAATTTCATGCTTTTCAGGAATTTTGAAATTATTGTGCATGTCTCTGTAGGTTGTCTGGGTTGGTCTTTCCTTTTTTTGCTTAACGATAAGTTTTCTATAAATGCGAAATACCTAGTTACAGCGAAGTCATTGGTATGTCACCGACTTTATTGGATAATAGGCCGATGCAAATAATTTTTTAACAGAAAAAATTGTGCAGTAAAAAAATAGTCAAATAGAAAAGTACTATGTTGATTTTTTTTGAATGATGCAACTAATTTTTCTATATTTTCAGCTGTCGACCAGCTGTCGAAAGCGCTCGCATATAATTAAATAGGAGTTATGAAACTTCAAATCTTTTTTGTGACTTATATTACCATTGAAATCACTATATTGAGAATTAATTAAAATGGACCCACANATCTGCTTAGTACCATCTAAATGAGCATAAACATCATTTTCTGTTTAATAAGATGATACGGAATAACCAGGCCGTGTGAAAGCCTTCTGGAAAAAATTCATTAAAATTAATAATCAATTATAAATCAATGGAACATGGAATCAAATATACTATTATTGGAAAGAATATTAGTAACTGTAATCACAACAGGAAAATTAGCTTTCGAAAAAATAGATTGAAACTAAAAGGAATGAAATGGGGTGATGTTTCAAAAATGAAAAAAGTTTCATCGAAATTAGATTTTTTTATCTGAAGGTAACACCAATATTCACAGCTTTAGTGGGAGAGAAAAATATTTTTAATGATTTTATGGCCCGAAAGTCATTTATTTGAAAAAAAACTTTAATTTATTAAAAAACTATTTGTTTTGAACAATATTTGAAAATCTATCTTGCGAAAAATATGCTTCATCAAAATATGAATGTGATAGATACATTTTTTTTCCAAATCAGAAGTGGTCTTTTTTTTATCAAAACATCTTTCAGATGGTAACTTTTGTCAGTTATTCGCATTTTCTGAAAAATGTTTTCATTCTAATATTACTAAAGTAAATAGTTCAATAAGACCGCATATTCAGAACACAAAAAAAGTAATTTTCTACTAGATTTCCTGAAAAAAGCAAACGATTTTTGTGGTAAATAAATCAAAAATGGAAACACATTTTTCCATTTTTTTGGAAAATTCCAGGTTGTGTGTAAAAATGAGTCATATCTCCTATAACTTTTGTATACTTTCTTTTTATTTCCAAAAGGAGGTATAGTTTCTGTGGAATAACGGAAAATCATTTTTCATCCCTAAAATTCACCAGCGTTCTTCAGATTATTTGCAGATTTTTGCACTGAGTTGGCTTCTATGTGTATTCTTCATATGACCTCGATATTTGTGCTATGTCAAATTGATTTGATATTGTCCAATTTTCAGTTTCATTTGCTGTTTAAAAGTATTTTTTATTGCATTCATTTTCCATTCACAATTGAAGTGAACAATCCACATGACCACTGATACTAATGATATATAAACCCAATAGCCAACCGAGAAAAAATAAATGTGTTTCTGAAATAATAAATTTTGGCATTTTCATTAAGAGTATAGGTTTTTGAAACCTATATTTCCTAGTTCATTTGTTTCTGCATTTATGGTCAGCGATTGTTAAATTTCACAAATCAGATTGTTATCAGGAAGTTCATAGTTGAGATATGAATTGTGTCAATGAGTTAGAAATTAGTTACCATCATCTCCTAGCGCATTGAAAGCATGTCGCAAACAGATGGAGTTGAAACCCTCTCTGATAAAATAAAAGAATGGCAAAGTGGTATGTGAAAAAACTATAATATGACGTATGCATCGACATATACTACTCAGTTACGCAGATTTGCACAAAATTATTCCATTCAGAAACATGGATTTTTCGTATAGAAAAGTATAAGTATTTCTATGATCTCCATTTTAATTAGTAGCAATTTCTTAAGAAGACAACATCTACGAAGTCGCAGAAAAACTGTAGCCATGAATATCTACAGTGGTCCATTGCAAAGTCAAGTTTAGGCATCAGTCGCTTCCAATAATGAAAATAAAGTCCAAAATAAAAATTACCATCTTCATCATATACTCTACTTTAAAATGGGCCTAAAATTTTGGAATCAATATATAAAACAACTGGTTGCACTTGACCTCTATAAAATTATCTTCGTCAAGCAGAATAATTGTGTATCAACTTTAATCAGCATATGAACTCTTGAGTTGAAAGAGATATGTACCAGTGTAATGTTTTCCCAAATCGGATTTCGTTTCAATCACATTCATTACGACTTGAGCGACGATGCAGATACAAATAAGCAACTGTTTCTCGAGACTTGAGACATACTTACAAAAGCTTAAGAATGCCAGTGAAGAATACATGTTGGTGAATGATCCCCAAAAACATTCCTCACATAACGTATCCAATCCCCTGAGAGGACGACAGTATTTTTAGTAATTTATGGAGTGGGCCCAAACCAGCGTATTAAGTGCATGCTGGGCGCTTACTGATGTATATGTCCATCAGCCAATAATTTAGGAACTATAATACTACTCGGCTAAGTTATGGAGGACTGGGTTATGGGAAAGTATACCTTATGAACCAGTTGACGTTGTGTGACTATGACGGGAACGGGCAAGAGCTGAAAGCTGAGACTCTCATTGACAGTGTTCTGAAGGACTAGACTGANCGACAGTATTTTTAGTAATTTATGGAGTGGGCCCAAACCAGCGTATTAAGTGCATGCTGGGCGCTTACTGATGTATATGTCCATCAGCCAATAATTTAGGAACTATAATACTACTCGGCTAAGTTATGGAGGACTGGGTTATGGGAAAGTATACCTTATGAACCAGTTGACGTTGTGTGACTATGACGGGAACGGGCAAGAGCTGAAAGCTGAGACTCTCATTGACAGTGTTCTGAAGGACTTGACTGATACTGGATACATATTCAATGTCTCCGTGAATGACCTCAATCCAGATATTAGCGACAATTAATTGTCAATGTCAGCCGAAACACCATTTCAATGACTCTGTCATCGCAAACATGTAAATACTTACCTTTTGCGTTTTTTTATATATCACAGTAAACTTATATTTCCATGTAACACAAATATTATTTCGTAAATTTTAAATATTTTATATGCACTTATTTTAGAATCTTTTTTCCATTTTAGTTTTCCAATAAGAAGAAAGTGTTAAATCAAATTGTGTTTCGCAGATAGTAAAACGAATATACAGGTTGGGGCACCGAAAACGAAACAGATCAAATATCTTCAAAACACATGTGTTCTGAAAAAAATGCAAAAATACGTCGATTTGTAATCCAAGAGGGACATCTTCCTATCATAACCTCAACTGTCATACCTCTTCGCCCACCCCACGGTGACTATCACCCAAACAATCTGAATAGAGAAAGTAGTAAGTGTGACACATTGTTGAAAAGGTAATTTCATAAGGAATTCAGCCATGTCCATTTTAGCTAACCAACTTTCGATTTTGGCGCCTTCTTGCGGGAAATAAAAACTGTTCCGTAATCCAAATTATGATACTTCATTCGCAAGCTAATTTGACATAAATTCGGTGACAATGCATTATGGAGTTTTTCTAGGGGAAAAACAAGATGGCGGCGTTACAATGGCGGACAAGATTTGCAATTATGGTCCAATTTGATTCAAAATTACTAAGTGATGGTTTTCAGGGTCGGAAATTATCAATTGTTTTTCAATGCAAAAAAACAAGATGGTGGACGAAATTTGTAATTATGGTTCGGTTTAACCCGACAACGAAAACGAATTCTTCAAAACACATGTGTTGTGAACATAATGCAAAAACACGTCAATTTTAAATCCAAGGGGGACAAATTCTATCGTTACCTCAACTGTCATACTTCTCTCCCCACCCCTTGGTCACTCATACAATTCGATTAGGGAAAGTACTAAGTGTGACACAGCATCGAAAAGGTAATTCCATAAGGAATTCAGACATATTAGTGTTCGCTACTTGACTTTTCATTTTGGCGCTCTATTTCAGGAAAAACAACTGTGTCGTTTTTCAATTCACATTTAATTTGAAAGGTAATGTGAACAATTCAGAAAAAAAGAACAAAAATTGAAATTATATAACTTGAAAATTGGAAAATTGTGCATAAATTTAACTAGGATCATTCCAAACTACATTTATTCATAGTAGATGCTCGAAGCGTTCTCCATTCACTGCCATACATGAGTATAAGTTCGTCTCAAATCGTTGTCTGACGTTTTGGAGCATGTCTGGGGTTATTTGACAACATTCGGTGATGATACGTTGACGTAACTCTGTTAACGAACCTGGCTGAGTGGCGTATATTTTACTTTTCAAATGGGCCCACGAAAAGTAATCTAAGGGGGATAAATCTGGAGATCGGGGGGGCCATTCAATGAATCCTCTTCTTCCAATCCAGTGTCTGTGAAATCTTCCATCCATGTACTGACGAACCGCAACAGCAAAATGTGGAGGAGCTCCGTCCTGTTGGAATATTAGGTGATCCTCAAGTAATCGGTTATCGTTTTCTATTATGTCCGTTAACGTTGGATCAACGGTATCTTCGAGTAATTACAAATACATATCCCCAGTCAAATTACCTGGTGGAAAAAAATGACCAATAATACGATCGCCAAATATTTCAGCCCAAACATTCAATTTTTGTGGGGATTGCGTATGTAGGTACTTGGTGAAACACTCTTGGATTGCAATCTGATCAGTACCGACAATTATGTCGATTGACAATTCCGTTGAGATAAAAACTGCATTCATCCGAAAAACAAATATTGAAAACGAAATTTGGATCATGTATAGCACGTTCACTCATGATTTCACAAAATTGTATTCGACGATCAAAGTCGTCTTCGTTAAGTTCCTGAACCAGTTTAATTTTGTATGGATGGAATTTGTGAGCTTTCAAAATTCGCCCGACGGTACGTCGACTTACTCCAGATAATTCGGCAAGCTCGTGTACCAAGAGTTGGATCCGCAGCAACCTGTCCTAAAACTGCTACCTCCACTGCTTCGTTTCTTACTGGGTTTTCAATTTGACGTGTTTTATTTGCCACAGTTCCCGTTTGTCGAAATTTTGAAATTAGTTCCAAAACGTATTTACGATGTACGTTTTTGTTGTCGAATATTTGTGGGTGTGATTGATTCACTTGTCTAAAATTGCTGACTGGAATTAAATTATAACTTTCATTTTCGTTTCCTACTTGTGTAATAGAACTTATTGATCGTGCAAATACACTTGTTAATTCATCAAATATCTTGCTCGAACATTTAGAGTTTCAGGGATCAGTTATTCACATGGTCATTAATCTTTTGTGTACTGAGGCAATTATTATTTATTTTACAGCACAACGGTATAAATTAACATTTTTATTGCACAGGTAGTGAAAGGATATGATTCGTGACCACCCAGTGAGATGGATACACAACCAATGTACGGCATTTGCTCAGTCATTACTTAGTTTTTGTAGAATTACGTGACATTGATTTTGAAGTTTTATTGTCATGAAGTAATTTGTATATAATCTTTTTCTCATACTAGAGTTGTCATGAAGTAATTTGTAATAGAATTCTTTTCATACTTGAGATCTGAGTCAGGGAATACTAATATTATGAAGTAGCTGAATAACAAACTTCTATTTATTAACTGTTTGTTGCGTGTTTCAACCTTGCACAATCTGAAAAATAAAAAATCTAGTATAATCAGGTATAATAAAGGGCACACCAAAAAGCACGCTGAGGAAAATTACTGCATGGTTAACTTGGTCGTGGTATATAATGACCTATACGCTTCAGCTTATATTTATTTATTTATTTATACACTGTTCTACAGGTTACACCCAACTACAGAACAACAGGGATGTAAGTCAAATCACAAAACAATTCAATCACAATAAGTCATGAGATAAAAAAATCCATGTAAAATTAGCTGAAGTAAAAAGACCTAATTTCAGACATGGAACAGTAAAAAATGTCGAGCTGACAACTTGCAGAATTACATTTGACACACATCTTATGCAGAGGTCAACGTTTCAGAATATTTGTACGCAGTTTTGGTAGATAAAAAGGAGTATCTACTCTAGAGGTTGGTCTAGGTACATTCAAATTAAGTTTTTGCAGTATATGTGGGTCAATAATTAAATTATTGATCAGTTTGACAAGAAAAATTGTGGAGAGATAATCACGACGGCAACTCAAGCTATTCATAGCATATCTAGCTAACAATGCATCATTGGGAAATCCAATTTTTGGATAGATATTGTCTGATCTATAGGAGAGAAGTTTTAGGAATCGACGTTGAACTGATTCAACTTTCTCTGTATACAACTGATACGATGTCGTTACGCGATATTCGGCCAATATTCATCTACAAATTCACCTCGTTCGCACCTCGTTCGCACGTTTCACAAATCACCGTCCGAAAATTAAACGGATTGAGCGTCAAAGTTCACGAAATAATTTTTTTTTAGTAAATTGTAGATATTCATCCGAATCCTCCACTCAAGGCTTCTGTCAGAAAGAAAATATACTCTAGTTATGAATATACCCGGTACTTGAAAGTATACATATTGAAACCGAAAAGGTAGAATATCATGAAGTCAAGTTTAACTTACGGATTAGTCTCCAATGACTTAGCACGTTTTGAATAATGTCACTATTCTGTCTATTATCAATAGTACAGACATTTTGGAAAAAAAAACATTGTCTCAAAAGCATTCGACTTCAAAGATTCAGTTCTAACTTGTTGCTTCAGTAATATCGAGAACTTCTGCATCTTTGATGAATTCAAAAAATGGAGCTTGCCTAACCAAACTCAAAAATATTTGTTTTCAGTATTATAAAAAACAATATACCTACCCTATCAGTATATGATATACAACGGATTTATACAATATTACAGATCATGCTCCTCAAATCTTTCAGGTGACAGGAAGATCGATAGGAAAAAGAGAGGGAGCCTCAAAGATGTTCTAAAGATAGGATCAATACACGAAGGCCTTTCATGTCTCATACACAGGTCTATCAAAATAACTGGCACCCAGAATAGATCCAAGGAATTAGAAAAACTCAATTCCGTCGTTCGCCAAATCGACTTTCTCAAATCCCACATACAAAGACTCATCCAACTACAGAAAACTCATATTCTACATTCCAAACAGCCCAATGAACAGACAGACCACCCGAAAGCTTTTCTTCCAAATGAAGAGGAACAACATGAGAACAGTATTCACAATCAATAATCAAATTAAAATGTTTCTACGAACAATTAGGGATACGATACCCAATGAGGCACAAGGCTATACCAAATACCATGTTACACCTGCTCCAGAGCTTATATCGGCCAGACTAACAGAAGAATCTCCAACAGTGTCCATAAACACGAGCTTACTGTTCGTAAATATCCTTAAACCTCTTCGAACAACATAGTATATAACTACGCTTTCTTATGTTTGTACTCATTAATTTCAGCCTTCAGATTTTTTTTCAAGCTTGATGAGCACTGGATACTGAACTGGATTAGGTTAGCTTGCCCACAATCGTAATTCACTGACATTTCTGACTTTCTTTCCAAAACATGGTAGATTGTTTCATCACAAGTCTTCACATTCGCAATAGTCCAACTCAAATCTACTGGCAGTGAGGTCAGTAGTATCTCACTGTAAGCAGTCAACAGATTGTTTGAGTCATGACATACTCAATCGATACGTTCCAATTTGTCTAAGAAAATAGTGCATGGAGCCACTTAAAGAATCAATGTTTCTGATCCAATATACTTTAAATTTTTGGTAGTATAATTTTTGTTAGGGTACAGTTTCATAGAGTTGGCTACTTGAATTAAAAACTGCAAGGAAGACACAAATTGATTTCTCATTACCGATCATTGTCAAAGCTTACATTTGCAAAAAACCCTTCAACATCCTTGATGATTGGGTTTGCGTTTATTGTAGACCCATAGATGTCATCTCTAAAGGGAATGCAATATCCAATTTTCTATGATGGTACCGCCCTTGATAATCTGAATGAGTAACACTCACTGATCAAAAAATACACTGGCAATGGAGCAAGGTCAAAAAAATAACGTTTGGTAGTTCTATCAAATTGTCTTTATCTATTAAACTGTCATCTTATATCGGCATAGGAAAATGCTGATAAAAGAAATGCAGCAGTAGTATAACAAATATCATTTTGTCCGATTCAAGTAATAGAATGAAACCAATTATTGATCATACCTCCAAAAACTGTATTCTGTATTTCAAAATATGTACAACAAAACCTACTTAGCTTTCAAAGCACTCTGGACATTTCACGCCACGTCAAGGGATGAAAACATCGATATACGTAGGATACCACCGCCCTCCTAATGAAGTCAGGGGTGGTGAATTGCCGTCATCCTGCACCCTTGGCAAATATACTGCATATTGAGGTATTAACATTTATCGAGTTCGGGCCCATCAAACTGCGACGCTTCCTCGTTTCTTCGACACGTACCGCCGTTTTCACACAACTATCGGGATAAATTGGGATCATGGGAGAATACTGCCGGTTTTTACATTACGTACACTTTGGGAAAGGTATGAATAGGGGTCGGCGCATTATTTTTAATATCCGGTGTCGTCTTATCTATAAATGTGATGATTGAAAGTTATTTGGGTCGAGGTTAAAAGATTGATTGGGAATTTTTCTTTGTTTCAACTGGAATAATTTGCTTCAATGTCTGGAAAGGACTGAATCTACTGAAAATTCATGAATGATTCAAATAATTTCAAATATAGAGACCACTGATGCATCGCCAATGACTAGCCCGGATGTTGAATTCCCATAACATTTAAAATCTGGAACCAAATGTTCTTATTTAAATAACTCACCAACTCAGGACGTATCGCAAGGTAGAATTGCCAGAGAAAGAATTTTTTGCAAAAATCAAAATCATGACAAGTTTTTGTAGAGAAGAGAAGTTTGCTTTGGTAATAGTCCACAAACAAAAACAAACAAAATGAATAGTTTTCTTTCTCAACATTCCGACATACTAAGTTCTGGCAAATGCCTACTGGAAAACAACCACTCCCTGAATAATACCACGACATACATTGGATTATAACCAACAGAAATTTTTGCAAGTTAATTCGCGGAGGAAATTCATGTTTCCCTCACCAAAACAAAAATGCTGTCTCTCGATGGGAGATGAGACATATCCTGGTGATGCTAACTTGGCCAGCGAAACGCACGTCTAGAGACAGCATTTCTGTTCCCGTGAGAGAAAAGTGTTTTCAATAGATTGATTTCATGAATCGAAGAGGTTTTGTATTAAAATGTATAATATTTTAAAATTCTTGCAAAGCGCTTTCGACTTTCGTCATCATCAGTGCTCACCTGATGAAATATTCATATTATTACTGATCTGTAGAAGTTTTCTTAAGACACCGAACAAGTAAACTTATGGCAACTGTTACAAAAAACAAATGTTTAAAATTCGTCTACAAAGCCTGATGTGGCAAAATAAGGTGTTGTGAATTTCAATGGCATGAATCATTCAAAAAGATTTACTAAAATTCACTTTACTATAATTTGATGATGATATAATTAAATGATCAGTTTCTTTGAATCATATTTTATTTCATATATTTTCAGTCCATTTCATAACATTTCATCATTTTAATTTTATTCCATCTTTTTTATATTTTCAAGTTTTTTAAACACCAGTGAGATTAGTGCATAGCTATCATATTCAATTCATGTTTGAACTTCATTGATGTAATTTCATTCATTCATTTTCGGAGTTTTGATACTGTGAATGTTATTTGAAAATTTCAATACAGTTTTTTTACACGCTCTATATTAGCTTCACCTGTATGTATGCATGTATGTTTGTTTGTTTGTAACTCTCAAGCTCGAGATCTGTATTTGACAGAATTATCGACATCATTGCTTGATCTATTCGCGGGCAGATGGCGCTGTACGCAACCTTCATGATATATCGACATTATTGCTTAATCAATTCGCGGGCAGATGGGCGTACGTAACCTCCTTGATATAATTCGAACTCATTTTACATGTATTTCTTCATTTGAAAAAAGTATTTTTTTTTAACACACGCGGAAAATATCAATGGTCATTTTTCTAAACAATATACGGCTGATTGATCCCAAAGTTTAGATAAAATAAATATAGTTCAAAAAGATTAAAAAACACGCTTTTATAGCATACGCAACTAAAAAATGAAAAATAAATATAGTTTAAAAAACTAAAAAACACGCTTTTAAAGAACATCGAACTGAAAAGTTAAAAATATTTTTTTTAAATTAAATAAGCATAAAATAATAACGAACAAAAAATAATTGTGAAAAAAACGTGGGCGCTTCGTGCTATATTTATTCAATCTGTATTTTTTTAAATTATGAAACGATCAAGTTTCGGTATTGCAAAATAGAAGAAATTAGTCAGGGAAAACCTAGGACTTTGATTCAGTGAAAACGAGGACTCTGAATGAGGTCACACTTTTCATGGTGCGATTCCTCGCATGGCCGAACATTTTGAATCAAAAGTCCACTCAAAAAGTGGTCCCTCTAAATGACATAAACGGCTAATATTTCACAATTTCACAAACAACAACCCTTTGAAGCCGAAAGTCGTATGAGTCAAGGGTTAACAAGATCGTATATTTCAAAGCGTGATTCGTAGTTGAGAAAATAAATTCTGTATTTACTTCTAATGAAGTTTTTTTGTATGGTCGTTGTTCAGAATGAATGGAAAATAGTTACATGCGGGTTTTGTTTGTAACATTTTGATTTATTTAAAAAACACTTTATCGTGTGAAATTCACTAAACAGTTTTATAAAAACGCAACACGTGTTTCGCCATGCAGTGGCTTCTTCAGTCGTGTCTTTGCTAACTAAATCTACATATTCCAGACTTTTTTTTTACAATTTGAAGTACCTAAATTTTGTACACCTGAGTTTTACCTAGCTAATTAATGTTAAATGAGTACCTGAATGTTAGGTACTGAATGACCAAATCAAATATTGAATATTTTTTCGAATGTGGAGAGCATATTCAAAATTAATTGCCTAGGTAAAAGACAGGTACGGGAAATTTAGGTACCTACTTCAAATTGTAAAAATATACCAAGTTTTGAATATGTAGATTTATTCAGTAAAGGCACGCCTGAAGAAGCCATTCTTCGGCGAAACACGTGTTGCGTTTTTGTAAATCTCTTTAATGAAAAATGTTTTTTGAATACTTCAGATTCTCATTGAGTATAGGCCGATTCCATCAAGTACCATTTTGATTACTCATGAAACTCACCTGACATTTCAATTTGATCTCAACCATCTCAGCATTCAAAATTACTAAGACGAGTTAGGCTACTGCTTGATGACTGAGCAAACAGAACACTTCGTCACGCCTCCTGATGATTAATTTGTTATTGATCATTCGATTTCAATTGTAAAAATATACCAAGTTTTGAATATGTAGATTTATTCAGTAAAGACACGCCTGAAGAAGCCATTCTTCGGCGAAACACGTGTTGCGTTTTTGTAAATCTCTTTAGTGAAAAATGTTTTTTTGAATACTTTAGATTCTCATTGAGTATAGGCCGATTCCATCAAATACCATTTTGATTACTCATGAAACTCACCTGACATTTCGATTTGATCTCAACCATCTCAGCATTCAAAATACTAAGACGAGTTAGGCTACTGCTTGATGACTGAGCAAACAGAACACTTCGTCACGCCTCCTGATGATTAATTTGTTATTGATCATTCGATTTCTTCTCCGAGATTTACTGCATGGCAGCAATAAATCTAATATAAAAAAAGCGATGTCAATATGAGGATAATTAATGTGAAGCGCAGGAAAGGTCATATGCAAATGTGAATGGAGAATTTTGACGAAATACTGTGTTTCTGGAATGTCAATAGGCGCTGTTTCTAGAAGTTTCTCAAGATGTTTCAGTGGCGTGGAGAGTATTTTATTGAAACCGGATTTTCATTTGAATCGCTGGATAACGGAAATAATTATAGGGATCAGAAATAATAACTGACTCAATTATGGAACTTGAGGTTTGTTGAATTTCGAAGGTTACTAGTAGAATTTTTATTTAAAATTTCATAAATTCGTTACAAATCTCATTATAAGTAATCTGATTATTTAACCGCAAACTGTAAAATATGGTTCATAGCAAATCATATATAAACTAGCTTACAAAATAAATGTTCTGCCATATAAATTATTTCTATAGGGTATCAAATCTAGGGTATCAAAACTATTCGTCAAAATAATGGTTCAGGAAAGAGATCATCTATCGGTATGAAATACACTTTTTCATATCTCTGGAGACACCCTACATTTTGTTTTATGAGAGAGAGGACATTGGCAGATCAAGATCTTCAGAAGATGTGGTGCAGCAGGTTTTTCCGGGTTTTCCTGCAGCTTTAAAAGCAAATGCGCCACTGGAATCAATGAAGTCGCCCGGGAGCGCCAATTAATTTCCATTGTTAATTTTTGTTTGAAGAATTACACAAGAAATTTCATAAACATCGCTAGTGCTGTTTCGGAGGATTACGACATTTTTATATTTTAGAAAATTATTTTAAATTGGAAGGGATATATTTTTAGGAGAAATTGATTTTTGGCGAAGAAAAGTTTTAGTTTCTACTTGTCCATTTTCAAACAAAACAATGTAGAGGAGTAACATGCCAAAACATTTTTCTCAAGATTGATTTATGAAGTAAAAATTATTAATGTTTACTGCTGATTATGATACTATCTCTGGCAAAAATAGAATCAAATGAAAAACAAGAAGGCATGGAATAGGCTTAGGAAATTATAGTTGGAATTTAAATTTTTGATTGCTTAAATTTTCTCGAAGATGGTTTTTCATAACTAAAACATTTTCCCGAATGCGTACACATGCATGTTATTTTAGATATTATACGAATAAGAGTTAGACAAGATTGGATTCTCTTTATATTCAAAAACCGGCAACATAATGTAAGTGCGGCTTTACTACTGAAACTAATCACAAAACTCATTATATTATATTCAAATGTTATTTCGAGCATACCACAAGGATAAGTAGTTGGTCAAAATTGTTTTTATCTAACAAAGTTTGAAAAATTGTATGTATTTCAATCAAATAACCGTATCAATGTTTTCATGTTCTGCCATAGTAACAGAAATTTATCTCTTTCGCTGATATAAAATCTTCAAAACTTCATAAAAGTGCTGAGGAGGAGCTGAAGATGAATGTTTTCCACCAGAAACATCAAGAGGTACACCTCAAGGATAATAGATTACCATGTAAGTGAAAAGATCTTTCACAAATTACCTACGTTGTGTAACGTTTCTATGAAAGATATCTGTTTCAATTCCAATTTAATTTATTTATAATATGTGAAATTTGGAATTAAAGTAATTGAATCGAATAAGGTGATGGGACTGTGGAAACAAAGTCATCTGTGGGGTTACCTGTGATTATTATATTGTGTTAACAGAAATATTTTTGACAGGTAACTATAATTTCAGAATTCTGTGTTATTTTACATAGATCTTAAAAAGTATGATTTTGATACCAAGTTTTCTTTGAATAGGTATATTATTGCTCCCTCGCATATAATAATTCAAGATAAAATTGCTGGTATAGACTTTTATCAATTATTGTACACTCAAGTCATTTGCTTGGCAAATCTTCGGAACTTACAAATTTGCACATGTTTTGTTCAATTATTCGATACAAACAGATAAAATGATGGAAAAATTGAAGAATATGTCACTAAAACAAAGTTTTACCAACAAAACTGGTAATTATGAAATTTTCATCTAGTTTTCATTAGTCTACAATCATACGTAAACTCTCAGAGCCCAAATATGCATCATTCTCACAATTTCAATCACTGTCACGGTCCTAATCAAATTGAACCAATAAAATCAAATCACCAAATATGATTGAGACTAAATATTGAAAATTTGCATAAATACTTCTATAGAAATTCACAGGTTTAATTTGATATTATGATTATGACAGTTACTACACCCTAACTCTACTGGGACAACTCAAATAAATATGTAAATGAAAGGAAACTCACCAAAACAATGAACTGATACTGATTCAAAATGAATTTCCACACTTCTATGATTAACAAAGTAGATACGCTAAAAAGTTCGTAAGCTACCACACAGATGGCGCTACCAGCATTAAATTCATATGACTATTAGTTACCTCCAGCGTTCAAAAGACACATATGCAAATTTCAAATATGTCGGACTGTGTTTGTGGGATAGAACATTTTGATTGGAGCAACTTTTGTTAACTTGAAGAAAATGGATGAATGTCTATAAAGCATTGCTCTTTGGTGTTGACGCCCCAAAGAGGTTGTTACCGACGATAATATAAAAAAAGTCCACAAAACAAATTTGGATGACCGAGATAGCTGAGGCTCCAAAGATATTAGAACATGTTGGACAAAAACAATAACGAATTGATGATTCTTAGTAGTGAATATTACTGGAGTGTTTTTCTCAACACCAAACCGTTATTTTAACACCTCGACACGTGTTTTGATCACCAAGTGATCATCTTCAAGAGAAAGATGAGTTTGATCTTCCTCTTGATCACTTGGTGATCGGAACATGTATCGAGGTGTTGAAATAACGGTTTGGGGTTGGTAAAAAACTCGAGTAATATTAATTACTATACAAAGGTTCCAAACAGTGTACCACAAATTCTGAGTAGTGTTTGAAGCTGTTCGATAAAAAAAACCCAAAATCTTAAATATGATAATAGATAATGGCTTCATCCTTTTACACCAGAATCAAAACGATCGTCTTCTGAGTGGACTGTACCTAAAGACTGCGTGCAAAGACGCAACACTCTGCTGGCAACGATATGGTATCAGTATTTTAGGATTCGCATGATATTTCAAAAAGGAAAAAACCATCGAAAGCGATTATTACAAAGCGTTTTCGGAGCAGTTGAAGGACTAAAAAGGACGAAAAAGTGCTGTTACGTCAATGTGTCACATTGTGTTACAAATCAATGAAAACAATGGCAAAATTGGGCTTCGAATTGCTTCCGCATCCACCGTATTCTCCAGATCCAGTGACTTTTTCCTGTTCTCAGACCTCAAAAGAATGCTCGCTGAAAAGAAATTGAGCGCTGATGAAATCGTCGAAACCGAGACCTATTTTGAGGTTAAAGACAAATCGTATTATAAAACTGGTATCGAAAAATTGTATGACTGCTATAGTCCTTGTATCGTTCTCAAAAGCAACTATTTTGAATAATAAAATCAAATTTCATCAATTTTTATTTCTATATTAGCCTTCGAACTTTTCAGCCCAACTGTAAGATAACAATCCTCTAATCCAAACTTCACCTTGAATACCAACAATTTATGATATACAGAAATCCCAATATCTTGATCGAAATGTATTGGTACAATAAGACATTTTCATTTCAAATCTGAATAGTAGTAATTTCATTGAAATCGAAAAGAATACGCGACGTAAAGTTAATGTATCTAGCCGCGTCAAATGTGTTGGGTAACGGCTGTGCGGTGTCACATCAAGGAACGATAGATTTCAACAATGTTATTCTATGGTCAAAAATACGAGTTCAGTCATTTACGTACTCTGTTCATATATTTGAACATTGTATCTTTAATGATTGTACCTACCCTTGAACAAATTTTCTTGTTGAAAGTTTTCGTTATTCAGATAATAAAATTGATTCAATTTGGAATTATATTTTGCTCTTAAATCGATGCATTCAGCCGAGAGTATTCCAGGAAATAATATTTACGAGTATCACTCGACCTTTTAGATTTTCTCATAATAAAGCAATATTTTCAAATTCAAAACTGATTTTGAGAGATACTAATCTAGCAGCAAGTGATTGATTGCCGGATGCCATCATGGTATGGATTTTCCGTTCAAAAATGGAACTTCACTGATAAAATTTTGAGTTCTTGTGGGAAGGTCGATTAAACTTGCACTCAGGTCATAATCCTTGTAAAAACCCGAAGTTGCGCTTATGACTCAGCGACACATTTTATATCCATGAATCCCACATTAACATTTCCGCGTCTAACACTCGCTGTCATAAATCTATCAAAGAACATTATAATTAAAAACGACTATTGTGTTATTCTCGGCTGTTTGTCACGTTTAAATTCAGAAATATGACACAGATGTCCTATAAAACATTCTTGAAGCACTGTCATTTGATTATTCGAATAATACCAATAAATTATAGTGTTTCGTAAGTGAGAACCCGTCTCTTTTGATGTTTCAATAATAGCTGTTGAAGAAAAACAGACATTGTCAGATCATTAGAATAATTGTTTTATTATTCGTTTCGATATCAGCACAACATATGTACTATCAAATCAATTTATGAAACTGAAAGAACAAACACTGTGCTACTTTTGACTTGATATTTTTTTAATTGAGAGCTACTGGCTGTTCTCACAATCAGTTAATTATATTTACCCGAATCTCCTCACTTAGGAATCCATAAGAAAAGACATTCATACAGAAAAATGACGTAGAACTATTGATAAAACGTGGAATGGTGTCGAAAGAATCAATCCCAAAAGTTGCTTCTATTCTCTGAAGTTAACTGTTGTAGACATTGAAAACGAAAAAATGTAAAGTTTCATGGACGGAAATAACTGTCAAAGATATTTTCCTGATTCTATGACCGTCTTCTACAAACGTTGTTATTTCATAGATTTACTCTTACTTGAAACCTATTCCCAAATTTTTCGGTGCTGTTGATCCCGAATAAACCTACTAAATCCGAAGTTGACTTAACACAATCGTCAGGTGGTTTGAACATAACAAATTAACTTTAAATGTAGACAAAACCAAATACTTGTCATTCACCTCCTGCACTTCACTATCGTAGAGCACTACAATCAAATACTTGGGAGTAATAATTCTAGATTGACATGTGAAATGGAATCTACATGTCACATTTAACCAGAACATTACGCGGATTTCTATCACATTTCAAATTATTCCAGTTTTAAATTTGATTAGTGGAAAATAGTATATTTTTTCAAAATATGTGAACTGCTACGTATTTACTTTTACAAACCCATATTTTCACAAAGATGTGTTCAAGAAAAAATCGTATTCAGATCAAAACCGAGAAGGAATCATAATGAAGAAAAGAGATTTGAAACTTTCTATGTTTTTTACCACTTTTATTTGTAACTAACGTTACTGCAGTTTCGTCCTATAGGAAAATTGTTTTCGAGTTTTGATTCACCCAGTATTAGAAAAAAAGAGTGTGATCAAATTATTATCCAAACAAAACCTCTCCAAAACAAAAAACCTCTTCAAATGAGTTTCCATAGAAAATATGGAGGGTTGAATAAAGCACCGTTTTGATGTGATTTCCAAAATAACTTTCGAACCCATCCAGCCCTATTTATACTATGAATTTTCTGAAAGTAGTTTCCTGGCGGAGTCCGATTACGTAAATCAATATAGGTATATCATTTTATTTAAACCTAACTCTGATACGCTACACTTCTAGTGGATTATCTTATACAGTGCATTGCTTTAATGTGCCCACCCCCTTTTATTTTTTGAACGGATCAACTCATGCATGAATACTTTATTTTGAAGTAAAATTGACAGATGAAACTTTCAAGATGGCGACTGGGTGTCATCTGGGAAAAAAATGAAATGGAAAGGGGGGGTCTTGTGATAAGTCATTTTGAAGCTCCTGACGAATACTTCACAATCCTAGAATATGGAGATAATATCTTCACCTACTATAAAATGGCGGAACATTTAATAATTGCATGAATACATTGACATTTAATTACATAATAACTACATAATATGAGGTAATAAGCGGAAGATGCTCGAAATGGTTGCCTTGAACTTTTTGAGATATGAACAGCCTATCCGATATTTCACGCAGAACATTCTCGAACACAGTAACGTCAATATCTCTACAAATATTTATTATTTTCTGCCATATATCTAATATTGAAGCAGGTTCAGTTCCTTACACGTTTTGCTTCAAATGACCCCATTAAAAAGTCCGAAGGTGTCAAATCTGGCGAGCGGGCTAACCATTCTATAGGATCTCGACGGCCAATCCAACGGTCGGGAAAAGTAGTATCCAAATAGTTTCTTACTTGTCTGGAGTAATGTGGTGGTGCTCCCATCTTGTTGGAATACAATATCCATATCGAATTCATTAGGATTCGCTTCGACGATTTCAGTGATGAGAGGGTCAACAGTAGTTTCCAGCATATTCAAATACAGTTAGTTCCCTTGTTAAATTTTGATTAATAAATAGAGATCCTACAATATAGTTTCCCAATATTCCTGCCCAAACGTTATTTGTTTCTGGATATTGGGAAAACCGAAAACTAACTGAGAATATTCTAATTCAACAATGATGTTCATTGTCGTACTGACATTTTTTGTCGTTTTCATAAACAAAAAATAACTTATCAAACCTTATCGGGTTCTTGGAAGTGACATATGGCAGATAAAAGGAATATTTCTAGAAATATCGATATTAATGTGTTTGTCTTTATAGAATTAATAAATGGCGCCCAGTCGCCATCTTGAAACTTTCATCTGTCAATTTGACTTCAAAATGAAGTATTCATGAATTAATTTCATTATCCCAAATTTCAATTTTTTGAGAGGATCTGAGGTTCTATAGCTGTCACTGGGACTAAGTATTGCAAAAAGTGTGGCCCTTGAAGGTCTATGCCTGTATCAAAAATCAAATATCTGCCTTCAAAAATGACGGAAATACAAGGGCGTCTTCATCTTGAGTGTGTCACACTGTATGTAAATGAAAAATTTTCATTATTCTATTTTGATTTCAAAAATATATCACTCGACAAGTGATATTTTCATAATACAGTCTTGCTTTGAAATACAAAAGACAGAAGATCTCGTCATCGATTAGAAATAGCTAGCTAGCAATTTTTCTTCTCATTAGAGTTCATGTCATTGATTGACGCTTTTATTATGACGGACAGAAAGCGTCAATATCTTTCCTATCTATCTAGTTCAACGGTGAACAACGAGAACGTTTATCAGGCTGTGTGTAAACGAAAATCAATATAAACTTTCTACTGTCATTAGGACAAACAGATGCATAAATAATTCGGATTTGATGTCCATTCGGTAGATTGATATTTCATGGTGTAATCGATGATTGAACTGGTACTTAATACTACTCGTTTTATAGAAACGATGCCACAGAGACAGTCATTATATTCTTGTTCCATGTTTTCGCGTTAGCCATATACCATTTCTCATCAAATGTAGAAAAATTAATTTTTCATTTTCTTTTGTTTTATAATGAAATGAATTTTTTGAAATAAAGTCAGGAAACATTGATCTCTTCCAAGTACCTACACTGTGGGTTTTGTTAAATGCCTGCCGGAAAACAACCTCTCTCGGCTAATATCACGCTGGATATTGCATTATATCTAACAGACATTTATGACAAATACCTTACAGAGGTTAGTCTTGCAGATGTTTCTCGTTCAAACAGCAGTAGTGCCATGCTGAAAATGATTTAAAAGATAACCTACACGACCAATTTCGACCTATTGTCTCTCATCAGCGCAGGAAAGATCCGACCTGAACAGCAGTGTGGCTGGGACTCGACTGACATCCCATGTTCAATAATAAAATTCATCATTATATTCTCTCTATCAAGATATAAAAAAATCTAGAAATTTGAATGTCAAAATGATAGTGCATGATCAATTTAGAACTTATTCAATTGGTTCACAACTGTGCAGTATTTATTGCTTTTCTCATTTACTTGTGATGCACTATTAGGAACCTGTGGTGTAGTAAAGAATATTTCTGGAGTTTTTTCCAACACCAATCTATTATTTTAACACTTCGACACGTGTTTTTTCAAGAGAAAGATTAATCTTCCTCTTGAGGAAAATTAATCTTCTCCTTGAAGATGATCACTTGGCGGTCGAAATACGTGTCGAGGTGTTAAAATAACGGTTTGGTGTTGGAGAAAAAACTACAGTAGTATGCTTTTCTTATTGCCTAAATTTCTAACACATAGTTGAGATATGAGTGTTGTACACTCGATTTTCAATTATACCACCAATGATGGAATTCTTAATAATATTTTGTGATACAAAATATTTCAATGATTAGCATATCTTGCTGCTATTATTATCAGCTGTATTGGCAGGAATCAAGATAGTATGATCTAGTTCTGAGTGGAAATTGTTTTCTGCAAATTAATGATTCTTCTGCGATCCAAAATGTACCATCATTGTTCCATTAGGATGATGTTTCGAAATATGTTCACTTGATAGATAATTGATCAAATCTGAATCAGCGTTAAAGAGATTTTGTGCCTCAGCATACTCATCGATTTTAAAATGCATACATGTCATCAGCATAAGCCTGTATTTTATTGTATCGATGGACAAGATAATGTGAGTAGTATGAATTATGAACAATAAAAGTCCAAAAATGGAACCCTGTGGTACTCCAGATAGAATATCAAGAGATAAGGGTTACTGACATCAACAAAAACTTTTTGAGATTTACCCAGTCAATGAGACCAGATGAGGAATAAGGCAGCACTCTCTGAAACCAAAATCCTGATCATTCCCACATTCCTTCAGCAATATCTAGTGAAACAGTAGCAAGAGCTGTACCTGTACAATAGCCTTGACCACACCAAATTGCGATATGTAATGAAATGTAATATGTAATGAAACCCGGGCCTAAGAAAGAAAACGCGTTTGTTTCAACCAAAATTGGCAGCAATTCGAAGTTCAATTCTTGTAGTTATGACATTGTTTTGATTGACTTGATGAAACAATTTTATTTTGTCATATGCGGTTGTTTTTTTGCAACTTCGGTCTTCACGCGCTCCAATAATACTGCATAATATTTACTGTTGATTGTATTTCCCTTCTTAGGATATTTGACGAATATTACATCAGGCACTTCCCAAAATACCGAGGCCCTAAACTTTCCAGCCGATTGTTGTGCTTACACCGAGAAAAGAAATCGATAATGATTATTAAGATTTGAATAGCTCCAAGTGAAAACTTGTATACTATATGGGACAAATAAACAATTGAATAAACATTATCAAGTAAAAGAATGACCCCCGAGAGATAAATATATTCCAGGTCAAGCTAACGTGAAGAATATACCTCTTGTTAATCCCACAAACGTTTTGTTACCTCCATTACACATTAAACTGGGGTTAATGAAAAATTTTGCGAAAGCATTAGACAAGTTCAGGTAATGCATTTAAATATCTTAAACAGATTTTTCCAAAATTAAGTGATGCAAAGCTCAAGGAAGGTATATTTGTTGGACCTCAAATTAAAAAACTGATAAGTCATCAGCAATTTGATCAAAAATTAAGCAATGTTGAATTAGCTGCGTGGAGTTCTTTCAAAAGAATTGTTTCGTTTTTAGGGAACAAGAAAGTAGAAAATTAGGAAATACTTGTGGAAGAACTACTTGAAAACTACTGCAGAATGAGATGTCGCATGTCTCTCAAAATCCATTTCTTGCACTCCCATTTGAATTTTTTCCCAGAAAATGTGGGTGTTGTCAGTGACGAACAAGGGGAAAGGTTCCACCAAGACATACTGACAATGGAGCAACTTTACCAAGGCAGATGGGATGCAGTATTGATAGGGGATTATTGTTGGTTCCTCATGAGGGAAAACGATGAAACATATACGAAGTCAACATTTGCAAAAAAATGATGCACAAAAGACTTTGATTGAATGTTTTTCATGTGTATTGTAAATAATGTCTGTTATCCTCAAAATATATTGTTTTTTTCTTGTTATGATTTTATATTTCCCTATAATACGTGAAAATTTTTGTATAGCCTCTCATGTATAGCCATTATAATAGTAGCCGCATTTTTTTTTCTCATTTGTTGGCTAGTATACTTGACAGGTTCAGCAACCGTAAATGTTACCGTCTCTAAAATATCATAGCTCTCTTACATTCAAAGGCAATTCTGTCGCGAAAACTTCCAGGAATTCTTGGATTTTTGTTAACACATTCCATAACCAGTACCGAAAATCAAAAAATCGCAATGCCTCCATACAAAATGGTGTAACTAGAAAATGAAACTGTTCTCTTTCTAAAAATACCAACGAAGTAACAATGCGCGATGGATTTCCAACTATCGACAGTTCCAAAGCGCGTCATTCACTATATTGTTCTATCTTCCACCGATAATGGTTTGTTACATTTTATTCTGCATCGAATATAATACTTTTGACACATTCGCAGATAAAACACCTGCTTTTCACAAATAGCCACTTTACAAGTCACCGATACAGTTACAGTTAACAAACAGTTAAATGATGTACGTGTCGATACAAATCTACATGTAGAAACAACGGGTTATTAATAGGAAAAATTGATTTGTTCGTTGTGGGTGGATGACACTTTCTTTTGTAACGTTTCAGAGGGACACGATTTGATAGACAAGAAAATAATATGAGTATTATATTCATTTCGTTTGACAATGTATATCATTTATTCAAACATCCTTCAACTGAAAGGGATCTTCAGAATACTGAAAGTTTGAAGAGCTGATCCTTTGGATTATTGACAATGAATTGTGTGATTAGTTACAATTAAATGATATAGATATAGAAATAAAATACTTTGTCTAATTTCCACTTATTCAATGTATTGATATTGATACGACCAAGGTTTTGGTTTTCATACCATTCTCAAGTATTCTAACACAGTTACAACAAATCTTTTACACTCTATGTCCAAGATAGGGAGGGAAAATCCGAAACCGTGATACAAAGTCGGTTGAATTGGAAAACAGTTCACCATTTTAGATACTATTTGAACGACGATTGAAAATTTCAAAATTTCAAGTTTTCTGACGTTTTTAAAAAAAGAAAGGACAGGAAAAATGAATCTCCCAGTGAAAGTTAGGTCTTTTGGTGCAACTTCACTAATGTATTACAAATATTCGGGATTTCATAACATCATTCAAATGAGTTCTGATATCATTCGCCCATAATCAGTTTAGCGAAGTTAATGGAAACATTTGTGAAAAAGTGACTCGAAAAGTTTTTTCTATCGAAGAACTGAGAAGCAATTTGTTTGCAAACAAATAAAGCAACCATTTAGGATGTAACCACATAGCATGTATAAAAACATTAACAATGGTGAGTGTGCCGTGGTATTCGTTATGGAATCAAATCGGATATCATTCACAGGATTTGTACAGAATGTAAATGAAAGAGGTGAAATTTCACCCACGTGGAACACTGTCATCCTCACTGGTAGACATCCGATGTTTCGACATTAGACACTTGCCTTATCAGACGTATAGTACCAGATGTGGATAATATTGTAAGAAAAAACACTCAATTCAAATTACGACTTTATGGCACCGAATGAGTTTGATCTACTCACATCATCGATGACAGTACGTAATGGCATTATTCATTCGCTCACTTGAATAAATCCCAGCCATAGAAATCTTGTTTGAATTGAAAGAGGGGTGTATTGTTTAGGTGAGAATAATTTATAGGAAAGAAAGATTTTGGCTTTCTACTATCCCATCTTGATACAAAAAAAATATGGGAATCTTAGAAATGAAGTAAGGAATCAATCAAATTAAAAATAATAACTCTATACAAAGATGCAAACAGGTAACTTTGAAAACACTTTTCCTATATTCAGGAGAAAATTGTGTTTTGTTTTATATGACACCAAGAAAAAAGTTGTCAAGAAAACATCTATCCTTCGGACTAGTCAATAGAGTGTCTTTCTAAATCTTTCTCGATATCAAAATCCACCATGGCTTTCAAAACATTTCAACAAGTGTTGGTCGACGTGGATGACATAGGATGACAGGAAAGAAAATGTCTGGAATTCACAAAATGGGGTATGAGTACCAAAAATCAGTTGATAACCTCATCACATTTGAATCACTTAACACTTAGCGAGCAACGCTCAAGTTAGAAGAATCTCCTGATAACGGAGGCTGAACAAATTTTCTCTGTTTGGAGGTGATTGACAATGTTTCGTGGTGCATTTCATCAGTTCGGACTTCCATTGTCTAATATTATATAAATTGCTTTGAAATCCCTGAAAGAATCTGTAGGAAAATTTAAAAAATTAATTATGACAGTTACTACACCCTAACTCTACTGGGACAACTCAAATAAATATGTAAATGAAAGGAAACTCACCAAAACAATGAACTGATACCGATTCAAAATGAATTTCCACACTTCTATGATTAACAGACTAGATACGCTAAAAAGTTCGTAAGCTAACACACAGATGGCGCTACTAGCTTTAAATCCATATGACTATTAGTTACCTTCGCTCTTTGGCGAAAAAAAAATACTGTTGAAGCCAAAGCTGGGCTTGATAAACATTATTCGGACTTTACATCAGGAAAATCAACCGTGGTTTGCTAAGTTTAAACGAGGTGAAATAAGCACCGAGGACGATACAGTGGACGCCCCAGAGAGGTTGTTACCGACGATAATATAAAAAAAGTCCACAAAACAAATTTGGATGACCACAAAGTGGAGTTTATCGAGATAGCTGAGGCTCCAAAGATATCAGAAGAACATGGACAAAAACATAACGGTTTGGTGTTTTTCCCAACACCAAACCGTTATTTTAACACCTCGACACGTGTTTTGATCACCAAGTGATCATCTTCAAGAGAAAGATGAGTTTGATCTTCCTCTTGAACTTGATCACTTGGTGATCGGAACCCAAAATCTTAAATATGATAATAGATAATGGCTTCATCCTTTCACACCAGAATCAAAACGATCGTCTTCTGAGTGGACTGTACCTAAAGACTGCGTGCAAAGACGCAACACTCTGCTGGCAACGATATGGTATCAGTATTTTAGGATTCGCATGATATTTCAAAAAGGAAAAAACCATCGAAAGCGATTATTACAAAGCGTTTTCGGAGCAGTTGAAGGACTAAAAAGGACGAAAAAGTGCTGTTACGTCAATGTGTCACATTGTGTTACAAATCAATGAAAACAATGGCAAAATTGGGCTTCGAATTGCTTCCGCATCCACCGTATTCTCCAGATCTAGCCCGGAGTGACTTTTTCCTGTTCTCAGACCTCAAAAGAATGCTCGCTGAAAAGAAATTGAGCGCTGATGAAATCGTCGAAACCGAGACCTATTTTGAGGTTAAAGACAAATCGTACTATAAAACTGGTATCGAAAAATTGTATAACTGCTATAGTCCTTGTATCGTTCTCAAAAGCAATTATTTTGAATAATAAAATCAAATTTCATCAATTTTTATTTCTATATTAGCTTTCGAACTTTTCAGCCCAACTGTAAGATAACAATCCTCTAATCCAAACTTCACCTTGAATACTAACAATTTATACAGAAATCCCAATATCTTCATCGAAATGTATTGGTACAATAAGACATTTATTGAAATCGAAAAGAATACGCGACGTATAGTTAATGTATCTAGCCGCGTCAAATGTGTTGGGTAACGGCTGTGCGGTCTCACATCAAGGAACGACAGATTTCAACAATGGAATTCTATGGTCAAAAATACGAGTTCAGTCATTTACGTACTCTGTTCATATATTTGAACATTGTGTCTTTAATGATTGTACCTACCCTAAAATTGATTCAATTTGGAATTTATATTTTGCTCTTAAATCGATGCATTCAGCCGAGAGTATTCCAGGAAATAATATTTACGAGTATCACTCGACCTTTAAGATTTTCTCATAATAAAGCAATATTTTCAAATTCAAAACTGATTTTGAGAGATACTAATCTAGCAGCAAGTGATTGATTGCTGGATGCCATCATGGTATGGATTTTTCGTTCAAAAATGGAACTTCACTGATAAAATTTTGAGTTCTTGTGGGAAGGTCGATTAAACTTGCACTCAGGTCATAATCCTTGTAAAAACCCGAAGTTGCGCTTATGACTCAGCGACACATTTTATATCCATGAATCCCACATTAACATTTCCGCGTCTAACACTCGCTGTCATAAATCTATCAAAGAACATTATAATTAAAAACGACTATTGTGTTATTCTCGGCTGTTTGTCACGTTTAAATTCAGAAATATGACACAGATGTCCTATAAAACATTCTTGAAGCACTGTCATTTGATTATTCGAATAATACCAATAAATTATAGTGTTTCGTAAGTGAGAACCCGTCTCTTTTGATGTTTCAATAATAGCTGTTGAAGAAAAACAGACATTGTCAGATCATTAGAATAATTGTTTTATTATTCGTTTCGATATCAGCACAACATATGTACTATCAAATCAATTTATGAAACTGAAAGAACAAACACTGTGCTACTTTTGACTTGATATTTTTTTAATTGAGAGCTACTGGCTGTTCTCACAATCAGTTAATTATATTTACCCGAATCTCCTCACTTAGGAATCCATAAGAAAAGACATTCATACAGAAAAATGACGTAGAACTATTGATAAAACGTGGAATGGTGTCGAAAGAGCCAATCCCAAATGTTGCTTCTATTCTCTGAAGTTAACTGTTGTAGACATTGAAAACGAAAAAATGTAAAGTTTCATGGACGGAAATAACTGTCAAAGNAAAAAATAACTTATCAAACCTTATCGGGTTGTTGGAATTGACAAATGGCAGATAAAAGGAATATTTCTAGAAATATCGATATTAATGTGTTTGTCTTTATAAAATTATTAAATGTTTAGAGAATTAATAAATGGCGCCCAGTCGCCATCTTGAAAGTTTCGTCTGTCAATTTGACTTCAAAATGAAGTATTCATACATTAATTTCATTATCCCAAATTTTAATTTTTGAGTGGCCCTGTTTAAAATGTAAAACGGCGGGGGACATTAAAGAAATGCACTGTATATCGAAGATTATTTTAAGATTGTATGTAATAACTTCACTTCTTCATCCCAAACGTTTTCTGCTCTGGGTTACAGTGGGAAGTCAAGTTTTGTTGAAACTCCGTGAATTGTATGTATACTATCATCACGCGTTTTTTATCCAATGAACTCGAAGAAAATTTGAGTATCGATGGTACATTTGTTATGTTTTATATATTTTGTAAATCAGGAAGACAACATCAATTCATAACGCAGATCAGTTTTGAAATATTGGTTCCACAGAAAGCTGAGAGTGAACAAGTAAAATAATGGCGTTACAATTGCAAAATAATTAATATTTATGCAATTGAGGTATAGTTTTCAGTTTCAATTTAGAGTTATAACCTTTCTATATTTCAATATACAGTGTGACACCCTTATTTCAGTCATTTTTGAAAGCAGAGATTTGATTTGCGTAGACCTTCTTGGGCCGCACTTTTCGCAATACTAAGCCCGAGTGACAGCCTTAAATCCAGCCTACTGCGATTCCGCGAAAAGGTCAAATTGACCCTACATACCAAATTTTAATGCAAAATTCGAATTTTATATTCAAGTACGATTTTCAATTAATGGTTCCCAATGAGGAGCTACAGAAATGCTACAGCTACAGATATTCAATTCATAATGAATATCTGGTTTTTCATTCTTTTTCCTACAGTATAACAAATTTATTATTTTCGCAGCTTCT
>NW_019290073.1:0-13294 GCF_000500325.1 Leptinotarsa decemlineata
TATTTATACTATAAGACAAGTTCATAAAGTATACTACACCAGATGTTCCACTTAAACTTTTCTGATGAAAAGTACCTAAGCGTGCTCAATGAAACTGCTTTATTTTTTCAAGTCTTCTCTATGTTGACAATATCTGGTGAATATCAATTCTGAGCCAATCACACCTAAAGGAATAGCTATTCATTCCTTTTCTCAAACGGTCCCTTCATGAAGGTTTTCCCGTGTATGTTCCTGTATGTATTTTCCAGTACTCTTTGATCGAGCCATCCTCAGATCTAGTCCATAACATGTTGAATGGTATTTTTTGTATCCTTATTTATTTAAGTATTTATTGTATCACAAAATTCTGTTTACTAAACATCCGATCAAGAGCAAGAACTTCTCAGATCTCCAATCCTGGAACCTGTCAGAAATGGAAGAGTAAACAAGTTTGCATTTTGTTAATCTATTGGACTCAAACCAAAATATTTTACAAGTGATGTTCAATCTATCGTTCCTCTCTGGTGATATTTGCTAGAAAAAAGTTGTTTGCTCTCTCTCCATCAAAACTAGCAGATACTTTGGCAAGAATGACTCACTTTGGATTAGATTAGTGAGAACAAAACGCACTGACTAACATCATATAGGTATAGATTGGATAACGGTTAGGCAGAATTTTCGTTTCAGTTTTTGATTCACAAACTCAAAATGCCCTTTTATTATTCTTGAAATGCACATTTTTTCTCAGGTCTATTGTTAGTTTCTTCTTGGTTTATATTGTTTCTTGAATATTTCAGAAACTGTACTCAAAATGTGAGCAATAATGCCTCATTTCCCCCAATAGGTACTCAATAAACTATCCGAATAGAGAGCAACCGACCGAATCTATTAATTGCCAACAAGAATAATATTCCAAATTTGACACAGTCATATGTCAACAAACGTCAACTTAAGCTGTTTTCTGCGATAACCTCACTGATTTGTTTCTGAGAAAGAATAAAAGTATTGGCAATTCGTCAAGAATCAATTGGTGACTAAAATAAATAGAAATATTGACTTTTTGCACCAACTTCAAAACTAGCCCACAATTTCAAAAACAAAAGCGCATCCACCAGAGTGTTTAAAAGCTTAGCTTAATCAAGTGAATCGTCGGGTATCGCTACTAATCCTGGTAACAAACCTAAAAGGCTAGGTGCAGGCAGGAAGCGACACAGACGCCTTCACTGAGTTTTTAAGAGCCTTGCACCAAACTTTCGAATAACAGCTACAGAATGTACATCACAAGAAGTAACAAGCCAAATCATAGACGGAAAAGCCCAGCAGAGCTGAATATATTTCATCATCAGGTATAAATGACTTATAGATGCCCTCATATGGAGAGGTTGCTGCATCATTGAGGTGGAAACCTTGCACCTTGAACATCCAACAACCTCAGCATCGACCAATGCACTAAAATTTCATCAGTATATCATTATGGCTGCCAAAGAGAATATTCCAGAAGATGGTCCATAGGTACAATTCCAGAGCTGTACATTTCGATCTGGATGACTGCAGGTCACCTGAGAGAATCAGAAGAGCGTCTCTTGGCTAGTGGGTACAGGCACTATCCTGCAGCCATGGAGGGTACTACCCTGCAGCCATGTGGGGGTACTACCCTGAAATAGGTCACAGGAGACCTGCTTCCCAAACTACACCTTTGTTTTGCGAACCTACCTGATCAAGCCTCAATATTAGTCACTTTGCTATATGTAACTGTGCTATGAGGCATGCTGACATACGAATAAAAATATCAATGATCACCACCCAAGAAGATAATGAAGAATCATTGGAAAATAATATCGAAGAGTACATAAAAACAACCCAAATGGACAAAATGACGGGCGGTGCCAAGCAAAATATTATTGTAGAAGCTATAAATAGTGGAATTGTCATTCTGAGTAGGATCCTCTGGCAGGATAAAATCGGTGCAGTTGACTGCTGTCGCGATTTGTTTACAAAAGGCGACATGTGCGTCTGTAGTTACCGTCGCGGCGCTGTAAACAAGTCGACGCCAAAACGATAGCCTGCTTTATGGCTCGGGCGACGAATGCAACTCGGACCACCTTTACATTTTGTTTACATGTTCCGCGTGTTTAAAACTAGACCGTTGACAAAATGGGTAATTGCTTTCAGAGATTATTTACACTACTTCACGTTAAAGGAAATTTAATAGAACGAAGGCGCCGGAAAAATATACTAAAATAAAAACGTTCATTACTGAGAGAATATTTATTTTCATTGCTGAAATTTATACATTCCTGCTATTAATAACCGCAAACACTCCAAGTATCCAGTCGCTAATAGAATAGTCACACCTTAGATTCGGTGACTTGATAGGGAGGTTTGCTTGATATACTTCCACAGAAAACCGTTTGATGAAAACATTTTCTCGGTAATAATAGAATTTTTTGGGTTTCAGTTCAATAATTTCACTATTACTTTATACAATTGCAATATCGTACAGCGTACATATACAGGGTGTTTCCTAACTACGCTACAAAACTTCAGAGGATGATGTATATCGGTATGGGCACCGATATACATCGAATATTGGGGAAAAATACGCCATAGACTTGTTATTGTAGTTTATAATTTTTTTAGATTAGCCAACTGGAAATTTGAATTTCTCTTTGCTTGTGTTTGATTTTTTTCATTACTAGTACTGCAAATCCCTAAAAACTGCTGGGAATTTTCAAGAAAATATTGGTGGAGACCATAATTCGATATTACCCTATTTGTTCCGTCATTGTCACATAAAACGAACGAAAATAAATGTACTACCTTCAAGAGGGTAGTACATTCATGGAAAATACTAATAAAATACAACACAAAGTGTGATGTTTGCTTAAAATATAACTGTTTGACTTGGGATTATACTCATTTTTGTTCACGTACAAATGATTGGTGAAACGTGAATTTTATAGAACAATAGTCTCATAATTACAATATTATTTTCATCATTTGTTTGACAATGTTTCATGATGAATTTCACTAGTTCGGACTTTCATTGTCTACTATATAAAATGATTTGAAATCCCTGAAACAACTAAAAAAGAAGAATTGAAAATGAATNCGTGAAACGAATCTATTGAAAACACATTTCCCGAATCAGATCAAAAATGAAGTCCTGATGATAATATATTTTGTTCTGATGTGGGAAATGTGTTTTCAATAGAAACAATCAGGTTCCATTCTATTCTACCCTGCACTGAATCTATTGCTTCTAAAACATATTCATAGAAAAGCGCCTCTACATGGATTATTAAAAACTAATAAATACTCTTGATCGCACGAAGTAAGGGGCTGGGAGAAAAATAATATAATATGGGAAGCGAGACAAAGATAAATATCTAAAAATTCAATACGTAGACAATATCGTATATCATACATATCAAAGTGAGTTCATCCCTTGGGTCCCATCGTACCCAAGACATCGTTACTTATGCATAGACACAGGTCCGCCGATCGCACATTTGACTATAGATGACCGCTAAGCATTTTTTGAAGACATAAAATTCGGACTCTCGGTATTGGTCTAATAGAAACTAGTCTAGTGGAAATGCAGTGGTGGATCAATATAGAGGTTGCGAAAAATTCGAATTGAATTGAGATTGTCGAGATGAAAAAACTCTGGAACACGATCTTGCTTTATGTCAAGAATTACACTCAAACCCTATTTTACAATACGCTCATTTTAATTGTTCAATGCCTGAAATGAAATCGGCAAGAATTCTGAAGAATATTGGCGGAAAAAAGTCTGCGAGTCAATCAGATGCATTACACAGGAAAGAGGTTCAACAAAACGGGGCGTGACGTCACCAGATATATTAAATACGGACCCAGCTACGAATCGCCATTACTTTCAGATATTTCTTTGTAAGCGCTGTGGGAGTTCAATAATTTTTTGATTGTTTGTATTTTTCTGCGTATGGTTTGACCGTACGGAAGATCCCAAAAAAGCATTGTATAGAACATGTGGTGGACCTATTCAACTGGAAATGCAAAAATAGCTATGCAAATAAAGGAGTTAGTTGCAAAAACTTTTTTCGTTGTGTGTATCATATCAATGAAAGCACGTCACATTAATTTCAAAGTTATGATAGAATAAATGCATTTATACCTGTTAACTATTACTACCAAAATATATTGCCTCACTTTTGTTACTTATTGTTGCAAAACAAAACATTGAAGAATCGAATCAAAGCCAGTAAATAGAAAATAAAAACACTAGAGAAATGACAAACATGATGAACGGATAAAAAAGCGGCATACAGGGTGGGCCATTAGAAAAATGGCAGACTTTTCACAGTTGACGAATATTAAGAGGAATTGTATTGTGACGAAGGAGCCGGGTTATTAATGTTTATTCCTTTGGGGCTATTTTTCTTCAATTCGTTTGTTTCATCCACAGATTTCAGTTCCTAGTTGAAAATAGCGGAATCATGAAATATTTAATGCAAGATTACGTGGACATATACCTTTCAATAAATAATACAGGAGCTAGAGAGGTCCATCTAATAATACAACATAATTGCAACTATTTTACAATTCATACACTTGGTCACGAATAAACCAGGCGTAACTACGCATCCAAAAAGGGGGCATTAAATGAGGAAAAAGTCACGTTGAGATAGTTACAGGTAAGAACACGTATCGCCAAAGTTCTTGGATCTTTTTCTGTTTGTTTAGATGAGACAATACCATTATAAGTCAAGGAGTGTATTACAAAGTATTTTTAATTTAGTAATGTAACCATTACAATATCGATAACCTTTCATTGGTAAAAAATAATTATGAATACCTACTGTTCAGCTGATTCAACTAAAACTTTGATTATCTATATTTATAATTTCTAAAACAATTCTCTTATATGTTGAACATCAGCAAAACACTGGGCTCATTTTCTCATTCCAACTATAGAAATTTATGATCAATTTGTTTTTGTAGAGGTTTATATGAAATCAGCATAAATGTGCTCACCTTCATTCATCGAAATACTTTGCAAATTTAGATATTATTGTAAATTTTAAGGATTGAATATAATAATTTGAATTGGGAGATTGATGATGTTATAATCCCCTCACTTTTTCATACTTTCTCTTTTCGACACACTTTTTGCACATCTTTCACGTAACACGTTGACGTCAGCTGGAGATGATAACAACTGCTGATTATATTATCACAAATTAGCTATCCGGTTCAATGTTTGGCGGTAAAAAGCATATCAAAATTTTGGTACAGAAAAAAGTAGTTTTCAGTATATTCTATCTGAGGTTCTGCTAGATGAAACAGACTTTTTTCTCAAGAAAAACTTTTTCGTAAATAATAAAAAAACAAACAAATAATATGATTATCAGAATCTGAAATTCACAAAAATAACACTTTCGAGCGAAATTCAAAAGTGCATTGATGTTTGGTGTGCCCTCCTCTGTTCTATAGTGAGGTGTTAACTCGCCTGTGCATGGAAAGGATAAGGGAGGTGATTGTATCCACTGGGATGTTGTTCCATTCTTCTCGGGCCGCGATTGTGGCTTCCTGAAACGTAATGAGGGGATTAATTCTGTTTGAAAGTACTCTTTTAACGAAATCACACATGTGCTCAATGGGATTCATGTCTGGAGAATTTGCTGACCATAGTAATCTTTGAATAGAAAGCCTTTTTACTTCTCCATCTTTATAACAGAAATTGCTTTCTTTCTTTGGAAGATTCCCACATTTTTTGTATGAAGACGGAGAAGTTGAAAGCCAAAACAATTCTTTTCCAAAAAACACAATCTCTTGACGCGCGTTTTACTAGCTTAGTTGGCATCATCAAGATATGATGGCTCATTATCACATCTGGATAATGCTAACTTGGTTAGTGTTGGGAGACAGTGTTTTTTTCTGGCGTGGAAATTGTTAAAGAAATCATTTTAATCACCACCTGATAACACCGACGTGGTTTGCAAAATGCGTATCAAGAAAAGTGTTACAGTTCCAGCGTCCGGCGATGAGGATTCTAATTCTACCACTCAGCAGGATAACATTGTTATTTCGATTTGATGATTGATTATGCTTCCTTCGAGTTTCTTCTTTCGAATACTCACACCAAACTTGATTTCATTCAATTTGTTCAATTTGCAAAGATTTGCCATTCACGGGAGAATCCGTGTATCTTGTCGGTCTAATCTCCAGCTAGTTTCCCGCATAATTTATTCCCGAAAAAGCTAGTAAATCTCGCTAAATATCAAAGATCGGTAGAAGGAAAGGATAAGTTGAACAGAAAGTGGAATGGACGAGTGATAAATCAGGAACAGGTAGCCCTCCCGAAGGATACGATCCCGAAATAAGAACAGCCGCAGTCCTTTTCCTTCAGGACCCCGAAAGATGGATTGAGTCACTAGCCTGTCATTGCTTCTTCCAATCTAATCTTCAGGAATACTTAGCGTCTGTGGCCAGTGGCGTTTCTGAAAATAAAGGAAACATATTTGTTAGGATTCACAAATACGTATTTTCAGAAATATACAAACACAACTTGTCACGATTATAATGAGCTTAGCAAGTATAATGAGCTTAGTAAGATTGGTCTGCTACAATCAGTTAGATTTATTTAATCAAAAACAGTATTCTATGATGTACGGAAGATCCCAAAAAAGCATTGTATAGAACATGTGGTGGACCTATTCAACTGGAAATGCAAAAATAGCTATGCAAATAATTGTAGTTTATAATTTTTTTAGATTAGCCAACTGGAAATTTGAATTTCTCTTTGCTTGTGTTTGATTTTTTTCATTACTAGTACTGCAAATCCCTAAAAACTGCTGGGAATTTTCAAGAAAATATTGGTGGAGACCATAATTCGATATTACCCTATTTGTTCCGTCATTGTCACATAAAACGAACGAAAATAAATGTACTACCTTCAAGAGGGTAGTACATTCATGGAAAATACTAATAAAATACAACACAAAGTGTGATGTTTGCTTAAAATATAACTGTTTGACTTGGGATTATACTCATTTTTGTTCACGTACAAATGATTGGTGAAACGTGAATTTTATAGAACAATAGTCTCATAATTACAATATTATTTTCATCATTTGTTTGACAATGTTTCATGATGAATTTCACTAGTTCGGACAGAGAGAAAAAAAATAAGAGAAGAGAAAACAAATCTAAATCTAGAGGTTCACAGGCTTTACAATGAAAAACTTTCCAAATTGAAGTAATCGGGGCCTAATTTTCGATTCTAAATCTTTCTGTATACCTTTTCAACACCGAAAATGAACACAAACACAAAAATACTTTACATTAGAGGTCGAATAATTAGAATAAGTTGGCCTCTGGAGATAATATCCTACTGCACTGCTTTCTATTGTTTGTTCCTGATGGCGTATAGCACCCTTGTTTTTAATCAAATCTTTATTCAATTAGAGAAGCACAGAGTAACATTTTATGATGCAGCCCGCTGCATTTATTTCCTCGGGACTTAGTTCTGAAGTTTGACTTTGAAGCTTTTTGTTTAGCGTTTTATTTTGTGCTTTATTTGAAAAAGACAGGATCACGATACGGTTCCTCACTTTTCGGAGTTGGAATTGAGTCTCATATTTCCATTCTGATTTTCAATCTGTCAACTATTCAGCTACAATGATCATTCATGATTACTCATTTAGCCGGGTGTAGCCGGGAACGTGCGAATAGATCACTCATTTTGGACCTATCTACCTACCTATTTACTGTCTCTTGTCATACCAAAGAGAAAAAAACAGAATCATAAATGTGTTAGTAATATTCATATGGTGTATGATTTAATGCATGAAGATTATATCTTGGACACCCCAAATGCAAAAGACATTCGATATGAAAATGATATAGTAATGGGCAACTGGCATGTAATGTTAGGTTGGCGAGACATACCTTGACGATATTCGACTTGTAAATTTCGGAGAGGTCAGTTGCAATTTGGACATGAAATGTAAAGGGAAATAAATGACGTATAATTTCTGCCACCCTGTAAAAGGTTTCATGCATTAGACCAGTCGAAGTTGCTAGTGGAGGTGGTTACTGTGGAAAACTTTTGAAGTATGAAATTATGAAGAGGGGTGTATTATTGACTGAATTAGAGAAAACATATTTCCTTCTGGGTACTCATTGCAATACTATATACAAAATCGCTCAAATTCGTAGAATCATATTTTATAAGGAAAATCTTTCGAAACTGACCTGAAACTATTTTCAAATACTTTTGGCTAAGATAGAGTTAGAACCACATGGAGTTAGAGCCAAAATATCAATCTCAAATAATATCAGATGTCCTAAAGAGTACCTTCATTTCCAGTTTCGATGTAAGTAACACAATTGAAATTGATGAGTTTAACATAAGTTACTAGAAAATTGTTTTTCCATGAATTTGACCAGACTATACAATGTGTCCATGCACGAAATCGGGATCTTGATAAAACTGCATTCATATTCGTTTCCTTTATGCACTTTTAACTTGAATGAAACCAACAATTGTTTCGCTATGACGAACGACTTCCTGTGATAATTATTGGGGTCAAAGGAAAATAGCCTGAAAAAAGAGTCACGCTATTTTAATGGGTGTTAATTGAATGAACTTCGGGAGTTTTGTTTTGATTGGTTTTCACGGAAGTTCAACTACGTTCTCTTTTGTCAAAGTGACGTATTTTTGTACGTACGTAACACTTGGAAAGAAAATGGATTGATGGGACAAAATACGGTTTTTTTCTATTATCAAAGAACCTCTTTTCCATCATGTCTCAACTTAATTTTTGAATCTACGATGTTTTAGCCCACCTGGTAATGAGGAAATAATTCTACTGATTCTCTGAATGTCAGTTTTGCTTGGCAAAGAAAAATACCAGCACACAGTGAGACAAACTGCGAAAAAAAAGTTATAAAAAAAGCAACTGAGTAACAATAAACAAGCAATGCGACTTACATTCAGATTAGTCTTTGCAAGACAGTTGAATTCAGCAATGCATTTGTAGCCCAGCCTAGCATCAGTGATGAGAACTGTGGGAGGTCGAAATAAAACAGTTTGGTTTTGGATTACGATCACCAAGTACCCATGAAGTTTCAATGTAAATGGCCACGGAAAATTGAAGTTTAATCTACTGACCAAAACCTTATAGACAAACATAGCGAAAAAAACATGAAAGAACACTCAACAAATGAAAGAAAAGGATATTGATAGGGCTGACGATTCATTATTTTTGATTTTTTCAAGTTACGAACTCTCATGAGCTCAGAGAGACTCAGTAAGTGAAAAAACTCGAACGCAATAGCAACCTTTCTACACCACGTATGTCGCACGGGTGTGTAAGGCCGCTTGAATTTATTGAGATAACCGTTTTTCCGCTTGATTACGGGTTTCCATATATTCCGTACCTCTACGCTAGCTTGGCTAGCTTGGCAACATATATGTTGCTTCTTTAAACTTCCTCTTGAACCAGTGTTCTTCTCTGTGGATGATCTCAGCTTGGGACCACTTAATGTTATGTTGATGAGTCCAAACATGCTCTGCTATTCTGGATTTGCTGGTTTCTTCTTACTGTGTGTTTCTCTTGCCGCACTCACAGGATATCTGGTAAATGCAATTCTTGGAATCGCAGTCCGCGTTTGGTGGTCCGGTTTTCGTAAGGCTGCTAAGGATGGCGATTCCGGATCTGAAGTAGGTTCTGGTGCTGTTCTTGTACCCAATCCTTTCCGACAATTCTCTAAAATAGGGAAGAGCAAGGCACTGGTTGTGACGGTTTCTATTCCTTGTGAGGCTGCTGTTTTCTAACCAAAATCCTTTTAAGATCTTTTTGATGATGCCCAGTTCCCAGATCGGGACCTTCCTGCGAATTACAGAGCCTAAAAACACGATCCACTAGAGTCTGGATGATATCTCTCTTAGTCGTCGATTGATGGTGGTTGGATTTGTGATTCAAATACTGTCTTGTGTGAGTGGGTTTACAATATACAGATATTTTCCACTTAGGTCGGTCCTTTTCACCAATACATCTAAAACTGTAAATTCGTTTTGGACTTCCTTCTCCATTGTGATAATGATGGAAGGTCTTACGCTGTTGATGTGTTTTAGGAAGGTGTCAAGTTCTGTATTCCCCATATTATGAAGGTGTCGTCAACGAATCCCAACCGGACTTGGGGTTTCTTGTTGGCTTCTTCAATAGCCAGAGTTTCGAACCACTCCATATATATGTTGGCTAAAAATGGTGAAGGTGCCGATCCCATTGACAGTCTCTTATCTTGAGTAAATAATTTATCCTTCAGTGGGAAATAGCAGTTCCGTACACAACATCCCAATTATTCCATAGTTACTTCTATAAGTAAGTTCATTTTATCTTCCAGTTCCTCGTCTTCGGATAGCTTCCTCTGTATGATTTGAAGTGCTTCTTCGATAGGAACGTTGTTGATCAGTTAGAGATTCCAAGTCATGTCAAAATCATATTAGACAATGGAAGTCCAATCTAGTAAAATTCACCATGAAACATTCTCAACCACTTTCAAAAACAAACATTTATAAACCTTTTTTTTGAACCTAGAGAGAGATATTAAAAATCTAGACAATTTTAGAGTACATTGTGTTCAAAAAGACAAACGCGACAGGGGACTATGTAGTGATAATCCAAACGATGGTTATAGCGGGTGTTTTGTTCAGATGAAACATCAAAACTTCCAAAGGATATAATTTTGATTTATTAATATACAACCCTGACAATTTGTAAGCAGCGGGGGTCAAACACGAGGGGAGTTTCTGGATGAGACAATCATGACACCGGTGGGTGACTTCTGCAAAGGATATGTCCTGTTATGTATGTTCGACTATTAAATTAAATTGAAATGTGTACGAGTTGTACGAGAATTACTTATTGAATTATAACGGGCAACTATACTGCTATTAAGGGCTAAGAATTCCTACCCCATATTTGACACTTTGGAAGACCTAAGGGGATACACAAAATTAGATCACTGTATGAATTGAGTGACATTCATTCATGTTTTCATGTTTTATTCATAGTTTCAGAGTCGGGGAGATTGTACGGTATATATTCATTTCGTATAACTTTCTGGCAACTTGTTTAGAAAAATTTATCAAACTGATCTACAGTAATGAACATGTTTGGGAAATTTTATTACTAGAATCAGACTAAATAAAATTCGTCTTCAGATAATTCTTCATCAGATCCAGTACTTTATCTCCAAAATTCAACACATTTTTTTCGTCAAGGAAATAACACGTGCAAGATTCAGGAAAGTTATATAAGAACCATTTTCCATTTGGCAAAGTTGAGTTTGAGACCAAAGGATTTGAAGTTACAAATAATTTTCTCGAAATTATCATTAATAATTATTCAGTATTCACAATCAAAAAGTTTAGATAGGAAGTTTATCAACTCCCATAGAAGAAATAAAACCTCTTTGATTTCTTCTCAAAGAAGTAGGGAATGCCGTATTTTGAAATCTGAATAATAATGACCTTGGCGTAGAGTGCCAGAAGAACGAGCAACGATCCTGTGAACATAATCCTTTCTGGAAGCCTCTCTCTATCGTTTTTCACTAAGTTTTGTCCTGAAATGCATCGTAGGAAGCTCATGAACCGTGTATTTGGAAAACCATGTTATTTTTCACAGCCGCATTGGTGAAACGGTTATTGACAGCGAATTATACTTTAGAGTGCATATCAAAATGGCGCGCAATCAATATATTGTCGCTATTGGATGATGAGTGAAGTGAGTGTTGACAGTTCAATACTGCATTACTCCATTAATACACATCAGCCTAACGACCTAGTAGATTACATGTCAGTTGCGGGATGGGAGCTCAAATTCACATCATGGTAGGCGACAACGTATCTGATTTTAACCCCACCTTTCAGGTATGCTATTTATAAAACACCGCACGCCAGACTAACATTTATGAGAAGGATAGAAATTGGGAATTGAAGTATTTGATTTGTAGCTCCGGTTGAAATAAAATACGTGATTTACACTTTATTTGTGTGTTTTTTGAAGGGTCTGCATAGCTTGGCTTCACCTCAGAAAGCGAAACGAGATAGTTTTATTTGTGTGAGACATATATTTTTTCACCTTTCTGAGCTTGAAAAGATTCAAAATTGTGATGAAGAAGTTCAAACATGGATAGAAAGGACAAGAATATATTATCAAGCTTTCTTTTTTGAAAAAGTTATTGCATAGCGAAACACGTGTCGCGGTTTTGTGAAACTTTTATCGTGAAAAACTTATTGCCAGAGGTAATGATTCGCCCATATATGTATGAAAACATCAGCATAGCTGTAAAATTCAGTTTCAGTAATCTACTAATGATGCTAGTTTGGTTGAGAGACAGTACTTTTGTTCCAGAATGGAAAAAATGTTTTCCGTGTTTTACTGAGGACCACTACAGAACATTCACATCTCCGCACCCTATATTCATTTTTCGATCATCGGACGGAAAGGATCAATTGAACTGGCCACTCCGAACAAGATAACTCTTACCCGAAAAGGGCGTTTTGGCAATTTGTCTAGTAACATTTTGGAGGTTATTATGTGTGACATGGGGAACTTCGTAGTGGACGTAATCTTTCTACTTCAGTCATCGCATATATCACTTGACTTCCCCCAAGTCGAGGGTCCAATATAGGTGATAAAAATTCACGCTTCTTAAAATCCATGTTAAAAATATTCAAATTGGTTCTTTTTAAGACTCTCGGGGGACCCATTGAGGTTGACGCCAATTTCTCTGACATGAAACAATGAGGAGACTCACAGCTTACGGCATCGGAAACAAACCTCTCATCGGGGACCCTTTTACTCCTTCCGGCGTGAAAGGATGGAATTAATTTTTATCCTTTCTTGGTTGATACCCTTGGCTTCTATTATTCCGGTGGTTCGGATAAATTAGACAGCACGGAACTTGTTATTAAGTATTTTGTTGGCAAAACGATTCTTGGGGTACGAGACACTAAACAAGAACAATGAGACGATAGAGTATTCGTGAAATACAGTGTGTAACAACGAAAACTTAACAGAGCCGTTTTTGAATATAAAAAACGAGATTTTTAAAAAAAGCTCGGACACGTCGATTTGTAATTGAAGGGGGACACCTTTCAGACTAATCAGATTTTTTATAGTACGCACCCCCTGGGAGGGGTGCGTCCGACGACCCTTATTTAGATAGGGAAAGCAAGTCGAGTGGCACCTTGTTTTAAAGGTCTTTCGAATACCTTTACATCTCTGTTAAAAGAAAATTTTTGTAACGATTAGTTTTC
>NW_019290073.1:13561-41150 GCF_000500325.1 Leptinotarsa decemlineata
ATCTATTTCGAACCTTCCAAAGAGTTTCTTGCTTCCGTTAGAGGTTGAGTCTTGTTTGAAGATCATCAGTGTTATTATTAGATTGACTGGTGCCTCGGCTATACTTGTTTCCTTATAACAGTCAGTTAGTTTGGCGCATATTTGGCAATACAGTCGATCATCACCTGTTAAAAATTCCATTTTCAGATTATTTAACAATAAGCTTTGCACGGACTGGTTATTAGTCATATTAGGAAAAGCTAAATGAAGTTCCAGAAATTCACATACGTTTTTACTACCTCTTGAACGTTTACTACAAAGTAAACAAACGAGGATTTTTCCAGCAAAAGATTTACAAACACAAGACGAGATAGACTGTATGGAATCATTCAATCCATAGTGGTTAAGAGTATTGATTCTGCTATTGTTTGGCCCACGAAGAGTATTCAACAAGAACTCCAAGAATTCTTGTTGTCCTAATGAGTATCTAGTGGACTTCAAAGACTCCAGGAAATCGCTTGGAGGGAAAGATGATACATTCTTACGAAACTGCAGCTGCATGAACAGGTGTTTGAGTTTGGTGAATAAGTAGGAAATATTCTCGTTGTCGTTCATCATTAAAACCTCGTTCTTGAAATTTTACGTCATGAACAACACTTGTAAAATGCTATTCATGTAGCAAGTGTTTCCTAAATTATCTGATCCAATTTTCTTCTCAAAATTTCCAGGACATCTAACTACTGATTCGTAAGGAAAAACATGTTTCAAATAATCTGCATAAGAACCATTTCTCAAGCTGCGATCGATCATTCCAAGTGAAAAAAGGTTTCGTAGAGGGATCGATTTGGCTCTTACTTCATGAAGCTCTTTCACTGAAAGGGAACCAGAACCACGAGGACTGCAGCTCATATTTGTGGGGGCAAGAATGACCTAAGTCCATTGACCGCACTGAAAAAGAAGAAGGTGGATCAATCACTTGTGAATTAATCTTGATAGGAGACTGATTAATATCCACATATCTCGGCTTGTTTCGAAGAGGTTTCAGTTCCGTACTGAAATTAGGGCAATGCATGATCTCATCAAAAGTATGTGAAGGAGGAATAGTTCCAAGGACCGAAGCAGCATTACCACTTTGAATAGCAATACTAATTCTTTCTATCAAAAAAGAAGTAGAACGGCGATCTTTCGTTGCTTGGCCCAGTCTCCTTCCGAGTTCATGAACGAATAACAGAGACTCCGGGCCACAAACACCAAAAGTTTCAACCGCTACTGGCAGGAACAGATAGTTGTTACCAAGATTTTGGTATTTTTTTCTTTTCAATTTTTCGCCAGACAATGCTGCGGTTCCAGCAGACTTCGAACTTCCGGCTAGATGGAAAGCCGCGACCGTGTCAACACAAGTGAAGTCCCATTTACAGGTTTACCGTATTTCCAAGGTATGAGAGACATACCATCTGGTCGTTTACCATCATCTCGACTGGTACCTAAGGGTTCCAGAATTGCAGGAACATCCGCTGACAACATAGCTCGTTTCAATATGTCGTTCACTTGGTGATGTCGAAATGTACGCCCTGCACTTCTCCTGCAACTCAAACCATGTGTACCTTTCTCATCAACTATACTACCGCAAACACAAGTATGAGAAACACTAATAGATGAACCCATCCTAAGTCCTACTACTATTCTGAAAGATTCATCGTCTAATAGTGTTCCAAGAGATGCAACAGGTAAAGCCTTCAGCAAAGCACCCGATTCCTTGATCATTGCTGCTTTCAGACGAGCCTTATTGTATACACTTGTAGATTTCAGAAGTTTATCTTTTATAATGTTCAGAAAAGGTCGGTGCCATGCACTTTGTATTTTCTTTTTATCTGTAGGAGTCGCAATATTAGTTGCGGCATGCCAAAGTGATTCACCTTCAGCATACAAAACGTCTTTGATATTGATAAATATGGAAGGAATGATGGAATCGATAAGATCAGAAACACTATTGACTGATGACAAAAAAGCTGGCAAAGCTAAAGAAGAAGCCAAACGTAGCCCTAGTCCGCCAAGGTTTACAGGAAGCGTTGCTTAGAGTCATGAATCATTATTGAAATGCTTGTTTGTAACACATTCCGTCGTGTTGCGGAGTAAATTATCAAATTCGTCAAGCTCTAACTGACTTAACCAAGTTAATGATTTTTAATTATCTCTGTCTTAATAGTTCAGTTTTTGATTTATTGATTGTTGCTTGTATTTTATTTCATTGTAATTTTCAGCTTTTTTTGCTTAATATAATTGTTATTTTTCAGCTAATCTTTTTAATTTTTTATAAATTCTTTCAGGGATTTCAAATCAATTGTCAAGACAATGGAAGTCCGAACCAATGTAATGCACCACGAAACAAACTTCCAAAAATGAAGCTGGATAGAGAATTGAGGAAATAATCAAACGAAGTATCCTAAATTCCCCTTAAAATGAAAAAAAAATGATACCACTCTCACGGTGAATAGTAACGTCGCATTGTTTTTTAAACAAAAAGTAACTAAATCCAATTTTTGTTTCTAGTTCTGTTCAGAAGTTAAGATGGGATCTGCACTGTACAACTGAACAAATTGTCTATTCAAATGAAAATTAAAAAAAAAAATCTGCAAAACGTTGAGTTTTCAACCGAGTCGAATATCATCATCAGGAAAAATAAACGTTTCAGCCATGTTCATATATGAAAAAATTTCAAAACCGTCGCGTATTGCATCATACTTTCTTCCCAACAAAATCCGATATGAAAACGTTTGAACGAGTGAAAAATATGTAGCCATTAGGAGAAACAAATCGCAGACATTAGACGTCGTGGCCTCACAATTCGTAATTACGAAGAAAATAAAAGAAAAGCGACGCTCCTAGTAATGAATCATGTTGACACTACAATCCCAGTAAAAGCTTGGACATTATAGGCTTTTTGGTGTACAGCTGTGTGACACGAAAGCCACAGGAAATTACGGCTGTGTTCCGGATCTTGCTGAGGTTGAGAAGCATTTTTTTGAGATAGAGATTTTTTAATCAAGATGAATGTGCCGCACCCTCGCTGAATTAAGACTTAGTGCTAGTTGTCACGATATAGACAGCATTACCCGATCAATCAATAAACAAATGCCCTTTGTGAATTACGTGATGACTTTCATGAGAGAATATCGATACGCCATAAATCAGGAGCGAAAAATTTTGTTTGATGGCTTTGTATGAATTGATATCCTTCTTCTGTTTTCATTATCTTTCCTCTAGAATAAAGGACTTGAATTCTGACTATCGAACTAGCGTTTCCTAATATGACTGATAAAAAATCTGAAAATGGAACTTTTAACGGGTGCTAATCGACTGTATTGCCAAACATGCGCCAAACTAACTGACTGTTATGAGGCAACAAGTATAGCTGAGGCACCAGTCAATCTAATAATAACACTGATGATCTTCAAACAAGACTCAACCTCTAACGGAAGCAAGAAACTCTTTGGAAGGTTCGAAATAGATGAACATTTCAGCCTAGCAGACCACTATCATAATATTCATGCAGTCATTGTTCACTGTGGTTCTGGCGTTGAATTTGGTCATTATTACGCCTTGGTCAAAGAAGAAAACGAACTGGTTTAAGTTTGACGATGGTCGTGTCACGAAGTGTTCTGGCGATGCATTGAAGTTATTGGAGCCTCTGGAGACATCCTACATTTTGTTTTATAAGAGAGAGAACATATTTCCGGGTTTTCCGGGTTTTTCCGGGTTTTTCTGCGGCTGAAAAAGCAAATGCGCCACTGGAATCAATGAATCGCACAGGAGCGCCAATTAATTTTTGTTGTTTCATAATTTCATGAATTTTATAATAATATATGTTATTTATATTAACGAGATGCTCGATAAGTAGGTTAATGCTTGTTTCGACATACAAACTTGTTGTGAATGGGCATATACATACATACATATTCAATTGTAAATGTATTTAAACATGTACAACTATTATAATTTGTCATTATACTTAAAAATAAAAATACAAACACTATAATACAATACAAGGACACAGTCAAGGATTATTCAGCTTTCAACCAGTTCTGTTTAATATAATATACGTTTGTATTCCTGTTTGATAAGAGTAAGACATTGGTATTTGAGATGGTGTTCAATTTTTTATTTGATTGAAATAAAAATATGAAAACAAATAGTGGGTTATTAATTTGGGAATAGAATTATATACTTTAGGTGCAATGTATCTGTATGACCTTTGACCAAACGATTTAGCCATGTGAGGTACTATATTTTGATTTTTCTGGCGAGTTTCGTAATGGTGAGTAGGTAGCTGTGCCTGATTACGTGAAGTATGATATATATTTCAAACCAGTTTTCAGATAGTACAATTGCCTTGGATCAAGGATATAACTTTCACTTAAAATCTGGTCTGAAGGATATCTGTTGTTATTTGATAGCATTATTCTCAGACATCTTTTTTGAAAGGTTTCCAGAGGCCTAAGGTGCGTTCTCATTGCGTCGCCCCATCTCAAAATACCATATCTCAAATGACTTTCTACCAAGGCGTGGTACAAGGTTTTCAGCTGGTCATATTTCAGTAGTTTTTTCAAATATTTGAATCTGTATAGTATTGTCTATTGTTCTTTAATAATATATTTGATTTTTTCTACTGCTACTAATTTTGATGGGTAGACCTTGAATATAGACCTCTAAATTGTTAAAAGGAATTTGTTTTGATTTGTTGCACGTGAATCTCATGTAATTCGTTTTTTCTAAATTTACTGAAAGGAGTTTGTGTTCTAACCAGGTTTTAATACGACTAAAGCCTTTTTCTGCTTTTTCCTTAAGACAAATCCAGCTCTCGTCTTCATATAATATGACTGTGTCATCAGCAAATCCTATAATATCCCCACCACTCTCTAGCGCAAATAAACCATTAATAATAAGAATAGGACCTAGAACGGTTCCTTGTGGTACACCATACTCGGTATTTTCTTCGGTACTCAGTATGTTGTCAATTCTTACTACTTGCTTTCTCTTTGAGTGATAACTTTCGAATAATTTCAGTGAATTTCCTCGGACGCCAATGTCTTGTGAAGAATGCAAGAGTGAGGGATGGCTTACAGTGTCAAAAGCTTTCGACAGATCTATGAATAGGCATAAGCATGCTTTATTCTCACTAACAGCACTGTTGATTTTTTTGGTTAGTTCATGAATTGCGTCTTCTGTGGATGTGTTCTTCTTGAAGCCAAATTGGTGATTCGAGATAATACGTTATTTTTCAAGATGAATATTTTACTCAAACATACACAAAAAAATTAACCACGCATTTGGCAATGATAGTTTTAATGAACGCACTATTCAAAGTCAATTTGCAAAATTTCGATCTGGAGATTTCAGCCCTGAAGTGGTCGACTTACAGTTTGCCAGGACGAGGATTTAAGGACCCTGGTGGAGACTGGTGGTGCGTGGGTTGACGAAAGAACTAGACGTAGACTTCTATGCGGTTTTTGATGGTTTGAAACTTGTTGGAAATGGCAAAAAGCTCTACGATACTAGGTGACGTTGAGGATAGCTGTTAGACAGCGTTGACACTTGAAGAAGGCCACTAAAAAGGACTATGGTTACTGTATGGTGGTCACTATAACCTTCTGCAACCGGGCCAAACCATCACAGCACAGTCCTATTGTAAGGAAATCAACGAAATGTACCGGAAAATGCGTCAGCAGCAGCAGCCAGCACTGGTCAAGCAGTTTCTCACCGGTAGGACCTTTGCCAATCAGGATCAGGCAAAAACGGCCTCAGTTGACTCAATCGAATCCCGATTACACAATTTTCATGCTGACGGAATGAATCTACTTGTGGTACTTTGGCAAAAGTGCACTGGTAACTATGTGATGACTAGTGAAGGAGAATAATTATATTATGTAGTGAGATTTTCTTTCATCTATAAAACACTGAGTACAGAACGTTGAGGCCAAAAACTAATAAATTGGGAAAATGTATCCTAGCAGAATGAAATTGAGTTTCTTAGTGTATTTATACGATGCTGTGTTATAGAATCCAGTTAAAAATTCCGGTGGATCATGAAGGGGCGTTGCTTATGGAAACTTCAAGAAACTTTGAGAAAGTTTCGTTTGATTACCAAATTTTGCAGGCATAATTTTAAACACTGGTAAAATGATTTTACTTGTCCCTTGTTTCCTCGAAACTTATGGCTAAAAGTAGTATATTTATTAAAATGATGTTCAAGTGTCTAGAGCAAAAGGGTGGAAATATAAGCAGGCTGAGAATTAAAGCAAGACACTCCATCGTAGATGAGCTCCCAAGGCAAATGTTAATTAAAACTTAAAACATGACAAAAATTACTGCTTTCAAATTAGCCAAGAAAATTAAACTTTTATTACTTGCAAACAGCAACTTTATAAGATCTCTGAATATGATAATACAATGTAAATTCCTGGTAAATACTTCAATCAAATGAAAATTGTTGAAATTCATCTGGATTGTTAATGAAAAAATTCATAAATCATACATAAATCGTTCTGTAGTTTTTGAGTTTATCGCGACATCAATGTATGCATCCGATATACTCGTATGTCCATACTCTGGCACAAAGTAATAAAAACGAAACAGTGTTGTTACTGCCCCGGGCATTCTATTTTCCTAACGATCAATTGTTTTTTTTTTAAATTCATTGTTAGTGAAAGCCGTCAGGTACGATTTTGGGTCAATTTCATAAAATTGGTCAGCACTTAATCAATTGTTCAGTGAAAACAATTCATATTTCATTTTTTCACATCCAATATCTGGTGCGGAATAGTAGACAAAACTATTCTGAATTTATTATAATTTGTGGTTGAAATTTATAATAATAAAAATGCGTTTACTGTATGTGAGCTGTCATACGATAGTAATACATTGCCGAAATTAAACTCATTCATGTTTGTATAGCGGGTTTCATCACGAAGTACTAAGAGCAAAGTATCATACATTTATACAGATATGAGTACCTAACATGAAATTATTCGGTGTGTTCTTGTGTTTTTTGTACCAAATGCTGCTTGAAAATATATCTGAAAATCGATTTTAATCATTCATTCAATTACTCTACATCCCCCAACAAGAAAGTCGTCTTTCTCTTTGTGTAAGATTCTTCTTCTTCGCTTTAACGTATCGAAGAACGGCAGCTTTTGATCAAAAACTTTAGTTGACGCTGGTCTCATACGGCATCATAAAGATGTTGAGGTGTCAACCAGGAATGTTTATTATGGCGGGGTTCACGGGCATCATTGACCCCGCCTGAATGGAAGTCCCATTTAACATTTTCTTACATCAGTTTGACGGTGCTAAATCCACAGAGTACAGGGTATATCAGTTTCCATGACATCTTCGACTTAACAGGCTGAGAAACAAAGTGAATGTATATATGTTCCATTCACAGATTCTGTCTCTTTGATGTGGAGCAACAGTAACCCAAAATTTATGAACCCTGAGCGAGAATTGCGAGAATTCCCGCTCAGGGTAGTAGATATCCATGTCTTCTGTAATCTACTGTTTTCAAGCGATTGGTATGAAGTTATTTGAGATATGTTTCTTGCTCTTTTTGGGTATATGATGGCCTCAAACAATCTCACAACAAAAAAAACCTATGTTCTATTCGAAATTATTTTGGCATGCTTTTTTTTGAAGTTCGAAGTCTACCGCTAGCTATTATATAATGACATTTCGCAATCCCTCCCGTTTTTTTCTGGAAATAGACATGTTTAAAAGGACACCAAAACGCCTCATTCACACAAGTGGAGAGTGTTATCGGTTAATGGGTTCCACAGAGGGTTTGCTGTTCACAAACTATATTCAGGTCATTTATAAACATCTTGCCTGTCGACATGCAAATCATACCGCGGACCCGAGAATTTGATTGATCTATTCATAAGATTGATTATATCGCGACCGCGCATATTGTCTATTATATTGAAAAGTGCGCTCCAACTGTTTTGCTAGTCTGGCAAGATAATTTATTCTGAAGAAGTCTTCGTGTTATTCTCCCAAAATTTTTGACGAAAATTAGGACTTGTATCATTTTGAGTAAAATATGATTATCTCGAAAGAACTGATTCTAAAAAGTATAAAGAGTAAACATTAATAGGGAATGACGAGGCAAGTGTGCTGTCGTCAGCAAAGCGATATATTGGATTCAAATTCGAATACAAATAATTTATTCACATACAAATACATAAAACAGATGAGTTGTCTAATATTAATATGGTTAATAAATGGAGATTTAACTCACGAGGTGGAATGCCACCTGTTAGTGAGCATTGACATAACATAATAATAATAGAAATAGGTCAGTCTTGTGAAAGCATATAACTGTAATTGGCAATAAAATGCAACTGTAAATTCCATACAGGCATTAGAGTTTCAGACATATTAGGTATATATACAAACAAACATAAAATCTGAAGTTTTCACGGATAGAACTATGCTGAACTGGTTTTTCCGGGTATTTGATCCGTGTATGTGATATTATCTCTAATTTCACCGATGTTTCGACAAAATCTCATTTGTCATGTCATTATGCCGCTTGACTGCATTAACCTTTCTAGATACTTACTTTGTAGCATTCAAAAGAGTTCTAGGATTTTTTATCAGTCTTGTTTCGATTTCAGTGTCCATCCTGTATTGATGATTAATTTGAAGTATTTGATACTTTTAGCCAATATAAATAAATATAACATCTCGCTGTTTTGTATCACAACACACCCCGTATAAAAAAGTACGACTTAGGAAAAATATCACAATGTCATTTCTCACCGAATAAGCACATAGTGTTCGATTTTGAAATTTATTGGGATGGATAGCAGTGGCATAAAGTCCATGTATAGATCAAAATGTGAAACGGTTATTGTTGGGAGGATTTGTTATTACACAAACATCTAAATAAACCAAGTCAGGTTTAATGATATATAAACATTGTTATTTAAAATGAAATATTGTACGTACGCGTATACGTTAACAAGCTTTATGCTGAAGAATATCCCCTTTGTTCCAAACCGCACGGGAACAACAGGTCATAAATTCTGAAGATCGTAGTAAACTATACCCATTGACACCTCAAATAAAATTGGTGTCCTAAAGTACATTCGACATACTGTGCAGATCCGTATCTGGATATTATATTCCTTAAAGGTTCCTATTACAAACATTTTCCTTTTATGTGTTGGAAATGGCCGATACTTGATGAAAATCTACGTTAAACGTACACTGTATTTTGAAGTGTTTACTAAATAATTCACCAAACAGCAACACTTGTTACACCATACACTACCTTCTTCAGGCGTGTCTACTACTGAGTATTAGAAACGTTCGTTGCTGATTTTTGTGAAATCGGTAATAAACTCTTTGAAAAAATTCAATTAACACCTACATTCAGAACTTTTCTGAGGCCATCCCAAGAAATGGAATTATTTGTCACCATGTCGACAAATAATTCCATTTGACTCGTGTTTCGATCACCAATTGATCATCTTCAAAGAGGAAGATTAAAACTAGAAACTGATGCGAGCTAACCCTATTTATGCTATAAAGGTAACCCATACAGGTAAACCATCCAGGCGTACCAACCATACAGGCATACCAACCTAAATTAGTTTTACAATTTTGCCATGTGAGCTGTCATACGATAGTAATACATTGCCGAATTCGACTTTTCTTTGGTTTCCATTTCGAATCTGCTCATGAACAGGTCTGCCAGGTAGGGGTACAAGGGGTTTCCCATGGCCGTTCCTTCCTGTTGTTCATAAAAGCAACCTTCTACCTGGAACCATGTCTTTGAAAAATTATTTGACATCATATCTTTGAAGAATACTGCAAGACTCTCAAATTTCAAAATTCATTGAATCTCTATTCGGATATACTGAATCAGTGCATTTTTGCCAACGTAACACAAGTTGATTAATTCCGTCAGCATGAAACTTGGGTCTTCGGGATTCAATGAAGTCGACGAAGGCCGTTTTTGCCTGATCGTGATTGGTGAAGGTTCTACCGGTGAGAAAGTTATCGAAGTGCTTGAAAAGATCGTAGTCATTTGGTGAGAGGTCTGGAAAGTATGATGGTTGAGGCAAAACTTCGACTCCCAATTCGTTCAATTTTCTGACTGTTATTTGTGAAACGTGCGGAGGGACGTTGTAGTAGGACTCTGCTGCCGCTGACCACCGTACAGTAACCATAGTCTTCTCCTCTTTTCTTCACAGACGATCAGATCCAAAAAAGGATCGTTTTTGGTTACGCGAAAGAAAAGAAGAACAAACTTCGAAACGTGGCAATTTCTGTCGATCGTTCAGATCGCGGGGCAACCCTTTTTCGAGCTTTTTGACCTTTCCGATGCGTTTTAAACCATCAAAAATCGCATGGGAGCTAACGCCCAGTTCCTTCGCCATCCCACGCACTAGGTCAGTCTTCACCATGGTTCTCAAATCCTCATCCACCTGTAGGTGGACTCAACCAGTCTGACAGAGCCATGCAACACGCATGATGGAGAAAGGTTGCAATTTTGTTGTACATAGTAAATAAAAATTTTTCTTTTGTGTTGTCTTTAGCTAGAACTTACATATTTCAGGATTAAAATTGATAGTTTTTCGAACATTTTTTTCGTTTGACGTAATAGATCACGTTAAAGATTGAGGTCGTACTTTTGTTTTGTTTATCCTCACTTCAGTTTGGGTGATTTTTAACAAAACTTATTATTATTATTAGTTCAGTTTCACTCAAGAAGTTGACATGAGATTGTGTGGTAGTTGGAGGAAAGTTAAAACTTCAAATTATAAGAGGTCAACGGATCTTGCTTTAGATACCTTCACCATTGGATACATACAAAAACGGCTTCTAAGGTCTACAATATTCTAATACTTTCCACAGCATTCGAGACTGTTCTGGAAAGTTTCATATTGACTTGGAATGTTCCGAAATGTTTCAGAACGTTACTGACTACTCCCAAATTTTCCTAAATGTTTCCTCGAATTTTCTGGACTGTTCCAGAAGTTTGTATAGGGCGAAAACTCCAGTTATATCTACGAAAGTACGCCATTCAGGTGAAAATGGATACCTTCTACCACACTCCATAACTCCCTTGGTCGTTCCATAATAATCTTGGATGTTTGGGAATATTCCAGAACGTGCCAGACGTTTATATACTGGAATGGTGCTTAGAGAGAATTTTTTTTATTTTCATTATAAATCATAGAAGTTATCAATTGATAATTCTCACTGAAATAGTGAGTACAAGAAATAAATGGAACTCATCGACGTGTTGTAGTAGTAAAAAGTAAAGTTTTTTCACACAAAGTATTGTTGATTCCTTTGACTGTTGATTGATTTCATTACTGGGATCATGATATCCACTAATAAGTTAGTTACCGTCATCATTTCGAAAAATTAAAATTTTGGGAGTTTTTTTGGTACAAAATTTGTTCAGTCGTGAAATATTTTAAAGAGAGTTTTGATATTTGGGAAAAAGTTTCTCTATATTCACACACAAAATGCTGAAAAGTCCCGAACGAAAAATAAAGCAAATAAGTTCGAAATGAACTCTTTGCAGAACTATGTGAATCATGCATAGAAGTTTCTTTCAGATACAAACTGCTAGAAAAAACCTCGAAACAATTACTTTCACATGACCATTGACTCATATGAAAAGAGGATCCCTTCCAAGCAATTTACTTTCATGTGAACAATAAATTACACGAAAATCACCTTTCTCTACTTTGTACTACGACCATTCGTTATGAAATAAAAAGAGATGTCTTCAGAGGAAATCCTACATGGAGCATGAAGATTAAGAATTTATATCACTGGAAGAAATACCCAAACACATTCCAACAATAATTATTTGAATTAGTCCCAGCCATGTTGTTCACTTGAGAAGGGTTATTTTCAGGAGACATTCATTTTTGAGAAAAGAGCTATTTGGTTTTCTATTTCTCCATCTTCATACAGACGAAGAAAAAAATGCAATTTTTTCCACAGGTTTCATTTTTGTATCGTATCTCTATTATATTCTTTTCAATATATTTCCTGTCGGTTACATCGATGTTTTTCAAGAGTTTTGTTCTGTATATAACCTTTAATAATCTGAAAAAACTGAAAGATCAATGATGAATCTGAGCAAGTGTAATAAAGGGCGAACTTATAGAAGTTCACCCCAAAAAGTTATTTCGTAATACGAACTCCCCGAAATAAAAATTCTAATTAGTCAGTAACTTGTGTATTTATAAATTTCACCTAGCAAACGGGATGAAAAGTTTAAAAAGGTATTTTCATACTCAGCTTTATAAACAAAACGGCCGAGCTTCTGCAAACTTTTGCCGTTTTTCTTTTTAAAATCTCATTTTCCTTCAATACTCTTCCTTGAAATTTGTGTCTATTCTGATAATTGTCCTGATTGTAAGTAACCATTCTACTCTATGAAAATTGGTCTGAAAAATAAAAGGAAAATGTCATTTATGAGTAATTAAATGTTCATTATCGAAGTTGTTTCGGGTAGCTTTTCTCTTCCAGGGAAAATAATATTGCATGATATTCCCATCTTTATGGAGTATTTTCATTAATATTTTTAACTTTTTTCTTTCCTTTTTTTTGGAAGCGTCCAACAATATGTCACTAAGTAATAAAAAACCACTCGAAATCAATTTGAAATGGATTCAGAGCTTAAGAAATTCATCCGCTGAGTGAAATATATCATTGATCAAGAAAAGTTGGGATCGACAAATGATTTAATTTTGTTGAAACATTCAAATTGAAGTGACTTAATTTTTCTTCACAAATATCAACTGAAATACATATAGGGATATGAAAATAGTAAAACTTGAGGTTGCAAGATCCTGCCTGCTTCGAAAAATATTCCTAATACTTGTTTGCAATCAATCAATCAATAAATGTATTTGCTTATTATCAATACAGCAGATTTAGCATCTTCAAGTGTAATAAAGGGTGAATAGTTTGATATAGGTAGTACCTCTGAGATAGCATAATACATAGGAGGGATTTTGATGTCAGTTAGGCAAGGAAATTCACATTTCTTTTACTTCGAATTTTTTTTTCCATTACTTGTATCATCAGCATGTAATATGGAGTGGTCAGAGCCAGTACACATCTGTGATAAATCATTGATGAAAAGTATAAGAAACAGGGGTCCTAAATTCGAACTCTGTGGCACCATCTACTAGTCTGTTGTCGATTCTTGAGTTCGGTCCTGTAGTCATCTTGGAATAGATTATGCATTGCCACCGAATTCTTCGAATTGTGGTTTCTTACGTTACGCCTCCTTTGGAGGATCTCTAACCTTTTTGTGACATTAAAAAATGGATTTTACCCAAGACGAAATTAACGAAAACTCCATCTGAAATTAAAGGAATAATTACCTCCAGAGCATTTTGCTGTGATATATTATGTTTGATAAGGTGTTATTATACTTATATTGTTTTATGGAGGAAGGTGCTAGAAAATGAAAGTGTCGATGGCAGTACCGTTTGGTAGTTTCACAATGAATTATGATTTGTATAATCTCACTTCAGAAATAGGTTTTTATTGCATTGTGTTCTCTGTACTATATATTTTGGAAATGAATTTCAATAGTTACCAAAACGTGAATTTCGTGAAAAGCAGAATGAAATCCGAAACTTATTACATTGAACGAAACACCGAAAACAACTCGCCAACATTTTTCAAAAACATCTTCACAGTTGTCAAGTTTTTATCTTGCCTGTATGAAATATTTCCACGGATATTTCATTGAAATAACCTAATCGCGTAGACTAACTTTTCAACCTTTCAGATTGCACCTGTAATAATGATAAACTCCTAGATGTATTAAACAGATATCATTTAATATCATGGGAAATTTCGTATGTTATGCAGGTGTATAAACTGATAATGAGCGTAATGAATATAGTGGGTATTCAATTCAATAATGAACTTTGACAACTAATATTTTGGCATGTCTAGAATTACATTTAATGCGACTATTAGCAAGTTTTATCATTAACTTCTGTTAGACGAACTTTCTGATTAAAAATATATCCACAACTTTGATATTGATTTATTCAAATGTACTTGTCATGTTCAGCACTATCTTGAAAAACAGGTTTATAATTTTCCCGAAGTATGGACGATGTCGAACAGTAATTAATTATGGAGTGCCTCAGGGTAAAGTACTAGGTCTGCTATTCAATATAAACATTAATGGATTGTTTTCCCTAGTGTTGATAAACCAGGTACTTACCGGTTTCTCTGAAAGAAAGGATAATATCAGATAAAAGGCAAAAAACACTTATAAGTAGCATCAATTACTCAGGTGAACTTTCAGAAAATATTCCAAATTACTTCTCTAAATACGAAATAAGAACAATAATTATTTAGGCAGAATTCTGTACAATGCAAAACCCAGAGAGGTAGAATGAAAAAATCAGGTAAATATAGAATAGAGTGTGGTATATACCGTGCCGTATATACAGGTCAAACCGGTAGAAATTTCAACGTGAGCCTCCATGAACACATCTGTTTGGACAAAAAAATCTACAATCTATGAACATCTGCAAGAATCAAAACACAAGATAAGTAAAGATAATCTTGAAATGCTACAGCCATGGACATTAATAAAACTTTTGAAACCCCGAAATATATAGGTACCCCTAAACGAGCAATTCGATTCATGTAGGTCTCCACTCTTGAATTTTAAAGTTTGACAACCCGGGTAGGTTGCATAATCTCCAGTGTTGAATTTTATAGTTGGCACTCTTCATTCAACTAGCTCCTCCTTCCAGGTCGCCTACAAACTTCCTATAAAACCTCGTTTTTAGATTTCAAATGTAATACTCAGTTTTATACTTAATAATTCATTGAAGTCATCATGAATTTCCACAAAATAAACAAGTCATCAAATACACAGATTATTATTTATATCCCCCAAACCTAAGCTGACCAGGCCCTATTCCAGAACCACGACATATTACGGGGGTCACGCCAGGATCACCGTGCTATAAGTGATTATATAGGTCCAAGAATCATTCTTCTCATTACTATAATCTTCATTACTATTATCTTCGTTATTATTATACCTTAAAAAAAGCAATAAGCCAAAAATGAAAGCCTTCTGCATTTGTCCCTCCAAGATTTCTGCCTTCGTGTGGCAAGTCGACATGATCTTGACATTCGGGCGTAGAAACGGCATCATTTCACCAAGGACTCCAATAATCAGAACAACCATCTTGACAGAGTGATCTGGATAGAGTCTGCTGAGCTCGAAGAAAAAATATCGATATTTTATCCATTTTTTCTCCTATTTTCGGACGATATTCTTCCGATATTCGTCCGGGCCTAGTACAGAGCCCTGAGATACAATATGCTTGAAGAATCTGGTATTGGTAGTTACAAACTGAAATTAATATTTTCAAAAACTACACCTGACGATTTGATCTCCACAAACTTTGTGGAGATCAAATCGTCAACTATAGATTTTTAAATTACCATGGATCTTCATCAAGTAATGGCCGAATCAACCAGAAAAATAAAATTGATATGATATTCATTTACATTTTGCAAGAGTAATGTATTATTTTCTCAATATCATAATTAAGAGAATGACATTGAAATAAAATGCGACAGTACCTGTACTACAAAAGAATACTTCAGGATAACGATGATACCCACTGAAAGGAATCGACTTTTCTGTGTTGAATATTCTGCAACAATGGGCTGTTGACGCCTATTGAGTATCAACAATGACAGATACTTCAAATTTCACCAAATGACTTTCAGAATTTGATATTGATTGACGTAATTCAGATACAGCTCTCTTTGAGGGGGACTCGAGGAGTGTGAATGACTGTCACACTGTCATCTGTATCGGGTGATACCACTTGATGTTAATAATGGGTTTTGAATGAACCGGCTGCTTGGAACGTAGCATTTTAAATGATCATTTTGAACTTAACGTCGTTATGATGAAAACTTTATGTACAGAATGTCCCAAACGGAGACGTTAAATTTTTTTTTTTCGATAGTAGATCCAAAGGTCTATTAGAATCAGCCGAATGGATGTTTGGCGATTTTTTGTAGATATTGAACTTCTTCCGAATTTCAAATTTCCTACCCCAGAAGTACCGTATACAATAATTTCGTTGTATCCCTTCAATCAATATGAAAGAAAAAGTGTTCTATTTAAACTAATGGTCTTATGTGCAAGGCCTTTTTTACACAAAGCCTTACAGTTATGAATCTTCTTGTATTTAAATATTTTCGTAAAAATAAGACTAGTTAAAATATGTTAAATATTGACAGATACCTAGAGGAGCAGAGCTCAGCGTTTTGTAATAATAATACTAATACTTTTGATATCTTAGTGACATGCAGAAACATGTATAGTGTATAGAATTGACCAACTTGGTAGATTCCCATTCCGTAGAGTCGATGCTACAGTTAGTTGACACGTCAAGAAGAGTCCTTCGACAACGCTACTGAAGATGACTGTTGCAGTTAATACGTTAGGATATTGTAACAAAAGAAGACCACGGCAGAACCCAGAAACCAACCGAATTGGTCAAGAAAACAGTGAACGATTAACTAAATAGAATGAACTAAAACTAAAACTAAAATGTTGAACATTTCGGCCGGAAATTTATTGAATAACCTTTACCCAGTCATAGTGGGTGACCTATATAAAAGATTATATTGTCCTTGAAATAGGTAGATTGAACTGACGCCTATCAGAAAACAACTACTACACTGGCTAATACCACGAACGGCGTTGGATTATATCCGACAGGAGTTTACTGCCCTTCTACAAGCATAGCCCACTGACTAATAAGAAACAATATTTCTTTATTCACCCAAAACTTCAGGTTTCCAACTTCAAAACTGACGAAATTCAATACTTTTAACCCCTATTTTTATCCCTTGGAAGTGGAAATTCCTGAATCCCTTTCTTAATGCTTATTTACGCTATACAAAGAACCTACCTGCATATTTCAAGATTCTTGGTTCTGTAGCTTCGGATGTACGTTAATATAAGAGCAGGCAACAGCTAGCAATTTATATTTTTACTTTAAAAATACAGTATCTAAAAAAAATATGCCTACTGCACTAAGTAATGAATAGCTTCAAAAATCGAATTATGTTACCTATAAGGAAATTCGCAAAACTAACACAACCGTCAACGACGTCTGCCCTCACGCGTCTGCCCGCGTTTGGGTCGCTTTCTCGGCGATTGCGCTTCATTGCTTAGACCGCCCTTCTACCCCCGTCTATCGTCATCTGCCTATCGTCCCCCGTCGTCTTACAGTAGACACGACGCGTAATGGCTTACTGAGTTGCGTCAAGTTAATCTTATCGTGATAAATTTTAAACGATTCGTCCAAATTACTTGGTGTAAAAGACAAAGTTTATCTATATTAAATACTTAAAATGACAATTGTATCAATGTTTATAAGAATTCGACAGATATTCTTAAATATGTATTGTGAAAAAAGTTTCCAATTTAGTTGTATTTATGCCTATATATTTTATTTTTCTTTTCCCCAAATTTCTATATCATGAATGAATTCAAACTGAGTGAAGTCGAAGGACTTGGAATTGAATCGGAATCACACGTGACATTTCCCGTTTCGAGGAAACAGATAATCAATTAATCAATACCAGAGAGGTGTCCCTTTTAGAGTGAATGCTTCTGAAATCACGATATTTCAGCACGAAGATTTATTGATAGCTCGAACAAAAAATAACAATGAAAATTCCATTAACGAAGGAATAATAAATTCATTTCGGGTCCTCTTTTGTTGTCTTCGTCACTCGTCACTTCATTGGCCTAAAATAAGTATTATACAGAGAGGTTACGTTTTGATTTTTTATAGTGATACAATCAAGGAGTTTTCTGTTTACCAGACTCTGGTTTCGTAAATGTATACATGTATTTACAATTCACCAAGACTTTGTTATAAAGGTAGACTGCAGTCAATATTAAATTTTGTTACCTATATTTCATTAACTCAACTAATATTCAATAAGAATTCATGATAAACTTATTGAAACTTTGAAACTCGTATAATGCTTTCTCAAAAGTCGTCTGATGTCTTGGAGTTCAGATTATACAATATTATTCCTGAAATTACAAACTATGTACAAAACTATAAAATATAGTTGCATCAAGAGATGCATCATAATGATTTCCTTAGTAGAAAAATATGATTTTATGAAACCATCTTTCTCATAGCAAATCTTATCTCCATGCTTCCGCCGAAATTCTCCTGAGTACTTGCCTATTTTTTAAAAGGACTGTGTCCTCTAACAATTCACTAGCTAGGATTTTGAATTGATACATAAGTTAATTTGATTTCATAGGACCGAATCTTTTCCGTTATTCACTCGGTTCGCTACGTCTTCTCAGAGCACACGATTCTTGAGCCAAATGTTCAGTCATAACACCGGTGTTAGCTTATGCTCCGGGTATATTGAATCTAATGTAGGGAAGAGAAGTACCGAATTTATTGGAACTATTCGTTCTCCACCCTCAGGCTCATGCGAACTAATAATCCTGTTATAGTTCTTCTCGATCATCAAAGATCGTCGTGGCGTTTTCAGCTCCGAGTTAGGCGAATACTGACGAATACTGTCATTGCTTCTGCTCAGGGCATATGACTCTCGGACCCAATGGTGACAAAAAAGGTTGATTTCAACCTTGAAATAGTAAAAATCATTTGCAAACGAAAATATCTCGATCTGTGGATGGAAATCGCGTTGCGAACACATAGAAAAGAACTAGGAATTCTATCTAGTAAAGAGTTACTTCATGAAGTAATTGAGGAAGATACCTATTATAAATAATTCAGATGAAAATGAAAGTGATGTGTCTGATTTAAATACTAGTGACTGGAAAAGTTATGGTAGAGTATAGATCAGAAATTTCACAGTTCTAGTGATAGTAGGAAGTATTTAAGTTGGAAACACAAAATTCATGCATTGAATTTCATTCAAAACGTGTTTGAAATACCTAAAATAGGTTTGTATTCGATAATCCGGCAGAGGAAACAGCGGAATATACTATTTTCTTTAATTTATTCAAAAATTATGCAACTTGAATTTTTTGCTTTATATTTCCTCAACTTGTTTACGAAACGAACTTTTTCAAAATCAAAACTGACAGGGTACCTGTACGAAAACAGGTCGCTAGTATAAGTATACTGAAAGACAATTTGATGAAATATACTCCACCTTGTATGGTACTCAGCGATGAAACATGTGAAAGAATCGATTACAACCGAACCGTTGTTAATTACCTTCTATTATTGGAGGATGCTACAAGTGCCCTTTTGAAAAATTCAAATGGGTTTGTACCAGGTACAGAGGTCTACTGTGACAAATTCTATTTAATAGTTTGTCTCCATTATTAACACTAGCTTCTGTGCGAGCGGCACTCAAAAACTCCTTTCATTTCATATTTGTTTTAGTCCGGTTTGTCATAGTTATGTCTCTAATATAATTAGATGCTTTCAAATGTAGTAAACAAATAGTTGTCACTGAATCTGTTTGTTCTTTTTACCATGTTGAACGCAAATAATTATAGTAGTTGTGGTCTGGGAAGATACCACAAATGTCGGTCGAGTTGAACAATTTGTAATAGTTTGTCGATAATGATGATTTACGTTACCTCACATCTTCCGCACACCACAATTACAATAGTCTTTGGAGTTACCATCAGATGATCTATACTAATTCCTTCATCTCAATGCGTCAATGATTCCTTGAGTACGGATCAGCAGAAAATATTCTTTCAATTTTCCCGATGATTTGAGGAGAGTGATTTAAAAATTGTGGACTTTTTGGAATGAGAAATTTGTCAAAGTTCCCGCGCTCTATTTTTATTTCCTTACTGTGTCCTTTCCTTTTTGTGTCCTTACTGACACTTTTCAATCTTGCAATTAATATTAATAATTTTCCTGAATTATGGAAGATATCACGAGTTTGTCCCATTTTTAAGTCTGGAGATCCATCCGATATTCGGAATTATCGTCTTATCTCAATCCTATCGAACTTTGCAAAACTTCTCGAAATTGTCATCTACAATCGCATACATTCCTCAGTTCGTAATATCATATCTCCGCAACAACATGGGTTTATGTCAAACAGATCCACCATAACAAATTTAATAGTATTGACCCAAAATGTTAGTGATGGCTTAGATAATCGTGGTCAAGTTGATGTGATATATGCTGATTTTGCTGAAGCATTTGATCGACTTGATCACATGATCCTTCTACAAAAACTCCACCAATTTGGTTTCCATATTTCAGCAGTACTTTTCATTAAATACTACTTACTTCAACGCGAACAGTTTGTTTATTATAATGGCTATGGTTCTTTTTATTACAATCCTTCATCTGGAGTACCTCAGGGGTCGAATCTCGACTGTTCTTATTATTTATTAATAACTTCAGTAATTATGTCGATTGTAATAAGTTATTTTTTGCAGATGATTTGGAAATATATTTACCTGTCGAAACTATCGAAGACTGTAATAAATTGCAACGATACCTAGTTAGAAAATATACAGACTTGGTGTGAAGTAAACAAACTATATGCATCCAAATGTAAAGTAGTGTCTTATGGTAGAAAAATATCAGTCATCGAGTACAATTATCGAGTAGATACCATTTCACTGTCACGAAATAACTCAATTAAAGATCTTGGTGTATATTTTGATCAAAATTTGTCTTTTTCCAACAACATTATATCGAAAGTTAGTGAAGCATTGAGAGTTTATGGCTTCATAGTTCACAATTGTAGATCTTTTTCAAACAGATCTGCTCTATTGACACTTTACGTAGCCTGCGAAAGGTCAAAATTAGAATGTGGCTCTGTTCTATGGTCTCCATTCTACAATTGATATAATACATTAATTAAAAAAGTTCAACGTCGTTTCCTGAAGTTTATTTACTTCAAATCTTATGGTATCTATCCTGATAGAGGTATTCCATATGAATCTCTTACCATAACATTCAATATTAAAAGTCTTGAATTACGCAGAAAACTTGCTGGAATAATTTTTCTGTATAAATTACTGCTCAACAATGTGGATGCTATGGAGGTGTTATCTTTTATAAATTTCTGTGTGCCTCATTTTAGAACTAGAAGTACAAAAACTTTTTACAGCCAACTAGCCAGAACCAATTTGTATCTCAAGTCACCAATTTTTAGCATTTGTAATAATTTCAATTTAATTTCAAATTTGTGTGATATCAATTTTGATTCCCTAGAATATATTGTTAACACTGCATCTCAGTATTTCATGGAGAATTTTTAATTTTCTGGTATAGTTTTTTTTTCTATTTTATTTTATTATATTATAATATTCATTCATTTTCTCAAATTGTAACTTTGTAATTATAAGGATCGATATAATTTTTTTAACATACTTAGGCCCACTTGTATAGGTTCAGTTTAAACCACAAGTCTTAGTTAAACTTTGGTTTAACGAATAAACTTCTTTGTATAGGTGTTTGTGACTGCCACTCGGAGTTTAACTGTCAACTGATGGATGGAGGGGCAGTTAAACTACAAGCGCCGGTAAAACACATGTTCGGATTCAATACTAATGTGTCAACTATTTGTGGTTACTTTATGTATTATAACCTATAAATATTTGACGCGTCCAGATATTTTCATGTTTTCATAATGGACATATTTGAAATATTTGAAGATATATTATTTGAAGAGGAAGATAAGAAAGCATCCAGAAGTTTGTTGTCGTGTACCAGACACAACGATATCAAGCAATGAACCCTCGTTTTGTGACATTTCACAAGTGTATGTTGAGAACACATAGAGTTCTTTAAAACAAGTTTGAAACGCGTGTTTAATTTGACCACCATACATTTTGCCGCAATTCCACGGTTTATTTAAAAAAGCCCAGTTTTCGACTGGAATATCAGTGAATTTTGACTATTCGTCTTTGGAATGATTAACAACAAATGCATTCGTGCATGTAATTTGTAAATCATTTTCAGTATGATCTCATTATGAACGTTCGTTTCGAACTATTTTATCTATCCGAAGATGTCTCACGAAAACCATCATACCACCGGAATTTTTCAATTACAAAATTTACCGGATAGTGCCTCAACTAGGAAGTATTGATATTTCCAAGAGCGAACGATCAAAGTGACTTTTTTATTGAACCACACTGCTCATTAAGAGATGACTTTCATTCTCCGAGGAATAAGTGGCTCATCAAATATGATTCTTCGGAGTTGTCGTCTAGAAACGAAGGCATCCCATCGGTGAGTATTGAAATTGAAAACGAAGTGACACCGTCACATATTCTTTCTTAAGTATATATTGAGGTTTACGTTTTTTTGTGCTTCATCATGGGAAGGTCCAGAGGCTCGAAGATCTGTTCTAATCAAGGAGATGACTGTGCTGAATCTTTTTATCGATACGTTGTCACTGGCCGCGTTTGATGGCTTTTGAAACATTGAAGGACCGACCAGGACCGGAGACGATTTTTCGTACGATGCGACGCTCAGATACGTTCAAAATATACATAATTTTTTTGCAATGGAATTTGTCGATACTTGTAGGAAATCCATAACGTATTCAAAACTTTATTGTGATATTTTTACCGGACAGTTTACACAACTGCAACAACACAATTGCAACTCTGAAAATCTAACATCAATGAAGTGTTACGATTGAAGATTTACTCAGTATATATTTTGGAAATCATTGTTGAAAAAATAACAAATAAATGTACACAGTATTACCATAAATACGTTAAAATTCATCCATGTTCAAAATGCAGATATTAATTGAAGGACCATTTTGTTGTGAAGTCAATATATATTGAACGTTTCTGGGTTTTTCACCTTCCAAAAAATAAATGAATCTAGATTGACAAAGAATAGGCGCAAGTGAAATAAACGGCAAAGTGAAAAGTTCATCGCAAAAAGTTCTTCGTAGTGTAGAGTTCTAAAGACAATAATTTGTCATATTCATAAATTTCGCCTATTAAGTAGATGGAATCGATAAAAATAGTATAAGTTATATGTTATCCGCTGAAAAAGGTTGGATATTTCGAAAAGCAAACCCCTTTCGTTTTCAAAACTTGGTTAATTTTATAAAATTGTTTCTGAACTTCACTAAGAACTTTTTTGAGTTTGTTCTCACGGTTTTCTCAACTTTAAAAGGATCAATATGCAAATACGCTATTTATGAATGAACTTTATATTTCTTTTTTTTTGTTCATTTGTGAATGACATTGACTGAAATATATTTTATTACCTACGTACCTGGATATTTTCATTGAATGGGTAGAAATTTTTCATGAATTTCTCCCGAAAAATGCGTTGTTCTTGGATTTCCTCAAGTTGGTACTTTAAATTTTGGCGTTCGACGAATAAGAACCAACCTTTCACATGCTATTACTCCATTTGCATTGAGTTCCCAGAAACCTTAGATCCACCAATCAGCTAATTTTTGATCCAGAATGATTTTTTCGATAAAATAGTCACTTTTTGAGCTATTCCTTGATATGTTTCGAGGACATTTTTAAAATTAACCGGACCAAAGAAAAAACTGGAAGATTATTTAGATAGGGGGCAAATCTATGTCTCTAAAACGTTGATATTATGAAAGGTAAAAAACTCAAGAAAAGTCTGATTTCCTCCATAAGAAATGACCCTCATTCGATATCTATAGTTATGTGATGGAATGCTGGAAACGACAACACTTTAGAGAAAATCTGAAATACGTGGTCAATAGTTATTTGTAGGATTTTTCTTCCCCTGTTTTGTATATATTCATTTGAATACTTCACAGTTCCATTTAATCCAAGATTTAATTCTAACTGTACTGTTACAAAGTTTGAAACGTAATGAATTGATTTTTTTTTTGTCTACAGTACATCTAGCTAGTTATTTTTGTCTTTTCACAAGAGTTATTGTGATTTTTGTGTGCATTGAACATTCATACTCACGATAAAACAATCGTGGGTCAAAACATTGGTCCTCCGAGCAGGATATTTTTAAAATTGATTTAAAATATTCATAATAATTTTCAAGTTTCTAGTTGAAACTGTAAGTGCACAGTAAACATCGTTCTATCGACATCAGTGCAATCTCGCACAACCCGAAGCAGCAGCATACCAGTTCCAGGATTTCAAGTGCTGAAAATCAATTGCGTACACCAGCCCAAGCAGCGGTTATCAATCTATCCAACGAATTCACGGCCAACAGCATCGATATCTTGTCAAAATCGTCAGTGGTCACGGTAAGCCATTTGGACTATCCTATCTTATCCTACTCATATATTCTTTCATTGTTCAATATATCGTTTCGATTATCACTCAATCAATTCATTTTTTTTATTAGAATGAATTCTATCAGATCAAACCTAAACGATCAAAACAAATAACTATCCATATAAATAAATAATCTTATAAACATTTTTTATTTCTTGTTTATCAATTGATTAAGCAATAAAAATGTCTGTCGAGCGAGTTAAAGCATTAAAAACTAAACGTGGAGTTGCCCAGCGATCTCTTACAAATTATGAAAAATTCTTAACGCGTTTCGATCCATCAAAAAACTTTCCTGCCCTAGAAAAACGATATGAAAAAATAGAAACAACTCTTGAACTGTTCGAAACCTGTCAATCGAAAATTGAGTTAATTCTCGAAGAATCGGAAGAATTGAGCTATTATCGCACAAAATTTGAAGAGCTATATTTTGATACGTATTCTATTGCCTCAAATTTACTAGCTACTCGCGGAAAACCACAGTCGCAATCTACAAGTAGTACGGCAGCTATAGTGGATACAGAAGAGCCAAATTTAAATTCTCCTTCGCTTTCTTTATCTAATCAGCAAGCGGAACAAACAACAGGTGAAGCCAATTCTTTTAGCAATGAAAACAATATTCTATTGAACGAGTCTATAGCACAAGCAGCAGCGTCTGCAGCGACTGAACCTATTTTTCGAACACCATCTAACTTATTTTTCAACCCTTGTTTGCCTACTATAAATTTATCCATGTTTCACGGTTCTATTGATAACTGGCTAGAATTTCATGATCTTCTCAACTCACTTGTCCACCAAGACAGTAGTATACCCCCAATTCGAAAATTATTCTATTTGAAAGGCTGTCTTTCAAGCGAAGCAGTACAGGTCATTTCATCTATTGAATCATCGGCTCAAAACTATGAGACAGCATGGAACTTGTTAAAAGAAAGATACGACGATCGTAAATTTATTCGCGATGCTTATATTAAATCACCTTTCTAGATCAATTTCAGAAGAATCTAAGAGCTCTTCAATCTTTAGGTGAGCCTTCTAACTATTGGGACTCATTTTTAATAGTTTTATTTCGCGATACATTTTATTGCCGTTCAGTCGAAAGGGAATGATTTCAGTAACGACTTTCAAAATCCTACTGTTGAACAAATGATCAGTTTTCTAAATAAACGAGCTCAACTCGAAAGTACGTGGCTTCAGAATCAGTCTTCAAGGTCAGGCAATTCTATTAATCATTCCAAGACCTCAAATTCTTGACCCAATACCCAATCTCAAAAGGCATATGTAACATCTACATCGCCAATTCGGTGTCTCTATTGCAATGAGAATCACTTCACTAATCTTTGTCCGAAATTTCTCGCGCTCAATCCTTCACAGCGATTTGAAATTGCTAGAAAAGAAGGATGGTGCATCAATTGCCTTCGCAAAGGGCATCGTCCATCTCAGCGCACGTCCACTAATTGTCGCAACTGTCAACTTAAACATCACATTCTTTTGCATTTTGATTCGCGAAATGATAACAAAAGAAATATTCACAACAATCCCAATAATAATCACAATTATAATCGTAACAGTAATTCTTGTGTGCATTGAGCATTCATACTCATACTTCGGAGTATTGTTCCTATGAATGAAGCTCTGCCCCTAAGTATACCCTGAAACTGCTGGATTTCATCCAGAAAAGAGCCATCCGCCTGATTTGAGACGCGAACATCACCTGTAACTTTGATAGTCTGGAACATCGAAGGAAGGTTGGAGATTTGTCGCTCTTCTATAGATACTTTCACGGGAGGTGTTCAAAGTGGCTTGGCACATTTGATTCCACCAAGACCAGTACATATCAGAAATATGCTACTTTCGCACAGGCACCGCTATTTGAGTGCCTAAGGGATTTTTCTGTAGCGCTTGTGTCTTGTCCTTGAAAAAATTGAATATAGACGCAACTATGACAGAAAGTTTATTTCTTTCCAACGTCACAAACATATCTTCCTGACAATTTCAGCAAGCTTTCGTTCCACATCAAAAAGTAAGTAACTGTGGATTTGTTTATCTACATCCCTTTTGAATAAATTGCAGGATTGTTTCCTGCGATTATCTGTTTGTTCATCAATGATACATACAAAACCACCCCGTTATTAATTAATATAATAAGTGACAATGGTAAATGAACGCGTAGGTGGATTGAAACTGAAGGTGGGCGAAATATTAAATTCAGACAGTGCATATCGCATTTCCGTGAAAAGGTTCCAATTAGTAAGTAACCAAGGCAACGCAAGGATGACTTGATGGAAGGGAAATATTCCCGGTTCGAATGGACGACAAATTATTACTTTTCAGTTGAGAGGTTAAAATTAACAAAAACTCCACGATGAATAGCCTCTTCCAGCTGAATGAAGATGGGGTTTTTAATTTCTGGCCGCAGTCTGGACTTTCCTGCGATAGTCAATTCGACGGCAAATATACCAGATGGAAAAAGAAACCGCTCAAGAGATGATATGCATGGCATTTCTCGAGTTGATAATGTTCCTATGAAAAATACATATGAAGGATTCCAATTCACTTATTCGTTTATTCATACAAAAATATCCACTTAATTCGTGAAATTCCTGTTATTACGATAAAGACGGTTTTCTCTGCCAACGCCTTGTGATTCATTTACTGAGCAATGGTATTCATAACTGAAGAACCGTCCCGGCTTCGTACTGGTGCACTTAAGAGTTGCAATTTCATCTTGAAACATAGTTCAAGTCGAAATTATTTTATTTTCGTCGTTACTCCTAAGCGAAAAGTCCGATTATCAACATCAATTATGAAACTATTCAGTTGGCTGAGGAATAATATCATGATGAGAATGTCATCATTTTTCCATTTTCCCGTTTCAATTGAAAGCGTTATTGTGGCTTGATTTTTTGTTATAACATCAATATGATGAGTACAAAAAATGTACTACAGTATTTTATACAGGGTGTAACTGAATAAGTGTAAAACATTGAAGGAGGTGATTCCACATCGAAATAAAGATAGGATCTTTCATATAAAGAAACTTCATTGGAGCATCCCTTGTTAAGATACAGTCCCTTAAAGGGGGTACATAAAATTTGTATAACAATTTTTTTCACAAGCACTGAAAAAGTTACAATATTGAAATTAACCTGACGTTTTGTACTACCAAAAAGACACTGTGTAACCAATATAAAAAGTATTTCTCTTCCTCGAATTCATATCGGAGTGACAGTCTTTTGATTTGCTTTTCTAATATAGGTTCAATGGGTCTTA
>NW_019290073.1:41221-180645 GCF_000500325.1 Leptinotarsa decemlineata
CTCCAATGAAATTTCTTTATATGAAAGATCCTATCTTTTTTTCGATGAGGAATCACCTCCTTGAATGTTTTACATTTATTTAGTTACACCCTGTATATGTCTTTGTTCACAGTATCGCGATTTTTGTATAAATCTCCAATTTTTTTAAAACACAATTGCAACCCTCGTTATTCCCTGATAATGTAGCTTTTTGTAGGAGTGAAAATGTTCAACATTGTTTGAGTTGTTTTTCAGTTTATCCATTGAATAAATTACCATTGAATAATTGTATAAATTACGATTTTGATACATTACTATCATTGAATACGGTAAACCAATTCATTTCTGACAATTAGAATGAATTTTGGGAATTTACCGAAATTTTTTTGAAACATTTTTCATTTCAGTTTTCACTGTTTCAAAAATGCCACTTCAACATAAGTCAAACTAATCTGTCACAAATGTGTCACTATGCACTTGATGAATTTTCCAATTCCCCTAAAACAAGTAGAGTACCCTAATTTTACAGTTTTTTAAGGACAAAACACAAGAACAACAGAAAAATCCTTGAAGCACTCTAAGAGCGGTTCCTGTGCGAAAGTAGCGATTCACATTGGATTTGAATCGCTGAAGATTGAATCCAAGATTATTCCACATAAACGCAGTTCTCGAACTGAAGGAGCTTTTAAACAGTGAAGTTCGAGGTGTACTGAGTTAAACCTCGAAACGATGAGCAACCATAGTCCGTCGCGTATTTCTGATATGTACCGCTCTTGGTGGAATCAAATGTGCCAAGGCTGCAAGTGTTTTCAATCAGGCGGATGGCTCTTTAGTGGATGGAATCCAGCAGCTTCAGAAAATGCTTAGGGGCGCAGCTCCATACATGAGAACAATACTCCAAAGAAGGTCTTTATCCGAGCCTTATAAAGCATCAAAATTTGCTGAGGTGTGTGCAGTTTTCTGGTTTGGATTAGTGTTCCTAGCTTTTGAGATGCAGCCTTTACAATTCCAGCGACGTGGTTGTGCCAAGACATATTGGTGTCCATTTTAACCCCCAACAAACTCATCGAAACAGAAAGCGAAATTGTCTGTCCTAACATTACTATATCCGGTTCGGAGACATTTCGAGTGATAAAATATTATTCTGGAAACAAATTGGCCGAAGAGAAATTGTGAAAAAACTGATTACAAAAAGATGGCACGTAGAAAGATATGTAAAGTGTCAGAAGAACTATATTCTAGTACTACATCGCATGCGACCTATTTCGAGAAAGTTTTAAAATGAAACTAATTCATCAAGGAAAATTGCACGATATCGATAATTTTGTAATTCTGAAAACGTAAGCAGGTTTTGGCCTATCAAACGTTAAAATAAATATCTATGAAAATCTCAGTTTTTTTCAGTAGGCTTAATGAAAATACACATTTTTCTCTTCATTTCCTTCAATTTTTGGAACTCTCAAAGATGTTAATAAATATCCCTTGTGAGTACAAATATACAACTTCAATATGCAATATTTTTCATGGTCAATATTTTCATTCTCCTCGATAGTGTTGGACAGAACCCCATTCACGTATGATCGACAACGCATACAGAGAATAAAAATAGCTTGATTTATTTACACTAAAACCACACGTGCGAGATTATAGTACCAGAAGCACTCAAGTTATTTCGATGTTTTTGTCTTTAAAATGTGTCACATGGCATGTGCTCATCGGTAGGCGTTGAATATGACATGCCTGAAATTCAATCGTTTCAGTTATCATAACATTTTACACCCACTCAACAAGTGAAATGAAAGATTTGTCGTAATATTCAGTCGTTAATTTTATACATATTTTACTTACCACTCACAATAAGTGAACTTCGGAACACAAAAAGCAGGACAACTTTATTAGCACTAAAGCATCGGAGTAAATTATTTCAAACATGTTTTTATAAGGTCAAAAAGCTCTGTATCTTATTCTGTCTGGAGCAGAAGTTCTTCCAGAGCATCAAAGGTTTTCGTGCAGATCACAGCTGCACAGAATTATTTGAATTTGAATTTTTTTTACCATCATTTCGACAACTATTCTCCCAAATAGTTATACTATATTCTTTATCAAGAGACCTGACAGAATTCCTGCGAGGTTTACTTCAAGGTTCATTATTGGGGTCACTATTTTTACTATTGATAGATCTCATTTATGTTAAACACCAAAAACACATTCATATGCGGATGATACCTTGCTTTCAGTAAAAAAACAAATACAGTAGCTGTCGCAAGACTTGCTGATGTCTCAGAAACATTCTGCTTATTTATCAACCGCTCCAAAGCTTCACTCTTTGGAAATAAAATTACTAAAAATAGTTCTCTCAAATTCGGAATGAATCTGCGAAAAGAATCGGAGTCACTGTTTTTATTCGGGTTTTATTCAGAGGTTCATACATCTTGAGTTTATCTTCGATGACTGGTAGTTCAATGAATTCGCTGTTTCGACCTGTCTTTGTTTCATCAGTGGTGCTAGCTCTCAAGTATCCTATAAAGGACAAGCCTGAAAGTAAAGGTGATAACATCTCCCCCTTTGAAAACGCCGTCCATGGAATCACAACTTCATCTAGTTGCCTTGCAGTGAAAAACGAAAGGCAAATTTGGTTCGGCCGTCGATGTCGAAGCTTGGCTTTACAACTGACCGCCTGAGGGAGCCTCGTTTATCTTCGATATTCGAGGATTGAGTCTTCTGTCTATCTCATAGATGGCACCTTCGAAGGGGGAAATGTAATCACCTTTACTTCTCTAGTATCAATACCCCAGAAGAAGCTTTCGGGTAGTGAAATATGTGTTGCGATTTCACAAATTGTCATTGACATTCATTAACAAATCATTGAAAATTATTCTTGTTCAAAGAGACGTGGCTGGAATCAAAGCATGTGATATTTCCGTTCATTCATGAATAACTTATTTTGGAATCGTGTTTTAGCTTTTGAAATCATATCCGATGGGATTCAGCCACATGCAGGAATGAAATGGTTCGCGTACACACCCCACGTGTCAAAATGTGAGGTAAGAAATTGACGATTTATTTCTTGTAGCCCACGACATGACAGTTCATCAATGATCAAGCGCCATTAACAAAATAAGCGTTTCTATTTTAATGGACCGAGATCTATATCAGAAAGGGCACATTAGCAAGGATAGAGACTCCGGTGGTGATGTGGGCGTGGTATCAGTTCCTGTACGTACTCAGATGTGAAAAGTATGATAAGCACTTAATGATAAAATGACAATTTTGTGTCATAAAACTCCTCCTCTCCCGGTTTGATGGAAATTGGTAAAGTGCGTAAATAGAAGCAGTGCTTGCGGCTTGTCATGCCTAATTGTAGGAGTACTCGGAGGCAACATATGTTTCTGAATTGATGTTCTACAAATGTATGGCAATTAACGGGAATAATACTGACATCTAGTGATTGTTTTCTGGGCATGATGAAAATATCAAAAAAGCCCTTAGTAATCATTAATATTTTTTTCATGTTCGTGATTTACATACCTCCAAGTACTAGCGAAGCTCATATCCTGAAATTATTTGAAACTCTAGAATCACTTGAATGTTTATACGATAACAAAATTCTCATTACAGGTGATTTCAATAAACCAAACTATTCAAATGAAAATCTCATAAATGGGAATCACAACTTGGACAATCTCCATCAATTCAATAGTTTTCATGATCTAAACCAATTCAATCATCTGCTTAATATTTCAAATCGTTTACTTGACCTTGTTATATCTTATCAATGATCTGCATCCCACGATGAACCACCCCTTCTAACCGAAGATGGCTATCAACCAGCATTGAACATAGTTTTTGAATTCTCATCGCCAGAACAAGCAATACCATATAAATCATCAGAAAGCAGGTAAAACTTTCCTAAAGACACTTTTCCACTTTTATATACTCTAATGCAAAATGTTGACTGGTCGCCCATCGACCATTGTACAGAAATTAACTCAGCCACAGAATTATTCTATTCATTATTAACCCCAATTATTAGTCAGTGTGTTCCGGTCAGTCACAACTTCATTAGAAAATATCCTCCCTGGTTCAATAATGAAATAATCAACGATATTAAGAAAAAAAATAAATTTTTAGAAAACTGAAAACTACAGACTCAGGTATTCTCAAAGAAAAATTCCGATCTCTTCGTCGATCCATCAAAACAAAAATCAATTTAGCATACAGAGAATATAAAAATAAATCTGATAGGGCAATCAAAGAAGATCCTGCCAATTTCTGGTCGTACATTCAAAATGAGAAAGGTACATCAAGATTTCCTAGTATTCCATTCTGGGACGATGTTGAATACAACAATACCTCCGAAATCGTTAATGCATTCGCACAATTTTCTGAAAGTGCATATTCTCCACCTCCACCTCCATGAACACCTCAAATGTTACCTCAAACAATCCTATCACTTCTTTAAAACATTTTTCACTAATTGAAATCTGCAATTCTCTCAACAAACTAAAACCAAAACTCACAAGCGGGGATGATAACATACCTAGCTTTTTCGTTAAAAACTGTGCACACCTCTAAGGCATACAATTACAGTCAATCTTCAATCTAGCAGTTAGTACAGAATGCTTTCCTAACAAATGGAAAATATCAAAAATTTGCCATAAACAATATCCATAAACAATATCCAAAACTACCGACCTATAACCTTGTTATCAAACTTTGCAAAGGCTTTTGAGATGTGCTTGTACAACAGAATCTTTACAGATGTTGAGAATTTAATTTCAGACAATCAACACGGTTTCTTTAGCAAAATATCAACATTAACTAACTTAATGTGTTTCACGCAATCAGTAAGTAATGCACCTAATAATAACCTACAAGTAGATACTGTCTACACAGATTTCTCGAAGGCGTTTGACAAGTTAGATCATAACATTCTTATCAATAAACTTCACCAATATGGATTCGACTCCCAATTCTTAAACCTTTTCCGCTCATACCTAACTGAACGTATCCTATTCGTAGATTATAGGGGTCACAAGTCGTTCCAATTTATTGCAAACAGTGGTGCCCCTCAAGAAAGCAATTTAGCATCTCTTTTATTCTCACTCTTCATTAACGACATAGGAAATGATCTCTCTAGCAATTTCTTACTCTTTGCAGATGATTTGAAAATCTTTCGGCCCATTACATCACAGGAGGACTGCTTGATCTTACAAAAAGACCTTGACTTTTTGTACAATTGGTGTACCGAAAATAATCTTCCCCTCAATACAAACAAATGTAAATACTCAAGATACACCCTTAAACATAATTTTATTTCTCATGATTACTGCATAAATGACACTCGTCTTCAAATAAGCACTCATGAAAGGGATCTTGGTGTCACATTTGACCCTAAACTGAGTTTCTCCATCCACTATGACACAATAACATGCTCAGCCAAAAGGATGCTAGGGCTCATTTATCGTAACTGTAAGAACTTTCGTAGCACAGTTTTTTTTTCAATGCATACGTCAAATCTCGGCTGGAATATGCCTCCCTTATATGGTCACCCATATACAATGTCCACATAAACAAAATCGAGTCTATACAAAGAGGCTTCATGAAATATATTACTTACAAGCTAGAAGGAGTTTACCCTGAACAAGGCATCGACAATAGAATACTACTGAATAAATTTAATCTATTAACCCTTCAAAACTGAAGAACCTACTACTCTATAATTTTCATTTATAAACTAGAGAATAATCTGATTGACTGTCCCGAACTACTCCCACACTTCAACTTCCATGTTCCACGAATCAGTTCTAGAAACCGAAGGACCTACTACTCTATAATTTTCATTTATAAACTAGAGAATAATCTGATTGACTGTCCCGAACTACTCTCCCACTTCAACTTCCATGTTCCACGAATCAGTTCTAGAAATGAACTGACTTTTTTATCTACCCAATTCTAGAACAAACATATTACTCAAGTCACCAGTTGTTGCAATGATCAAACTTTACAATCAACTTTGTGAAAATCTCGACATATGTTATGAACCTATTGGTCAAGATAAGAACCACGTTAAGAAACTTTTACACTCTAATCAAAATACATGAGCCCAAATTGAAAGTTATTCTACCATGTGAGCTTATTACTACGACTTATGGTTTTTTTCAATTACTCTCCTAGCTTGCTGCACACAACTTTTCCACCTAATTTTTTGCTTAACTCTCCTAAATGTTTACTTTTATGTTGTTTTTTGTTTACTCGCTTCAGTTTGTAGTTGAAAATCATCTAAGAACAATTCTTCAATATGCCCACTGACTATATATCAGGGGTGGCCAACTTGATTAGACATAAGATCTACTGTTTACTGATGAAACCCTGTTCTATCTACTACTTACATACTTCTTGAAAGTTGGAAATTGCCAACCTTAAAGAATCCAATGTATGAGCGTCTGTCAAGCGAGAACGGTGTTTACTTTTTGTTTGTTTTGAGTAGGAAAATGCTGACTCACATAAATATGTTGAACCAAAACACGAATGAAGTTGTTTAACACATTTCTTCAAATTTGGATATTTTTCATTGGAGACCAATGCCCAGAAATCTTGACCTGAGAATGATCTTGCTTTTAGAAATATGTCGCAGCGAACCAGTTGTTGCAATGAGCAAACTTTACAATCAACTCTATGAAAATCTCGACATTTATTATGAACCTATTGGTCAAGTTAAGAACCACGTTAAGAAACTTTTACACTCTAGTCAAAATATATGAGCCCAAATTGAAAGTTATTCTACCATGTGAGCTTATTACTACGACTGTATTACTGCTGAATTATGTTTTTTTTGTAATACATCTGAACTATGTTTTTACTTGTTAGCTCTATATCTGACTTAAGGTTTTTTTTCAATTACTCTCCTAGCTTCCTGCACACAAGTGTTCCACCTAATTTATTGCTTAACTCTCCTAAATGTTTACTTTATTTTATTTTTTGTTTACTCGCTTCTGATGTTTCTAGTTGATAAATTAGTATTGTATTCATGTATATGTATATGTATGTATGTATTTCTGTATGTGTATTGTGTGTATATAGGCAGATATGAACTGTAACATGCTTGTTAATAATATTAATATGTCTTGTTATTGGGGCACATACAAATCTTTCTGGATGAGCTGCAAAGACTTTCTGCTGCACTCGACTTTGCGCAACTCTTGTCCATTAAAATCACCAAACTTGTCTCCACCATATCCGGCACCTCCGCCGTTTCTATAGCCCCCTCCTGAATTTCGATTCCTGAAACCTCCTCCAGAACTGCTGTTCCTACCGTTTTTGAAGCAGTCTCCTCCGGAAAATCCGTTTTCGCGGCTCCTGAAGCCGCCGCCACCACCCACTGACTTGTTACCGTAAGACATTTTATAAATTTTGCTGTAGATGTTCTGGGTCGTTAATGATGATAATTTCAACCCTTTGGTAGCCGGCTCTTAAATGGACTCAGGAAAACTCTCTGAAGTCCATGGAGATGGACCACCGAAGTGTCTCTTACAGTCTCTTGAGTGTATGTTTCGTGAGTGAAATCACAAAACAGCCATTTTTGACAACGATGTTTGTCAAAGACAACAAACCGACGAAAAACTCTTTTTCTAAGCCGATACAAACATACTGTTTTTCGACGCCCTTGCGCTAACAAAGTTGTCATCATCAGGAGATGGACTAAAACTGAACTATATTTATTAATAATTTAATTATACACAATTTTAAGACAACGATAAAAATAAAATAAATACAAGAAAAAAAATTAATTGGCGCTCCGGGGCGACTTTACTGATTTATATTTCACATCAGCAGAAGTCCCAGTTCTACCCAGGGAAATACAGCTATTTTCGTAAGACGTGCTTTTTACAATTGAATTTTTTGGGAATTAATTTCCAAAACTTCCTTGGTTCAGAATTAGGTTATGAATGTGTAACCTCACTCAATTATACGAAATTTCAGTTCAAAAAGTGATTCATGAGATAAAATGATTTTTCACAGTATTTTATCAGTTCATATTCAAAGTACTGATACAAATCAAAACTACCCAGTGACAGTCTTATATCGAATGCCACAGGGAGCCAAACTAGGGCCACGAACTTTGGAATTTACAATAACAAAATGTGGTCAATGAGCATAAAAATTTCTTTTGGAGTAAAAGTGGTAAAAGTGGTGGTCTTGGTTTGTGTGAGCGACTGATGACCTTATATTTACTGAATATAATTCAGTTAGTTGAACATGGTAGATGTACATCTAATCACTACATAACTATCTCCGGTATACCCCAAAGTTTTGACCCAGGCCAACCTATTGGTCTTTTATTTGTCGAAAATTCATATCCCAATAACAAATATATTCATGATAGTTCCGTGTTAAGAATCACACGTTAAAAGGTAAGACCTCGTTAGTCCTTAGCTCGCACAAGTTTCGGCTTCTGAGGGTTGTCGTTCGTAAGGGTTGGGACAGCTGGTTAACGGTAAAAAAAATTGAAACAGAGATAGACATAACAGACAGATAGTGCCCTACATTAACTAATTTAAATCAAATTGTGAAATTTTGTTGAGAATATTTGCAGACAACTCAGTTAAAACTTCGAATATGAGGTTCTTGAAATGACGGATTTGAATGTTATGTTCAACAGTGAAGGAAAGGGTGGAGGAACCGTTTTTTGTGAAAACCGATGTCTCCGATTTAAATGACAGGACAGACAATTCCGTTAAAATGGTCACCATTATGTCGCTGGAATTGCAAAGGCTACTTCTCAAAAGTTTGGAACATTGTTCCGAACCAGAAAACTGTACGCCTTGAAAATTTATCTGTTTTGTTTGTGTTTTGTTCTTGAAAAGAATCAACTTTCTGTAAATATATTGAAATACAATTTCACACGAAAATGCATCGATAGTTTGTTGTGGACAAATCTTACCAATATAGGGATTTTGAATAATCAACTTCTGCGTGGTATATTATGTACATATTGTAGATAGACAGGCCCTTGGCATAAGGAAAAAACTAGCAGTGAAATTCAATAAAAGAATTCATTCAAGAAACACTTTATTGTGGGATTTTCACTCAACAGTTTTGCAAAAACGCTACAGGCTATACAATAGTTTCTTAAAACGTGTTTCAACTCCTGAAGATGCTTCTCTTATTTTTCAAATTGTCAAAGGTGAAATACCACAACAACAAAAAGGAGCATCTACTCCTTGACAAAAAATGTCCTTCAAAGAATATGGAACATTGATTCTCCCGACTTCTATTCCTTTTCATATATGTTTCTTTCCAATCTTGGCTGAAAAATGAACTCGTCTTCTGTGTGCCACAATCCACAGTGGAAATAGATACACTTCCTGATGTATTCCTAGCCCCACCTTCGTTCCTGCATGCTGCATGAAAACTGCTCTGAACCTGAAACATAAAGTAAACATTTTTCATTCAACAAACTCATTTCATTTCCACATGAACATAAAGGTTTCATGAATGAATGAGAACTGTACATTGTGTAATGAAGCGAATATCTTTGAAAGAACGTATACCATTCGTACCCTTTCGAATAACACAAATGCAGGTAGAAGGAAATGTTTGCTAACACAACACAAAATCCGTAAAAGTTCGTAAGTTGAAAACCATTTACACTCACCACTGGTCTTTTCAAATTATCCTAAAACAAATTTACTCACGGGTAGTTTGGCTGAACCCCTTCAAATTTACATAAAACACATGTAAAGGAGAGTGGCCAGTCGATGGCTATACTATAAATTTCTTCACTTGGCTCTGTGCACGACAATTTGCTACCGGTCGCATTATCCAGATTAAATATCCATCATTCGATACATGTGCTAGAAGAAGGGTAATTGAATTTTCAATTTACTGAGTACTGGTGAAATATGGACGGTATCGGGGAACATGGTGGAGCACGACCAATTTCGTGTCTATTTAAGCAAATGAAATTGTTAAATTGATTGTTCTTTACAAACAAACTTGACCGGGAATAAATTCGAAGGAAGTGCCATATACTTGTATGTTTGGTTGTTATTTTTTTCTAAGGACAAAATATGACCTACTTTCCCACAGGCCTTAGAAATATCAAGCGCAACAACTCTTGACTTTCCATGTTTCCCGATTGCGTTATTCTAAATATGAGTGACTTACGACAGAAGGTCGCCTGTTGATCTTTGTTTCCGAAAGCCATATTGATGATCGCTCAAGATGTTGAAGTCTTCCAAATATTTGAGGTATTGATGGTTTACGGCTTTCTCTATGATTTTTGATATCACTGATAGCAAGCGGAAGATTTTTCTTGCCTTTCTTACCTTTTTTGCTTTTAACTTTTTTTTAATTCGAAGAAAATATAGATGGTTTTCCAGACAAATGAACTTCGGTTTAATTGAACTGAGCCATATGAGAATTTGAGCTGATTCTCAATGACATGAAATAATCACTGATTTCAACTGAGAATTTAATTTGAACATTATGTCTTTGACACGGAAATTCAAAAATATGTCCTCGTAATCTAAACGGAAATCCGCGCACATTTACAAAGTATCCCAACAATCATTTATCCATTCCCTTGGCAGCCGAATTCCGAGGAAATGCTCCAAAGTAGCGCCCTGAATGGAATGATTGAAGACCGTGATTTGAAAAAGCTGGTCCGTCCGTTTCACAGGGACGAGTAAGTATATCCTTCGTCAGTTGTTTAACTCAATTATTGATCAAATATGGCGCAGTTCCCACCCTACAATCTCTATTAACCCTTTTGCGTTCAGGGGTTTGATAATTATGTACCGACCCCCATATTAGGTCCTTACTATAACAACCCTATTATATTTATGCTCATGCGAAAATACCACTTTTATTGTTACCCCATTGTATTCTGCTCACTTTTCGAGAAATCTCTTTGATATTCGCTGTCTCCTCGCCGATTTTCCTTTGTTATTATCGGAAATAAAATTCACGAATGAAGAAGGGCTCAAGAAAAGATCAATTTGAGGAATGTGCTACAGAAATATTACCGAACTTATCTTCCTCGTCAAACAAGAAAATTCATAATAAAGAAGTTGAAAAATTCCAAAAGTATCCAATGAGTGATCAGAATAAAATTGATGTTGAAATTTTTTGTATAATAAGTACTCAAAAGACGTTTTTATGTGCGATAAGTTTCAGTTTTTTATTTTGTGTGAATTCTAAATTTCTGGGATCACATGCATAGAATAATGTACTAATCGCACAAAATAATAGAAGACACATATATATTTTTTTGTTTCTCAGAAATTTCGACTTCGAGTTTTTATTTTTCTGCTGCTGACCCTGTCAGCAAAAACTCTGTCATCAGATGTCATATTTATTGTTCAGAAAATAAAAATATACCAAATCAACAATCACACTGATATGTTGAGCCTAAATTAGTTCAATATTTTTGTCGCGTTTCATTCAAATAAAATTGAAGAGTAAGGAGTATTGAGAATGTTCGTACTTTACATAACATGTGGAAACTGCAAAAATAGGGTAATGTAGAAAATAAAAGTACAAATCAAAATAAATTTTGATCGACCAACAACTTTCTTCCGTATTTTTTGAGAACAACTGCATGAAAATGCAAAATAATGGTATAAACGCTGTCTGTTCAAAAAATAAAGCGAATTTTCATTTTTCTCAAACACCATTTGTTGATTCATCAATTTCTATTTCGTCCCCTTCAGCGTGATCCCTCTCAGATATAATACACTTGTACCAGCGTTTTTCCCAACCTTCGACGAAATATATATTTTTTGGCATGTCCTTCAGCTCTTGCAAAACGCCAAAACGCTGTCTTTCATTGGTCTCATCAATCTTGGGAACAGAAGAAAGTCGCAGGGGCTCAAATCTGGTGAATACGTTGCTGAAGCATGATTATGATATTGTTTTTGGACAAAAAATTACCAACAAGCAATGGCGAGTCAGCAGTTGCAAAATTGTGATGCAAAAGCCATGAATTGTTTTTCCACATAACTAAAAATTGATAAATATGTCATCAATATGCCTCCATCAATTTTTGAGCGCTCCGAAAAAGTGTTTCTAGATAAGTTTTCCATTAAAATGTTCAAAAATCTGTTCACAATCTGGTTTTCCGTTAACCATCTGTCCCCCACTTACACCTACAAACGACAACTCTCAGAAGTCGAAACTTGTGTGAGCTGTGGATTAACGAGGCCTCACATGTCATAGTGTGATTTCCATTAACAAAATTGTGTTGATATCCTCAAGTTACAACAATATTATCACTTATCATATCCCAAGTGGTTCCGAAGATACCAACAAGGAGATGATCAAATAAAATGATGAGAGGAACTCAAACAACGCATCTTGACATCTTCACAGCATTCACAGGAAGGAAGGAAACACCCATCTCCGACGGAATTCCATGTAAATTTTACTTGTGATCGCCTACATTAGGCATTAAATAAACTTATTATGCGCTACTTTTAGGTAGCACTTATCTCGTACAACAATGGGCATCTTTGAACCTACTAGTAAACTAATGTATTTATTCAAATATAACACTCCTTATGTTAAATAGTCACTGCCGATACGATTGACGCTGATTCTTTCAGAAAACTTGCACCATCATTTTATTCATAGGAGGAATGAACGATCTCAGTGGTGATGTTTGGAATTTCAATCAAACGGTTCAGGTTTATGCCATTCAGTTACTCTAGGTGGCCATGAAATTACTTGAGCTTGAGTACAGTAATGTTACTTTTCACTTCAATGTAGTAGTGGTAATAATAGTAATGATAATACTATTATTATTCATAAGGCTAAGATTTGCACATCGATAGTGTCTGTAACTATGCAATGTATGGTGCTAGTTCATTATGATATTTTGTGATGTGATGGAATTGAATTGGATGAAATACTTGACGAAAATTCATGACAGTTCACAAAACCTTAACACGCGTTTTACTAGAAGCTCTCTGTTCAAAAAATAAGGTGAAATTTCATTTTTCTCAAAAAATATTCATTTATTCATCAATTTCTACTTTGTCTCCTCCAAAATAGTCCCCCTCAGATATAATACACTTGTGTCAGCGTTTTTTCCAATCTCATAAGCAGTTCTGATACACACTTTTTGGTATGTTCTCGAGCTTTCTCAGCGGTTTGGTTTTTATCTCCTCAATCATCGCAAAACGCCCTCGTTTCATAGATTTCTTCAATCTTGGGAACAGGAAAAAGTCGCAGGATTGCAAATCTGGTGAATACGGTGGAGGAGGCATGATTACGGTGTTATTTTTGACCAGAAAAATCACAAACAAGCCAACAATACAAGTGAGTAGGTGCATTATCGTGATGGAAAAGCCATGAATTGTTTTTTCACAATACCAGACGTTTTCTTTGTATTGCTTTTCGCAAGTGGCGCATATCTTCACGATAATACTCTTCATTGGCCGTACGACGATGTGGCAAGAACTCCTGATGCACTACGCCACGGTAATCGAAGAAAACAGTGTGCAAAACCTTGACATATAATCAAAATTTGCGTGGTTTTTTTTGGTCGTGGCTCTCTTGGGCTATTCCATTGAAACGATTAGACTTTGGCTTCGTTGTCATAACCATATACCCATGATTCGTTACCAGTTATGACGCTCTTGAGGAAATGTGGATCGACGTTGAATTCATTCAACAATTCCTGAGCGATGCTTATGCGACGGTTTTTTTGGTCAAAATTTATCAATTTTGGAACGAACAGTAGCTTCCTCAAGCTTTTATCATTTAGCGTATGATTACGTATGATTTTATAGTTTTATAAACTCAGCAGTGAAGATCTCACATTGAAGTGTTTCTTGAATAATACCATATTTTGCTTCAATATAATATTTCAGGGTTATGGCAAAAAATTCAATAGGATATTCATAGCGCAAAACGCATTGTAAGATTGACTTTCAACATGGAATAAAGTTACCTGCAAATTGATATTTATTAGAAACTGTCAAAACAGAGAGTACTCATGACGAGACACCTGGAGTGTAGGCAGACTGAGGTCCCGGTGTCAAGTCACGTCAATTTCTTGAAAATGGCTTCAAAATGGTGGTCGAAACGTCTAACACAAAACTCCAGACGCGGCTCAACCCGAACAACATATATATGTGGTGTGGTGTAGAGCAAACTCGTTTTTTCTTCAAACTAACACCCTGTAAATTCAACATAACACCCTGTAAATTCAATATCCACAATATCTGAGAAAAATCAAAGTGATTCCTCAAAACACTGATCCAGTATCACACTGAAGAGACGTGTTATTATTTACAGATCTTTTTTGCACACGCCAATGGATCTACCCCGATACTACTTTTTATTTTTGTATTCGGGTCACACGATGGTACCTAAAAAACAATATGGCCCCGGTGGCTGTAGCCACATAGACGAGTTGCCCTGTCCAATGACCAGGTGCACGAACGAAATTGTATAATAAGTACAGGCCGACAATGAATTATTGTCTGAAATGGAGTAATCATTAGGAGACAGTACCGTCTTAGAGTTTTCTGTTGCTGTTTTAGTAAATTGGTTTATAAACGTTTTGTTGCGTGCTTATATTTGTAATCTTGTACGAAAGTGTTTTTTAGGATCACGACGTGGGGTTGGGCAGAGGTGTCAGTTTGTTCGAGTAGGCTGGTTGAGCTCTCTCCATGTTTTGAAATGAAAAATAAAGTTGAAAGTTGACTAACTTTTAGCTTACCTACTGCTTATTTCTCATTTTGACTTATTCACTTTTAAAATAAAACGGGAATGTTTCCTGCTTATTCATCAAACTCAAACAACTGTTCATGCAGCTGCAGTTTCGTAAGAAGGTATCATCTTTCCCTCCAACCGGTTTCCTGGAGTCTTTGAAGTCCACTAGATACTCGTTAGGACAACAAGAGGATTGTTCCGAATTCTTGGGGTTCTTGTTGAATACTCTTCGTGAGCAAAACAATAGCAAAATCAATACTCCCAGCCGCTCTGGACTGAATGATTCCGTACAACCCATCTCGTCTTGTGTTTGTAAATCTTTTGCTGGAAAAATCCTCACTTGTTTACTTTGTGGTAAATGTTCAAGAAGTACTGAAAACTCATGTGAATTTCTGGAACTTCATCTAGCTTTTCCTAATATGACTAATAACCAGTCCGTGCAAAGCTTATTGTTAAATCATCTAAAAATGGAATTTTTAACAGGTGATGATCGACAGTATTGTCAAACATGCGCCAAACTAACTGACTGTTATAAGGAAACAAGTATAGCTGAGGCACCAGTCAATCTAATAATAACACTGATGATTTTCAAACAAGACTCAACCTCTAACGGAAGCAAGAAACTCTTTGAAAGGTTCGAAATAGATGAACATTTCAACCTAGCAGACCACTGTTATAATATTCATGCAGTCATTGTTCACTGTGGTTCTGGCGTTGAATTTGGTCATTATTACGCCTTGGTCAAAGAAGAAACGGACTGGTTTAAGTTTGACGATAGTCGTGTCACGAAGTGTTCTGGCGATGCATTGAATTTATTGGAGCCTCTGGAGACACCCTACATTTTGTTTTATGAGAGAGAGGACATTGTTAGATCAAGATCTTCAGATGATGTGGTGCTGCAGGTTTTTCCGGGTTTTCCTGCAGCTGAAAAAGCAAATGCGCCACTGGAATCAATGAAGTCGCCCCGGAGCGCCAATTAATTTTTATTGTTGTAAATAAAATAAGTAACAAGAAAGTTATGTTAAACGATTTTATTTGAGAAATGATAATAATGATGTAGATAAAAACTAAAAAATCAATCTGAAGGTCCTAAGTATCAGTTATCACACCACTCTCCTCAGCGATCTACGGTATTGATCGGATAAAAAAATAATAAAATCATTGGGCGTAACATTCAATTTGACCCAAACAAACAAACAAACAAGGCAAGCTAAATAAATAAAACCGTTCAAAAACGCCCTGCATGGAAAGTGAATATTGAAATTTCCTATATTACTTCATTTCATTTCTAATTTTATGTTACCTTTTATCATAAAATCGTATTTAAGTTATCAATGTTTTGTTGAGTGTGATTGCTCATACTGTACTGACTCCATGATTTCTTTTTTTCTTTCTGGAAATACAAATGCAATGTGTTTTCAAATACAGCTTTTGTAATATGACTTGCTACAAATGTAAATTACATGAACGTAGTTAAATAAAGTATGTCTATGTCTAAGTATGTCTAAACCCACCTTCAAATGAATCAGTAAACGCTCTGCGACAGATATAGAGCTCGAGAAAGATAATTATCAAAATTTAATCGCATTATTATTATTATTATCTTTATTACCACATTGGATGCTGCACTTCATCCTATCTATCTTCAGAGCATAATGAACTCATATGCCTTAAAATGTAATGTTCATTTTCATTGAAAACATGGAATGTCCAAGTGAAAAAAGATAACGCGATAAAGTTGTGTTTATGATGGCGTTGAACAAGTCTTGTAATTGCAGATTGCTTATGTTTCTCAGCTCGTAATTACCGTTCAATCATCACAGTCTCTCAAGGAACAGGTGGGGGCCTCATGTACTTATATCCATTCGTTAAAAAACTCTTATCGTTGCAATATCGGATTTTATCACAGGATATTAATGGATGTATGGAAGTCATTTCAAAATTAGAATATCATCAACTATATACCAACTATATACCGATTCAGTATACGAGTAAATTGTTGAAATGTGGAAAAAATTGGTATTTTACAGATATAGCAATAATGAATATATCTCTGCAATACCAGCTTTGAGAATCCAAATAGAAATGAATGCAAGCAAATCACCTCTCATTTTTTTTTCTGGTATTTGGAAGCCGCCTGACCTGCCTATTTCTCTAAAACAATGCAGCCTCATCAGCTTAATATGTTTGTTTTCCTCTAATCATTCTTATGACGATTACATTTATGACATGTCAAAAAAAATGAAAATCATACATAAAATCCTGCAGTTATGTGGATTAAGTGCTTCATGTAATGTTATCCGGATTGGTGCTGAAAAGACAATAACTAGTGTTTTTATCCGAAACATCGATGTTCACTATTGAGGATGACAGTGTTCCATGCAAGTAACATTTTACATCATACACACATATATATCACATTGTGTAGTAATCCTGTGAATGGTTATTACTGGAGTTTTTTCCCAACACCAAAACGTGAATGGTATCTGATTCAATTCCATAACGAATGTTTGGAGTACAATGGTGTTTTTATATAATTCAATGTTCATAAAAATGTGCCTGTTTCTAAAGTATTTTTCTTTCGTGTGAATCAATATGGAAGTAGCTGTTTGTGTCTGTAAGTAGGTGTCAAATGATTTTAGGGTTTCCAGAACTTAATCCTTTGTTACTGGTAGAGAAAAAAATGGCGAAGGAGAAGGGAAGTTTCTAAAACTGATGGGTACTCGTATATCATTTCTACAGTGAAGAAGTGTAGTCATATGTCTGAATTTCATTTATTTCTTTCGTGTTCCTATCAGATTCCAAACCTACAACTTCCTTCCAGATAAGAAGATATACTATAATATGCAGCTTTTTATGGCCTCTACAGTTCATCCTCATGAACTTTTCTAAAGATTTGTACACTGACAGGCTAATCGTTTCTTTGAATATCGTCGAGACATGTTTGAGAGTTTCACTAAACAGGTGACTTACTCATTTCATTTAGAGATTGTTGTCAATGAGAGTAGTGGCAAGTTGATCTTTGCTCATGGGTTTCAAAGACCTTTCTTCTCTGTAGACTCAGACCCCTAAAGAGTCTCTCGAGTTGCCAAGGAAAGGAGGTCCAAACAACTGTCTAGAGTGCTTTCGCGGTATTGACCTGAATGTGATTGACAATGCCATGGTATACATATAGAAAAATTATTATCTAATGCCCTTCTATCAATTACAAGGTGCTATACTGTCAACCACAATGGAAAAGAATAGATATCCGTCAATAACTTTGAAGTTGGCAAGAAAACAATCTTGAAGGTTTGTACTGGATATGCGATTATGTAAGCGAGATACTTTTTCTACTTTTGCTGGCAGATTCCTAGATTTAGTGATATGTGGCGAGAGAATGGAGGTCCAATAAATAACAGAACAGAGTAAAGCGACGTGCGATAATCGGCAATTTCAACGGTAATAAATTTAAGTGAATTAGCATTAAACGTGCCTAAATAGAGGATGATTAAATAGCGCCCGTAAATAAATCATCAGTGTAAGTTACATTAAAATGCTGTTTTAATATATGCAGACAGTGATGCTCAACTCGAGCGATGTTACTTCTATGGCATTACAAAAAAGCGCCTTGGGCGGATTTATTAAAAATCGACACCACTGGTTATTTATTACATCGGAAAATTATTTCTTTACTTAACAACCAAAAAACAACTACCTGAAGTGTAATTACCAATAATAAACAAGATTGGCTGAATCTTATATTGATTGTGCATAATGAAAACAATATGCAAAAACAAATGTTACTTACATGCGTGTAATGAGTTTATTTTGATTCTTTGAGAGGCGACGATGTTTTCAATTATGTGTTCCAATATAGTTTTTCAAACTAACCGGTTGATATGATATGAATCAATGAGATAATCTAAAAAATCTGAAATATCTACTGGAGTTCAACAAATTCAAAATTATTTGTGTACACGCTTCATTATAGCTTCATCTGTATGTATGTGTGGTGTAAGTGTGACATTGTCATGTTGAATATTGACATTTTATAAAGAAGAATTGACGTACTTGGCGTTGGAGCAAAATTTCGCCTGTATCCATCGATTTTTACATGTGCGGTACTAGAAGTGAGCTCGAAGATAATATCAAGGACCGCCAAATCTCATTCAACATCCGCTCAGACCAACTAAGAATTCAAATTCGAGTGGAATATCTCCATCAACCTGAGATTTGAACAGGGAACAACCGATATCATAATGAAGATAATATAGTTTTCAGATAATTTGATACTGACCATGAAGTGTTTTCAATACAGTAGAAGCCCAGTCTAGATTCCAGAAATATTGACCTTGAACTAACGAATCGCAAAAAATTCTACATAACAGACTGGGTAATAAATCGTAGAAAAGCAATAGAAGAAGTGGTTGGGCTGGATGAAAAATCTGTAAAAGATAGTGGTGCGGGGAGCACAGGGTGACAGCAATCAATAATTTGGAAGAGTTTGTTAAGAACTGTATATTCAAACCGCATATTTTCTATTGCTATTAAGTCAGGTATTAGTAAAGTGGTGAGACCAAAACCTCGGCTGGACCCTTTGATCCAGACCATTGATTTCTCGAATCACAATCTTATTTTCTTCTCTTCCTGAAAAGTAAAGACTTCGAACTCGAGATAACTCAGTCACGTATATCAAGTACGAATATTTCATGTGGGAATAGGCAAACAAGTACTAAGAATAATTTCAGTATACCCAACACGTTTAACATTAATTGATATCAACATAAGTTTCAATGAACAAATATTCATAATCAAATTTGAGGTGATCACGAGATGAGTTTTTCCAAAAGGCGTATCCAAGGGCGTGTAAATGAAGAGATAAAATTTGTTTTATAACCAGGATAATCTGCTACCTAACGAGGTGGTGCGTGATACGAGGCCGTATTCGGGGCGACACACATTCAACTGTGTTGAGAAAACAAACATTCGTTTGATTAGTAATAGGTTCTCGTTATATAATGTAATCTTTCACGCTAGTCGTGTTCGGGACAAAGCTGTTGTCTATACCAGCTTGGGACACGCTATCTTTTCATAGGCGTTCATCGAGGATGGTGGCGAGAAATACTGTCATCCCCAGAGATGATACCCTCAGTATTTTCATGAACATATGATGAACCGGTGAATATTCGTTTTGACGGCTCGAGCTAGATTTTGAGAGAGTCTATTTTACACTGACACTATTTTACGATGCAAGCTGTCGACTTTTATTACATTTCTCCATACAAAGCTCTCTTTCGGATTTGTTGGCCATAGTCTGCAAGTTTTCGAACCTGACGTTTCCTCTACTCCTGCGGTAAATATTATCGAAGGCGATGTGACAACAGAAGAACGGACAACGTCTGTATCTCTGAAAGTAGAGCGCCAAATTTTAACTTGATATTTGTAATCAGCAGTCAAAAATATACTGGTGTTTTGAATTTCCTTTCAAAAACTTGCACGAGCTCTTAAAATTCAAAGATTTTATATTCGTCTGTCTGACATACCGACTCAAAAACTACCGAACAGATGTTTACACAGTTTTTTCATCCCTAGACGGAGTAATTCAACTCCTGAAGACGCTAACTTGATTGGTGAAATGCACGTCTAGAGCAGTATTGCATTTCTGGTGATTGCGAAAATTACTTCTTTTGGAGCAAGATTTGTTTATTTTTTGTTATAATTTATTATTGTTTCGCATGAATTGACGATGTTATTCCTGCGAACTTCATCGAAATTGAAAAAAAATGAACTTTCAAATTCAGAGGTCGATGAATTTTTCTTCATATACCCCTACTAATGGGTAGATACACCAGTGAAAGTAAACATTCCACGGCATTCAAGGCTGTTCTGTAATGTTTCCTCAATGACCTGAGATGTTTTCGGATGATTCAAGAATGTTCCAGACTATTTTCAAAAATTCCACAACATTCCGGAAGGTTGTGGAACTCGAAGGTTCCTTTAAGAGAACTAAATTTTTAGCCCTTGTATATCTGAAAGTACGTCCTTCAGGTAACAACAGGAACCTCCTTCTTGGATGGAGAACGATCTGAAATATTCCAGAATATTCTGGAACTTTCCAGACTAATTCCGAACGTTCCAGAATATTCTGGGATATTTGAGAATGTTCTCGAATAGGTACTGTTTGTTGTAGATTGTCCCAGAAATTTGTTGAAAGGCACACCTTTCGGATGAAAACAGGGATCTTTCTGCTTTCGGATTCTTTCGAATGTTCTGGTCTGTTCTAGTACTTTCTAGAGGGCGAATCTGATTTATATATCGTCAAATGTAGGAGTTTCATGGGAACCTTCCTCATGAGCAATCTGATATGTGACATTATGACGGAAAAATGTATATACATTTGTTTTCTTACCCGTTCGTTTTTTTTACACAAGCACTACAGGAAAATCCTTAAGGCACTCTAAGAGCACTGCCTGTGCGAAAGTAGCAATTCACGTTGGATTTGAATCGCTGGAGAATAAATGAATTTGGAAAAACATTCTCAGTAGGTAAGTTTATTCGACATAAACGCAGTTCTCTAGATGAAAGAGTTCTTGGACAGTGAAGTTCGAGGTGTACTGAGATGAACCCAAAACGATGAGTAACCACATTTCGTCGCGTATTTTTTATATGTAACGCATTTTGTGGAATCAAATGTGCCAAGTCACTTCCCGTGGAAGTATCTATAGAAGAGAGACAAATATCCAACCTTTCTTCGATGTTCTAGACCAGGGGTCTCCAAACTTTGAAGCCTTCAGGCCATAATGATTTTTTCAGTTTGTTCCAAGGGCCAATTTCTGCCCTTATCTATATTTCTAGACTAGGATAGTCGCAAAGTACGTGACCTAAGCAAACTTACGCTTTTTTTCATTTCAATTATTATTGTGTATTGTGACACTTAACGACATTTATTGGCGAGTAGTGGTACTATGTACTAGCTAGCCGCTAGGTGGCATTAGGCGTAATTAAATATTTGGAATTACCGCGTTGGTTCGAGAAAGTTCTGGTTCTAGCTAGTGAAAATAAAGTAACACCCGTCAATAAAAGTATTTTGATTTGACTTATTGTTTTTATGTGTGATTTGTTAGTGTGGCGAAGAATAAATATGTAATATATATAAAAGAATAATAATCGAAAGAAAGTATGATCTGAGCTTTATAAAGCATCAAAAGTTGCTGAGATGCGTACAGTTTTCTGGTTCAGTGTTCCAAGCTTTTGAGAAGCAGCCTTTAAATTTCCAGCAACATGATTGTGACCAGACATATTGGTGTTCATTTCAAGCTCCAAGAAGATGTGAATCCGTTGCCGATGTCCTTGAATTCAAATGGAAGGACGAGACAAGTGTGCTGTTGTCAGCAAGGCAATATACTGGATTAATGGTTTTTCCAATGAGTCGTTGATATACAATAAACAGAGGGTTGAGACAATAGGGATCCCTGGGGAATACCAGCGTTGATGGTGAAAATATTGACACACGGTCAAAGGTTTTAGAAATATCAAGCGCAACAGCTCTTGACTATCCATGTTTCTCGACTGCGTTATTCCAAATATGGGTGACATAAGATAGAAGGTCGCCTGTTGATCTTTGTTTCCGAAAGCATAATTGATGATCGCTCAAGATGTTGAAGCCTCCAAATATTCAAGGATACAGTGTATATCGAGTTTCTCCACGATTTTTTATATTACTGTTAGCAAAGCGGGTCGACTACTTTCAGGAAAATTTCAAAAAGTTTTTCTTCCATTCGAAACTCTCATCTTCTTTTCTACGACTAGATGTAATTTGAACTGGCCTATGCTGGTATAGTTAGACAAAAATAGTTAAGATACTCTTCCCGCCTGGAGCAGGAAAATAATTGTTGCGAAGTTATATCAACATTGTTAAATGGGAAAGAGTTCAATAAGGAACATATTTGAGCGAATAAAAAGTGCTGCCTTTATAACCGGTAAATCGAACTCCTGCCGATCAGGAGACAATGAAAAGGAATGCAACAAACTTGTTACGATCTGATCAGCATCGTTACACCCTGTACATACTCGATGAACATTGTTCGAGTCGTGGCTGATTTTATCAAAAACGAAAACTCTATAATTATACTGGTATAGAACATATGACAATCGTGACCGCAGACTTGTTAAACCGCGCTGTAGGAAAAAGGGCATTCGCTGCATAGTCCGTGACTGCCTTCAAAATGGTTCGACACATGTCTGATCGACAATTAGTTTGGAAATATTTCGTGACAAATTCGATAGAGGCGATTAGCAGGACAGAAGTGAGTGGGTACAACTAGCGAAACAAGGCGATTGTGATCCTTAACAAGGATAATGCCCGACATACGGTTTGATACGTTGACAAGAGAACGATTCCAATTTTAAGGTAATTCTTCAGAATCGACATGCGATGTGCTGGTGCATTAGCGTGCTGGAAGGAAGGGCGAATGAGTGTTTTATTCAATTGGTATATTCTTTGCATGATGATATTATTGAATATTTATTAATGCAATCAGCTGCACAGAGTGCCAGTTAGAAAACTTCCAATTCTCAATACTCGTACACATTTTTTTTAACTTGGAGCCGTTTGACTTGTTCTTCTTCCGGAAAACACTGTAGCTCATGGGCTCATTTTTCTTTTTCATGACACCAATTTCAACAATTTTTTTTCACTAGTCTGTACAGTCTAGATTGACTATGAAATATTTTATGAAAGATTTCAAGAAAAGAAAGAAAGAAAGGAATACAATAAAGTCCTCTTACCAAGAAACCATGCATAAGAGTTTGTTTCATACACAACCTGGAAAAAATCCTTTCGAAACAACTATTTTCACATAAGTAATGAAGTACACAAAAGAAAACAGTGCTTTTGNTGAGATAAGATAACAATCTCTCCAAGAATGATAATTCAAATATTTTGGAAAAGATGGAGGGTACCGTAATTGGTCGATAGTTACTTATTAGAGAGGAATCACCTTTTTTATAAACAGGTGTAATTTTACCAGTTTTCAAAGCTTCAAAGCGGGAATTTTCCATTTGCAAATGATAAATTTATGAGATAGACTAGTGGTGTCATAATATGTTTACTTACAGATTACCATTGATATAAGAAAATAAATTTTTGCCGTTCATTATGGAATTGAATCAGATATCATTCACAGAATTGCAACACAACGTAATATATCAAAGAGTTACTACATAAAATGTCACTCACATGTATCACTATCATCCTCAATTGTGGACTTCGAAGTTTCGAAATCAGACTGTTGTCTTATTACCCCATCAGCAACGTTCTAGATAATATTACAAAATGAGGTACTCATTTCATTTGTCGCTTACGACTTTATGTCACGAATGAGAAAAATCTTCTCGTATCACGATGACACTACGTAAATACATTCATGCAGATAGTAAATTTAATCCCAACCATGGAGACTTACTTTGAACTGAAAGAGGAATAATTTTAGAAGACTCGCCAACCAAGTATACTATATTATGATAAAATTAATTCGATACGTTTCCAGATTGGCGGTATTCAAAAAATTTCTGAGAAATTAGATCTCATCTCAAATAACGATCTAATACACCCAGAAATATTTTATTGTTTCACTTAGCATTTGAAACATATATATAGGACCTAACTGTGTATGAAGTAAAAGGCAAGTAGCTTGTTTATTTTTACTGGTTCGGACTTCCATTGTCTAATATGATTCGAATTCTATGGAAGAACAAATAAATGTTTTGAATAGTATGAATTAAGCAGTTCAATCTTTCCCTTGAAGATGATCACTTGGTGATCGAAACACGTGTCGAGGTGTTGAAAATAACGGTTTGGTTTCGGGATTAAACTCCAGTAATATTTATTACTACACCAATAACCTCGATATTTTGGGAAAATCATATTCCATTATATTTATCAGATTTTGCCAGGCTTTTGCTTCATGTAATACGGCAGTGTCATCAGCAAAGCTGATTATTTCCCAGGAAGTGTCACTGTTTATGTGAATATTATATGAAACAGGCGGTATATTTCGATAATAGAAAGGATGTTCATGCAAACACATTTATGAAACAATTATAAGTCTATAGATCATTCGGCTCAGGCATCGGATCCGCTCAAATTTTATTAAAGGTCGATTATTATTCAGAGAGCATAATCGATTACACTGATTTTCAACTTATCCGCCTTTGGGCTCTGTATTTAGTTATTAAATACATTGTATGCATATATTCTTCCCTATTAAAATCACATTACAGATAATTGAAAAAGTAAATAACAAGAATTTCCATTCATCTCTCCGAAGAAGGTAAAATAGAGAGATATTCAATTCCTGATAATGACGAAGATCGATATGGGGCTTTGAAATCAAATGAGGAAAACTTTTTATTACAATAAACCTACATGTTTTGCGAGCACGGTATGATACATCTCATCCGTGACTAATACTAATGAGAAATAGTAATAGTCGGATATTAATGAGCTGTGGTTTTCTTTTTTTCTACCACTGGGAAGCCATCTGACTTGTCCATTTTCCCCAAGTCTACGGAAGACGCTGCGGCCTCATGTGCCCATTACAATTTCCTTTGTAATTGAGGGTTTCTTTTTGTTTTTAATTTCCAGACTATAAATGCGTTATTCCTTATTGAATGTTCATCTTCTTTGAACTCCCGTCCTAACCAATTGTGCTGCCACTTTCGATTTGCTGATTTTTCCATGCTGACTGTTCTTCTTATATTTGCCAATCCAAATATTAAACTATATTGGAAAATAGGTGGATTCAGGCTGACCTATCATTTGTATTTAAATATGAGATATGTATATTATGTTTCACTAACGATAAAAATAAAATAAATACAACAATAAAAATTAATTGGCGCTCAAACCCCAAGAATTCGGAACAATCCTCTTGTTGTCCTAACGAGTATCTAGTGGACTTCAAAGACTCCAGGAAATCGGTTGGACGGAAAGATGAATATTAAATGTTTTCCCAATTTCACAGATAAATCTATGACACATTCACAAAGATTTCTGTTGAGGCAAATTTTGAAGTTGATAATTAGAGTCACTTATTTTTTTCTTCTAGAGACTGCTGATGATTGTATACCTACCTGTATCTCAACTAAGGTCTAGGTAAGATCTAGATCTAAGATTTGGGTGCTTTGTTCACTCACTCGAATTCACTGCCGTATTGGTCAGTGGTTCAAGCCCTAGTCTGAACGATCGATTTTCACTTGCTATCGTCCAACCCGTGTTAGGAATCACATGTTGAAAGGTAAGACCTCGTTAATCCTCAGCTCGCACAAGTTGCGACTTCTGAGGATTGTCGTTCGTAGGGGTGCGACAGCTGGTTAACGGAAGAACAGATTTTAAACAGAAACATATATTCTTTCGGCATGGATACACAGCTCAGGTGAGGCTGTCATACGGAAGGACTCTTACCTTCACGGTGACAGGGATATTCCAACCCACCGGTTAGAACATACGATTGTTTTCCTGACTGTTGAATTATGCTAAGAGTTGGTCTTTAGATTTGGTGATTTTTTTCATGACGTTGCTGAAGATTATGACGGATCTTCCAACAGGGACTTCCGAACTTTGACAATTGATAACGTCCATTTTGTTGAAGCTACATCTGTCTAATAAGTTGCCATTTATTCAGTTTGTTTTGCCAATGCAATACCCTGTATATCTGTCTCTGAATCTGGGTCTCACGTTGTACTCAGATCTATTGTTTTCGAGTTACTTCTGTACTCATTCTACATTTCACACCTGTTGTCAACATTTACTAAGTCAGCTCCTTCTGAAGATCCTCTTCCATGCTGTTTACTTTCTTGATGATACTTTCATTAGTGTTGCGCAAGGCACTGTCTAATGCGATTTAATGACCAAAAGACTGATGTTAACCCACTTGTTGATCATCTCCACTTTCACTCCCATCAACCGATTTGGGAATTCCTTTTGGAAGCTGGTGAGGCATTTCAGAAAAGCGTCTAGTTGCATGGGCCATGTCCTTTATTGAAAGAAAATAAATATTTCGAAATTGATAATATAAATGTTAGAACAACTAGGAATGGTATTACTTTATGAGAAACTGTATTTTACTGTACTGTACCAATTCCTCACATCATCAACAAAAAACTATTCAAACAGACTATCAACCAAGTTCACCCTCACATTAAAAATAAAACACTTACAAAATACTTACACATACCAGAAAATCATCAGAAAAATAGAAAGGCTAGTAACTATAAATAGGACAATAACATAGCTTACAAAACTGGTGACACCATATAGAGGACAATTTAATGTTGATAAAGACAACACATCAGTTATCTATAAGTTAACATGTGGATCGTGTCCATAAGAATAGGAAGAACGTCTAGAAATTTTGGAACACGAAAGATGTTCTGAAATGAAGAAGATTAATTCAACGTATGCTTGCTATCTTTTAGATAGCAAGCAAGAAATAATCTTGATCCACCTCTCATTCTTCGAAATTTACCTACTTGCCTAGATTCAAAAATTGGTTTGTATTTACTTTTTCTTAACAACTTCCTATTTTCTTAGGATTGTTCATTAATAATCAATTCAGTTTTGTAACTACTGTTATATTATAAAATGCAGTGTAGAATAGTTTAATGTAGCAGATCAACTGAAGAAGCTACTTTGCAGTGAATTGCGTCTTGAGTAAAGTTCAAAGCATGAACATTTTAAATTATAATCATGGATACTGAAAAAATGCTTCCTCAGTGCAGCATTGTGTCGACGAGTGTATCTCAGAACGTCTGAGCGCCGACTCAGCAACATCGACAACGTGTGACCGTTCTAGCTGACACAGGACACTGAGAGGTCAAGGGTCGTCTGGACGCCGGTCGGGCGTGTCACAGCGTCGCGATGCTTGCCTATACCAACGCATGCGTTGGCTATGGGACAAGTGACAATCGTCCTAGCGGTGACAAATTTTACTGACTCCGCCTCCTTCAAAATCTTCTGCAAAATATGCATAACCCACCGTTTTTGGTTTTCGGTAGCTTTCCTGAAAATTTGAGGTGGATTTTTGCGCGGGAGTATTGATTCGCTGCTCAGACAAATGTTTTGCTTGAGGCAAGAGTACACTGGTCAGCTGAAATCAAGATAGTCTCGAACGTTTTCTGAATAGATTCTGATGTAGTTATGTACTTATCTGAATGGTTGAATCTAGAATAACACAATCGGGTCGTTTACTGTGTAATAATTATCAATAACTTTAATTTTTAAATTTCATTCATGAAATAAATTCATATTGAAAAAAATATTGCTACAAACATACTTTGATTTACATGTTGTGTAAGGAAGAAAATGAAATGTGCATCAAATCAAACCCAACAATTTATTACATTACACAACTTATATGATTCAACAGCTTGTTCCAAAATCCACCATTTTTAACGAAATACATATTATTTTTTCTTAGAATTACTTTTGTCAAGATCAAGATCATTTACACAGGTAGATGTCAGGACAAGATGTCATATGAATTGTGTATATAGTAAATTGTATGTATATTAGATTGTAAAATCTTATTCTTGAAAATGGTTTTCTACTATTGATTTATTTTTCATTTATTACTTCAGTCTGTTAATTTCATTGAACTAACAGAGAATAGGTTTGAAAATCTGATTCTTTTAGATGAATGTCAGAATATACCAGGATATATTTTATTTTCGACTAAATACTCTGCACGAAACAGTCTACATCATGATATACGAGTAAATCGATTAAGAAAATGAGTTTCAGTCAAATATATCTTCCTTCTCAATATACTTTTAGTTTTTTAAAGAGCTGTATAAACACTGCAGTTTTTAGAGCAACACTTGTGCAAGAGCGAAGATGTAGTTTGGATTTAAATGGCTTTCATTTGGAAAAACTGGAAAGTTCAACCCGCTAAAGAGAATTATATTTCTCAAAAATGTGCCTTTCGAAGTTTGAAAAATTGAACCTCAAAACGATGGACAGTCGACATCGAGCGGATTTATTCAGTAAATTGTGAGAAAAAACAATTTTTGTGCACTCTCCATCATCACGAATTGAACTCTATCTCTTATTTTCAATGTTATATGTTGCTCAAAGTTCAATTTAATTTTTAGTAGATTGGAAGTAATGGAGACGATAGTCATTATTATCATTATTATTGTCATCATTTTCCAAATTGTAACTTGGTCGGGCCCTGTCACCGAAGCTTCGATATTTTCGAAAGGACGCACCAGCATCATCAAGATGTGACCACTCCTCACACCATGGGGTGGCTAGGTAAGTGATCATTGGGTCCTAGCATCATGTGCCCTAAACTGATGCAGTGAGCCAAGAATGACAGCCTTCTGCAACGTATTCGATAACACCTGGAGCGTAGGGCAACACCGCTGTCTCGTCAATACCGTGGAAGTGTTGTAAATGGTCGCGTTATGTCGATGGATGTAGGCTGACACCGCATATGCTTGACATGCTGACAACAAATGCATTTGTGTCTCAGGCGCCCAGTGGTTGGCCCTATACTTGAGGTCAGGAACCTGTATACCCATCACGTCATTATAGTGTTATAGACACCATCCTTTCAGATCATCAATTTCCGACTTCAGCCTCCTCGATTTTAGATCACTTGACAGTCACGTCGTCGTTCCACCCTGCCTATACGTCTCTCCGACATCCAGATGATGCAGGATGCTTCTGTCTACGAGCTGCACATCATCTCCGTAATCCCTGCATCGTCTTCTTCTGACATGGACCGTTGCACAATTGTCTATCCCAAATTTCATACTCTTCTATCACTCTTGAGAACAGTTTTGCTAACTACCAGATGAGAACCTAATCGAAGGTTTCATGAATTATTTTTCAAAATATTTTTGTATAGAGTTCTCCATGCATAAAGAAGGTCCTTATAAAATTATGTGATTGTGGCACCTCTTCCCTATTCGTGTTATCTGGCACTTTTCAGTAATCCAGGACAACGTTATCTCATATTACGAAGACGGTGAGCCGAGTTCATCCTGCTGTATCTCTTTATCAAAATAAATGTGCGTCTTTTGTACGTTCACAACATTCAGCATTACTTTACACGTCGACGAAAAACTTCGCTAATAAAGAAGTAGAGGCAAAGTATAATACGTTATCTTTCATCCCCGGGAGAATATGAATCAGGATACAAAGAAAGCAACAAATTCTTGCTCCAGTTGCTTTTAATACAAGCGTATCTTGGAAATCGATATCGGGAACACTCGCTATTTTATGTTTCGGCCAATGACTCCCGATTAATGATAATCAGTGGCATCAATATACCCAAAAGATCACACCATCTAATAGGCAACGGTAATAGGCATATTTTGGACTGACGACTCGACCCGGCTCCGCATAAGAAGAAGAGCCATTTTTTCTGCCATCAGCTTTCAACTAATAATAACGGCCTCTGTTGAAATTCATGCAAGAAAATTATGTTGACGAATTGAAAAAGTTATATTTTCGGAAGAGATTGCTATGATCGTAAAAAAGGCAGATTTGTCTCGGTTACTTTTTTTCAGACGTAATGTTATGAAAGAAATAAGTGTATCGTCGTGTGATGTTATTGAAATCGGTGTTGTTGAGGTGATGAGACAAGTGTTTCGTCCCGAAACTTCGAAGTATATCACTAAGAATAATAATGTGGTTCCATGTCAGAGTGATTTTGTATATCAGTACTCTTTCATATATTACGTTGTGTAGCATTCCTAACGAATGTTTGCAGTATAAAATAAACGGGAAAAAGTGAATTTTGTCTAATTTAATATTTACATAAAAGTAGTTGTTTTGAAAAGATTTTTTTTCCAATTTGTATAAAAATAAACTTCTGTGCCTAATTTACAGATCTTTATGGAGAGACTGAACGAAGAAAACTTTCAAATCATAATTCAAAAGATGTCTCTTCAAAACTGTAGGATGATAGCCCCCTTGAAGGAGAGAAAGCAATTTTCAGTGTATCACCTGTATAATGAACTTCAAAATTTTATCATTATCACTATTTCTTTTCCGACGGAACAAGTTTGTGAATCGATCAAAGCACAATATTCATTTCCCAGTCAGATTATTCAATCACTGAACCTGATATCAACAAACAACTTTTGTAACACGTTCCACAAACAATTCCATAGAACTCGCTGCTTCCTACCTAATGAAACAAAGAGAAAGGTCATGTCGACCACATACTGTTAATACGATTCCTCGATATCGCAGTGAGGGCAACGTTGCCAAGTTTCTGCTGAAAAAATCCACATTCCACGACTTATGTGCACAATTTTGTTGAATACATTACATTTCGAATATTTTTGGTTTGGAACAAATTAATAAACTATTTAATGAGTAGTTTATGTGAATTTTGAATCAGGGAAAAAAATACATAAAATTCAAACAAATTTCGATAAAAACTTAGAATGATCAATAAAAAACTATGCAGAATAGAAGACAAGTTTGTATTTGAAAGTACCTAGAACAAACAGTAAACAAATGTTAAAATATGTCAGCATCAAAAAGATTTGAATATTTACCAGTTTATAAACTGAAGTTATAATTACGGGAAAGTACTTGGGAGTTTCCGACTTGTTTTTTTTTTTCGAATTCCTTTCACAAATCTGAAAAAGTATTTGTGATAGTTTCACTCGTTTTCTAATTTTGGAACCACAACAAAATTTTGTGATCACTTATTCAGTATTAAGATCTAATGCAACCACAAAATATTTTTGAGTCAATGTAATATCTGTTTATCATTAAATATTATGTTGTTCATTCCACGAATATTCAATTCATTTTCCCAGAATCCATCTTGAGGAGCTTTAGCTGAACATTAATGGAAACTACTGTTATTCTGTCAACAAAATAATTTCGCTTGTTCATTACTAAACATTACCTTAGACAAAGTGTTCATGATAAAAAAATTGAGTTTTTTTAATGATTATGTGCTGCGTCCGTCTATGGGTCCGTATGTGACTGATTACCTTTCATATAAGTTTTCAATTGATTATCACACAAAGATATAAAGATATACAATTGAATTCAAAACCAGAAATAGAACTAATATAGAAGTCCAAACCAATACAATTTCTGAAGAATCAAAGTACGAGAAACCTGTTTTTTCTGGCATTTTTCCCAAAACAAATTCAATAATTCCAAAACTACTGAAAATACTCTAGATTTATGTGAGCATTTTGTAAATATTATCAGTTTTACAAAAAGTTCACATAATTTTTTACATATCTACAGGAGTACGAAAAATATCAAAAGAATCAAAACTATTTTTCCGTTATTCTTGAAACGACTGAAAATTTGTTTTAGAACCAATTGAGTTCATCTCAAAAAGTTCTACAAAAATATTTGAACCTTTCCTTTCAGAACTGTGAAAAAAAATCAAACAACCAGAAATTCTATTCTAATAACTCTGAAACCATCCAGATATGTGTGGCACATTTTTGTTAATATCAACTGAATCTATGAGTATGGTCATATTCTTTATGTCAAGTCAATGGATCAGGAAGTAATTCAAGAATCGTAAAATATCGTAATTTCCTTATAATTTGATAACGTAAAATTCTCAAAGAGTGTAGCTCAGTAACTATTAGCGAAAATTTAGAAAGGCAATCGATAGACTTTTTATGTATGTAAAACACCCACTTCAGAAATGGAAATTGATATCTGAGAGTGGTGAAAAATTGTATTCCTCAATATGACCAAATTATATACTACATTTTACCAAAATAATAATGAGAAAAAAAATAAAAATAAACCAAACCAAGAATATTCTGTTTCTATATTCTCTTTGTGAATTCTCGATGTTGATTACAAAATCGATGAATTCACCGAAGTGATTAATCGTCATCGAATATATCGACCGATTTTCTAAGAATCAGATACGATTCCAGAAGTTTGGCACCGCTGCGCGAAGTAACCGCTCCGAAGCGACGAGAGTATTGAGTCGTTGAGTGCTGAAAGTGCCAGTAGAGGGCACCAAGAAATGGGTATCAGAGGCGTATTCTGGTGACATCAAGTGACCGCCCCACGCACGCGCTTTGGGGCTTGGTGACATCCCCACCGCCCCCGGTGACAACAGGACAGGCGTACCCACCTGTGTCATTGGTCCTAATGGCATCCAATACTCTTTCTACGACTCTGGTGTTGTGGTTATTTTTAATTTTTCTATATTATGCCAATGATTCAGTAATTATGTGGATATTTATATAATAATCGTCCTCTGCATTGATGGGAAATTTCTATATGGATGTGGCTGGATATTTGATGTAGAGATGCAGGCAAATTTATTTGTTTTTCGCGTGGATCGATTTGTAAGAACAGTTATTCGTAGTGTGAAGACTTCAAGTGGAATGAGGTCCTTGAAGGGTATATTCCGTGCTCTTGCCAAAAATATCCAAAAATGTAGGGTTCCTACAGTTTTTCAGGATTTTTGCCCTTCATCCAATATTTGAATCGATCATTTTTCAAACAAATTTTGATGGAAGGGTATATCTTATGATCCATTTTTAAATAGCTCAGAAATTGAGACTTCAGCGCACTACTTTTTTGTGGTAACGACTTACACAATTTTTTACAAGAACCATTTTTGTAAAAAAAAATTCCGATAACTTTTTTTCAAATACTAGAACAATGTCACTTACCAGAGGTTTCGGTAATAACTTTTTTGTAATTTTTTATTCATGTCTGTAACATGAATTATTATACCTACCACCTAAAACACCTAAAGAAAATTGTGGAGATTAAAATACCTACTTGAAAATGTTTATTAATTGGTGAAAATGATATACCTAGCGTGTATCATCGTCAATGACAAATTTCCGATGAAATTATCGTGAATGCACCATATTGAATGTGACTCTCACATAAATTGAACCTCTGATTCATGATCGTTTACAGTGACATAGGTATCACCCGTACAAGTAAAAGTAACTCATTTTTGTGAAAAAATCACATAGTATCACCATCATAATCGTGTTAGGAATCACACGTTGAAAGGTAAGACCTCGTTAGTCCTTAGCTTGCACAAGTTTCAACTTTTGAGAGTTGTCGTTCGTAAGGGGCGACAGCTAGTTAACGGAAAAACAGATTTCAACAGATTTTTCAAAAGAAATACTGAACTAGTATCTACTTCTCACCATATATACCCAAAGACTACCAAAACCTATTGTTTTGACAGAAATAATTGATGATTACCCATTGAACACAATATTTTTGAACGAAAATCGATAAACTTACTTGTAATTTTTTACAAGATCCAAGATCGGATGTAAGAACTAGACTGGATGGGCATGGCGTTTCCTAATCATTCAGTATGTGGGTTTGATTTCCAAATTGGCCAGGTATGACTTCCAGAGGCTTTCGTGCAGAGAAACTTAGTAGATCAAATTTTCTGAGCTATATAATGCTATAGATGAAGAATTTGCTTTATAATCGAAAATAGGAACGAATACTCCCAAACATTCTACTTAATATGAACTCATTTAAGTTGAATGAATTTCTTGTACACAGCAAGAAACGTTTGCAGGGAATTTTTCTGCTGAAATGTCGAGAAATGTTGATTTTTAATCACCAACTATTACTATAGATTAGCTGTTGAGGATTCAGCCGACAGCCAAGAGCTGAGTCTACCTTTTTTCATTAATTGTATACAGCTACTCCATTTGAAAACCCTAATAAATCTTAAATAGGTTTGATGTGACTTATATAGCATTTTCTCGTGCAGTTAAAGAACATATGATATGATGTGAAATCATTTCATAAATACACAAGAGATTCAACCAACTTGGTATGCATTGAAAACTAGCCCATCAGCCATCGTTAATGTATTTAAATTCATAAGAAAAATAGTTTAGTTAACTCGTGAAGAATAGATTTCAGAAAAGGGTGTCAGACAACTTTCAAATTAATTGTTGCTGAAGTCACTATATACTCTAAAAATTACCTAGTTTTCAAGCAACAAAAATCTAGTAATTTTCAATGTAAAAGGTAAACTAGCTTTGTAAAATCCTACAATGCCATATTCAGGTTCATTAAATGACGTTCAAATATTCTCTATTTTTTGTGACAACTACATTACGTATCATGGATGTTCAAGTAGACAGGAAAAAGTCATCAGGACAAAAACTGATCCTTGTGGCACACCGCACTCAACAAATTCAATCGAATATCTCAATGAGTCATCAGCTTTTATTTAGGTATATTGAAGTTCAATGTTTCACAATTTATATTTTACCAACTACCTATTGCTGAGTTCTGACGACTTCAAAAAACTTCTTTGATTGTGTGCATTATGCAGTGAAATGAAACTGCAGTGAAATTTCAAGAATTTTCAATATCAATGAATGAAAATGATGTGCATCAATCTTCAAGTCAATAGTTGAATTACTCATCGAAAGCAAACTGATAAAATATTCACCACCTCCTTTTGCAGCTGCACAAGAAAATCTGTCGACTATGCTTTCGTCCTGGCCTTATCGATTTTGCCCTGTTCACTTCTGCTGGCCATAAATATAACATGATCTTACTGAAAACGTGACACGGGCCATGTCTGTTATACTAGTTTGTGAATTTGAATACTGAAATATATTCAAATATAGAAAAAAGAATTGATAAAGGTAGGTAGGTATATCTATTAGGGGATATTAATTTTTAGGAAAAAACCTTTTATCTTTCTCCAACTTCACAGAAAAAGTGATGGAAGTAAAAAAGCAATCGGGTTCGAAATAAACTCTTCACAAAAATGTGTAGATCATGCATGGCACCGCTCTTAAAGTGTCTTAAGAATTATCTTGTAGTGCTTGTGTTTAGTCCTTAAAAAATGAATAGAAAGTATTACTTCCAGATACAAATTAAAAAAAAGACCACCAGAAATAACTATTTTCACATGAACATTGAATTTTACTAAAATCTCGTTTTTGTATTCAGTTTGTACTTCAAATATCGTTATGAAATTGAAACAAATCTCATTCATATAGGTACGCTGTACACAATATGAAAGAGTTACCATATAAAAATGTATTTACTTGGAACACTATCATTCTCAATGAAGTAGGTACTACATACTTCTAAATTTCGGAATGGCACCTGCTCAAAAGCTCCTGAAAAATATATGTACCCCGTTCAGATAAAAAAGATTTCTGAGGGTGATGTTTTCGAAAGAAATATGGTTATAGCCATAGTCAAAAAAGCAACAATTATGTATCAAACAACCCTATGAGGCGTCAGATCCCACAAGTGGTATTATAGGCAGACTCATGTAAGCAATGTTTCAACTCATTTAGACAACTCTGAGTAGATGACGATAAAGCCATCCTCTATGAAGACGTCATTTATGGAACCCTTCATTATCTTTGATATAGGTGATTGGTGTTTTCAATTTAAACAGAAAAAAATGTATTGTATTTCAAAAGCACCTAGCTAGTAAGACTTATTATTAGGGAACTCAACGCGCAAGCAGATGCCCAATAAGGAATACAAAGTTGAACTCAGAAATAAATGAACTTTTCTCCGAACTTTTCCGAAGAAATGTATACAAATTTAGCTAGTTCTGAAGACATATTGTGTTGTTTAGCAGATGAATGGATTAATTTTTATGAAACACATTTTTTCATAGAGATTTTGTGATTTAAATAGTTAGCATCGAGATAAAATTTCAATTATTTTCGTGAATTATGAAATATCATGAAATCTAGGTGCAGATATCATGAAAACATTATGATATGCATTTCAAAACCAATTTTGTTACAGATATATACTCCTAATGTGGCAGGTACAATGGTCTAATGGTAAAATGAGTTCAATGAGAAGTACTGAATTACTCGTACCTATAAAGAAAAAGAAGAACTGTGAATATCTTTCATAAATGCCATCACAATAAAAAAAGTGTATCCCGTTGTATTTAAGAGTCGGTAGTTATACTTTTCAACATTGATATAATATAATGTTTCCCATGTCTCTAACCCAGTCCTTCCCCATAAGATAATCAATAAATTCTCAATCCTTGAAGTGTGCAGCATGGAAAAGGCCCCATCGAATTCATTTCCCGAGATATAAGTAGGCCAAACAAGCGAAACGCATCATAGGGTAACGTACTGACCCACATTTCATAAAGATGAGGGTGGAAAATTGTGAAAACATTGTTTTCACGGAACTGGTTGTTGGTTAGTGGAATAAATCAGAATAAAGACATCAAAATACTACTTTGGGTTTTGAATTTCTTTTTATAAGAATTATTATATGTCAGAGCATTTTTATGTTAAAGAGCTTTGAGTTGTTTGATAATCATATATTGGATGGAATGAAAGATACTTGAGATTGAGAAATCAACAAAATATTGGTGTAGACATTATCGATAACGTGTTTACTCCGATATATCACTACATAGATTCAATGTACGAGTAGGTATATGTTTCTCAAAGAAATATTTGCCTTCCATTAGTAATATGTTTTTAATAATTTTGCGTACAATAAGGTGATTACCCTACATTTCTGATTTTGTTTCAATTGAATACTAATTATTAATTTCCAAATAAATTAATTTTCAGGACATCCTACCTATATCATTTAATCAACTGCTGAAGTTTTCTCCATCTCCTGAAGACGCCACTTCGACTGATGGAACGTGCGTCGAGAAGAGTTTTCCATTTCTGGTGACTGGGAAAAGTGACTGAAATAGTATTGGCAACCATCAGATACAACAATATTACATTAATTCTAAAGAAGTTATGTTTGAAATGTATTTATTTTTGCCTAAAGTGACTCCTTAACTGCAAATTTGAATACAAAATGAATATAACACGAACAACATAGTGTTTTCTGATATCAATTAAGTAGCGAACTAAAAGTGACACTGACAGAAACCTAAAAATTCCAGTTCTTACGTAAATGGAAGAGCATTATTCACTAAATACCTAAAAGGCCAATGAAATTAGTGAGAAGACATTCTATGAAACCATAAAGTTTTTATATATTGAGTTCCAACTGAACCAAAAAAAGTTCAACTGTACAAGTAATACTACGGTATTCTGGGTGATATTTGTGCTTCAGAGTGCAGGATATCACTTATTTGACATTCTTGAAAGTTTTAAGGTGTCAAAATTCACAAGTACATTTAGGGTGATAACAATTGACTAAAACGTTCAAGCTCCGAATCACACAAGCGCAAGCATAAAGTAACTAATACCTATAGCAATGAGCTATTTAAAACAACACTTCGATATAACAATTAATTGAGAACGAATTGAAAATGTGAGAACAAACTCGGGTTATTCTGACACACGCAATCAACATTCAACTTGTCAAAAACTGTTTATCTTAACAATTATCTACTATGAAAAAATGCAACATAAAACTTACTCACCCAGAGCAACAAGAATTGTAGCGCTGAAATTTTCTCTAGGGGAAAATGCGTGCGTAAAGCAGCAGGCGACAGCCAGTGACAAACTTGGGGATGTTTTTACCACGGTAGACGAACTACCACTGAGATCATGGTTTGTTTCGTTTGTCACATTGTCACAGGAGGCGGGTGATGCTTTTTACTGTTGCGCGTCGTTTCCACAGGTTGCGGCTTATAACCAAATGTCAGATATTTTTTGTTGGTCACATGAATTTTTATTTACCAAACCATAACACGTGTTTCAATATTCAGTAGTATCATCTTATTACTGAATTAAACTACTCATATTGACATAATATATCGAATTGGATATAATGACCATATAATTCGTAAAATTGACTGAATAGCCAAATAGGACTGAATCCTTTTCCTCTGTTGAACGTGTTTTCTTATGGTGATTAGTGAATTGCATGTCCATTTAGTGAGTTGGTATGGTAGTTCTATGAACCACTTACCTATATATCTTTCTTTCCTATAACACGGATAATATTTTTCATAGCTGATTGATGTCCTATCCTTGCTACTTGGAAGTTGGCTTAACCTATAGTTCTCATTCTGCGAATTATGTATGACAATGTTTTCTATTTGATGATGGTTTATGAAAAATTATTCAATCATTCATATGAATCCCAGTGAAGAATTTTACCAAATTATTGAGAATTCTGTGCATGGTTCTTCTTGAAGGAATTTCTCAAATTCTGTTTATCAATTATTTCCCCAACTCATCATCCCTTCAAGTTAATGAAATAAAACTATTGTTCCACAAGTACAACACTTTTTGAAGTTACTTTCTTCTTATGAAACCTTGGTCTACAAGGAAACATTACATGAAGAATTCATAGTGCAGGAGGTGCTCGAAAGGTTACATTTCTACTTGTCAATCACTTACTCTGATTTTCAAAGTTGGATTCATTTTAGTTGAAGTAAGCTGAGGCAATCCCCTTCAAAAATTTTCCAATAAAGGGATACTTCTGACATTTCGATTAGTATAGTTCATATCTCTGAGACCTCTGCCTCTTCAACCTGATCTGACGCCACTAGACCTTTTTCTTCAATTTCGACTATTTTTTTTTACTTCTACTTTATTATGAGTTTTCAATTGATTTTAATTCATCAGATGTTCAAAGAGACACTCCATTTCAACCAATCACTCTTTTTGTGAGTTGTTTTTGTCATGAACCCTTTTGTTTCATCATTACAGTGAACGTCGATAATGTTTTGTCGTCCGTAAGATTGAAAATCTTAGACGGCAGTAACACAAGACACTTCCATTTACAACGATAATGACTATAAGCCACAAGAAATGGTTTGTCATCGTGTAAAACAATTTTGTTTTTCCTTTGGTATTGGCCGCAATTCATCTAGCAGGCGACAAGCCTTGATGGCGGGACATAAGCGGGTGCTTTTTCTACTAATGATGGTGTCAATCGTTTTAAGCGGCTTCGAGATTAGGGATCTTACGGATGAACGACTAAACATCTTTGTCATTTATTACTCTTTCGTGTCAAAACAATCAAGTTAGTGCGGTTTCTCATTAGTTTTTTCATCTGCTGTCGATGCCAAAAGACATTGCTGCTTCGTTTTCTGCTTATAGATGGCATTATATTCGCATGACAGAGAATAGATTCAGAACTCTTTGATATTTTTTACTTTCATTTATAATAATTAATAGTTGCGTACAGCGCCATCTGCCCGCGAATAGATCAAGCAATAATACCGATAATTCTGTCAATACAAATCCCGAGCTTGAGAGTTACAAGCAGACATATATACATACAGGTGAAGCTAATATAAAGCGTGTAAAACATAAATAAAATTATAACAGTATGAACAATGGATATTCGTTTCAAACAGAGTATTACAGAACTATTCGAAAAATTTTTTAGCTTAGCTGTTAATTTGAAGGGCTTGAAGTGAGATATATCATTTTATAACCCAAAAGAGATATTTTCAGAGAAATCAATTATTTGCTTATCTGCAGAATGTACCGACTCTATTAAATTCATAATCCTGTCAATAAAAAGAGAATCAACTCCTGAATTAGAGATCCATGCCTGGGAAAGGAAAGGATAAAACACAATACCAAGAAGTCTCAATTCCTATATGAAGTTTTGGCAATTGTGGTGATCAGAAGTTTACCCTTGGATATTTAAATCATCATTGTTCCGTTTGAAACAACCCTTTTATAATCAGTCTGCTCTTCGATATATTATTGTTATCCATATCGTGTATCCAATTAATTTTTCATTAGTACATTCATCAAGTCACGTCTGATTTAATTAATGGCATTGAATAACCAAATTTTTGGTGAAGGAGCAAGTTTTTTATGCTCATTGTCATTCTTGGGACCAAATTTGGAACTGACTGCCTGTATTTCGATATACGAAACTATTGTAAAGCAAAACACGTCTCGCGGTTTCGTAAACATTCTGAAGTGAAAATCTGACAGTAAGCTGTTTTGTTAGGTTTTGATATGGCTTTTCGCCAGTACTGGCCAGTTCCATTCAATATTCGCTACCACTTATCTCTTCTCAACCCGAGAAAAAATTGTATGAGCAAATTTATTAAGTAATTATTTCATCAAATTGGATTTTCATGCTATTATTTTGAAAGGAATATATTTATTTTACAATTAGTCATGACAGTTGACGTCATTGCTTTTTTTACGTCGAAGTCTTCTGTACCTAAACCTTATTGATTCAAGTTTTTTTCAAGGTTATTCTATTATTATATGTTATGTTACATCTCATTCTCCACTAAATAGTTATTTTGTTATTTTGATCAACGAATTGTTAGTTTATATAGTTCAAGTTTTCAAAGATATTTGTTGACACAATCATCTCATGATAACTGTTTTCTCTTTAGCAATTCTAATTTGACAAAATACTTCATTTACCATTCATTTTTCTTATTATGTTAAATTTGCGTTTTTATTTCCGTCAATTTAGTTTGCTTCGTGATAAAATTTAGATTATGTTGTAGGTGTGATTGTAATTCAGTCAAAACAGCTATATTTGGTTGTGAATTTTTTTAATCATGGTAACCTGAGTATAATTTGTTTACATTTCCACTTCTAGTTTATCATCATCTTCCACAACGAAAATGCTAAAAGGTTCAACATATACAAAATCTTTTTATATTTCTGTGTCTTCTCAGCATTTTCATTTGTTCTTCATCACTAAGATGAGATCTCGTGAATCTTTATGAAATTTTGTTTCTGTTGCCGAAAATACTAATGATTATCTCATATTCTAGCATAACATTCAGTCTTTTAGAAATGACTCGTATTACATTCGTTTGCTTTCAAAACTAAAATTTTGAAGCCATCCTTTGTATCTGTGAAACAAACATATAAACTATTTACTTCCACTTATAGGATAGAGAGACTCTGACACAAAATTTCTTACGATCCATAAAATAATCAATATTTTACCAATTCCTTGTTCAATAAAGAATATCGGTAAAATCATTTTGCGACCCGTAAATATCAAAGTAAATTGTTTCTGGTCTTTAGCAGAGGAATTAAGAAAACAGCATCTTTGTAGTAATGGATAATTAACCAGTAGTAATAAAAAATATTCACGGTTATCATCGTAGAATAATTGACGGTGTTGATTAGGAAAAATTGAACGATCAATTTATTTTACGACTGTTGGTTTTATTAAACCATTAAGTTGTTACTGAATGGCAGTCTAACCAGAAGTTATCGCAACAGTTATCAGGTGAATATATGACCAGATAATTTGAATTTCATTTCATCTCATTATTGTATTTCCTGTACAATACCAAACAATAATTATTATTCATTCAGAAATAGTGGACTCCGGGATAAGCTGATTAGTTAACTTCTAGCGGAGACTTTAAGGTCACTTGATCAAGATATTGAATTTCCATAAGTCTGAAGCCAAACTTGACTCACACATTTGAAATATTTTGCTTGGCTTCTCTGTGTCGCTAGTCATTGTATCAAAATCTGTAACAATACTAACTGATTCTTCCCTTCAAGTGCATTATAATTGAACCATCATCCATAGATGAAGTAGTTGTTTCCGAAATATTTTTTTCGGATTCTGTCTAAAAGACATTCCTATGTACAAACTAAACGTCCTTGTAAATAGTTTTTATTGATGTATACACTCTTTTTTTCCCTTTCATCGTAGGAGATTGTCATAAATTCATACATTCATGTCACCCTGTGTGTACTCTTTTAATTTGAGAATCAGAATTTCTCAAATTTCAACACTCTTTGTCTCTATGTAATGAAATTAGTCATTCACCATGACCAACGTTCTTGATTATATCACCAATCATTTTGGAGAATGGACAAGAAACTCAGTCCACGATTTCGCAAATATATTGTATTGAGTTATTTATCACATAATGGTAGTGAATCGTGTATCACGGCATATCTATAAATATGACCAGTATCATTATCATTATTGCCCTAGCTCATTCATAAGTTTCTCAGTATATCGACTAATAGTAAATTGAATGTTAAAAAAAAATTAATATATTGTCAGTATTCATTGTCGTAAGAATGGGATATTAAATATTCTCAATTATCAATTCGTTAATTATTATGCAGGTGTTTGATGATCTAAAAGCTTGATGAAAGCAAAGGTTCTTCGTGACACTACCAAGGTGGTTATTTTTAATTTCTCAATGCTATCAAGATTATCATATCCATTGGTCGAGCTCTCACTTTTTGGATGAATCGTGATACTATTCATGCCCATAAATAATAATACCCTTCAATGTACAAACCAATAAATTAAAGTTGTTTATCCTAACATGATATTATCAATAATAATGAGTGCATAGTAATCAAATTAACCGAAGTATATAAATACTTATGAATCATTACTGTATTTATGTTGTTAGATTTTCGAAATGAACTAATTATTTTATGGTGATAAATCATTCTTTGAAACGATTTTGAAATACGGTTTTACAATTAAACCTTATTGTCACCACTTTTGTCGAAGTCAATTATCTCCTCCTATTCGTGGGAGGAAACCACATTCCAAGGCAAATCTATAATATTAAAAAATTCCTGCGTTCTCTGATTATTTGGGAAAATGTTCTCCTTGTTTGGCCAATAAGCAGTTTTGGGCAAAGTCAAACGGGGAGAATTTTTTTCCAAAATAATAAAGGATCATAGGAGTCTCTTGACGTTCTTTTCGATAGCCAAGATAGCATCATCAGAAGATGACTAAAAATAGTCTCTAAGACTAGTTCAGTTATCTCCACTGCTTTTTTGTTATAAAAATAATTTCAGGCAATGGCTTGAAAAGAGATACAAGGACTCCGCTCCATCAGAAACAACAATTAAACTTTGGTTTGCTGACTTGAAACGTGGTCGTAGAGACACCGATAATGCAGAATGCAGAGGACGTCCAAATGAAGCAGTTGCAACAGAAAACATAAAAAAATCCACAAAACCGTTTTGAATGTTCGAAAAGTGAAGTTGCGTGAGTTAGCTGACATTGTAAAGGTATCAAAAGAACCTGTTAGCTTCATATTGCATGTGTATTTGATTATGAGAAAGCTCTGTTCAAAGTGGGTGCCGCGCGAGCTCACTGTTGACCAAAAACAAGAACGTCTTGATGATTCTGAGCAGTGTTTGACCGTGTTTGAACAAAAAAACCAACATTTTTGGGTCGATATGTGACGAAGGCTGCTCGTCGTTTTGGGTTCATCTCAGTACACCTCGAACTCCACTGTTTGAGAACTTTTTCATCTGGAGAACTGCGTTTATGTGGAATAAACTTCTTGGTTACGTTTTTCCAAATGAATTTAACTTCCAGCGATTCAAATCGAACGAGAATCTTTACTTTCGCACAGGCACCGCTCTGAGTGCGCCTTAAGGATATTCCTGTAGTGCTTGTGTTTTGTCCTTGAAAATAAAAGTAACATGAATGCATAGCTTCACTCCGGAATCCAAACGATGCCCCGTCATTTGAGAGGAGAGCAAATGGTGAACCTCGTCCAAAGTGCTTGAAACCACAACAATCGGCTGGAGACGTATTTTGGGATGTGAGAAGGAAAATGCCATCAACAGTGAATTATATAGCATCATTAGAACGTTTGAAGGTCGAATTTGCAGAGAAACAACCGCAAATGTCCAAGAAAAATTTTATTTTCATCAAGATAACGTACCGTGTCACGAGTCAATCAAAAAAATGGCAAAACTATAGAAATTGAACTTGGAATTGATCCCAGATCCACCGTATTCGCCAGATTTGGCTCCCAGCGAACACTGAATGTTTGCCGACCTCAAAAAACGTGCTTAACGGTAAGAAATTTCGCTCTAATGAAGGCAAATGAAGTGGTAGCCAATTTCGAACAAAAAGAACGCGTTTTATTTTTTAGTTCCGGGACTTTTCAGTCATGTGCAGTGATTTCATGTCATAGTTTTGAGTGAATAATTTTTTTTTAATTAGTTAGACACTGAACATGTGGCTACAAAGTATGTCACTAGATGTTGAACCGAACCGTTCAAAGTCAGAAGGTGATGTAATCTTCCATGGCAGGTCAACTTTGCATTCGGTAAGATACAGGCAGCGCGTATATCACCCATATTCTGATTGAGTTCAAAGTGATCATTGCCCGCAGTTATCAGCTTGTGGTATTACCAGGTCTCGGGGCGTTCCTTACGAGGTCCCATCATTGAAGGTGATCGTGACTTGCTTCGATCGTGACACACAACAGAAAAAATATAACGTTTAAGTGGATATCTGCTACGCGTATATGCATATTACGTTTTGTGGATGAGTTACACGTCGTAGATGTGCTCAGCCGTTTCAACTCGAGGCTTCAGCACCGGTGCAAAGGAGAAGACTAGCTCTCGTCGATGAAAATACCACCGATGCGGAGATTATAGCTTTGATTGCCGCCTCTTCCAGCTTCCGACATTCACGCTCACCATGGCAGTTGAAGATGTCCATTACACTTCGCAATTACAGGCAATTGCATTAAAAATAGACTTACTCCGCAGACGGGATCTAATGAAATGCTTAAGTTACAGCCAACTTTTACATGGGAAAAATTTTACGTCATTCTACAGTTAAACTACGTATTTACTGGTATGAGTAATATCATTACTTTGATTACATACGAAGGCATAAGGTATACCTTTTAATAGATACCGAGAATGTTCTTTGTTCAAGTGTGCTTTTTTGTTCATTGAATATGCAAAAGCATATCGTGACGATGGATTCTGAAGTGAGGTATTTTCAGTAATTTCATTCATGGCGTTGTAATGAAACATATCTTCGGAGAAACTAGGCAGTAGAGTAGCGATGAAATATAGTACTACTCTTTTTTTTGAGATAGTTATAATTACGTGTAGAAAATTTATGAGACAAACTTCAATATCACTTCAATTATTAACAGAATCACGATATTTTTTTCATTTGAATCTTTTCCAGCTTTTTTCTTTTCTGATAAGCTACAACCTCAGTATTTTCAAAATTGCGATTTGATGGGCAAACAGAAGCATGAGGGTTTTTATTCTGCACACTGTTTTTCTGTGTGGTCAGACGGGACATTAGAGTTTTTTGTTTGTTCACAATTAATTTTGTAAACAATACCACCTTAGTTTATAGTGTTATTTATTGGTCGTTACCTCTGAAAACAGTGGTTTATGTTTGTTTGAAGGTGATTGACAATGTTTCGTGATGAATTTCACTAGTTCGGACTTCCATTGTCTACTACATAAAATGATTTGAAATCCCTGAAACAACTAAAAAAGAAGAATTAAAAAAGAATAGTTGAAAATAACAATTATATTAAGCAACAATAAACCTGAAATGAAATTATAGTGAAATAACCTAAAAGTAAAAATCAATATCGTTTGTAGAAGTGAGGTATATAATGAAGAGTGAAAATAATTTGAACCTCAGATCTCGCCATTACTATGTTTGCAATGATTATGAGATTGAACCCATGACTGTAACATAAACTTGGGGATAGCAGGCCTCATTATGTGAAATATATGGAATATAAACAAATACTTACCCCTTTTATGAAATTTCCTAAATCAAGGGGATCTGATCAGAAATTCAAACAAAACAAAAATCTTGAACTTCTCTTTTATTGATATTTCCATATGAACTTTACTTCTAAGGTATGTTTTGAAAGCTACTTGACCAAATAATAACATCTTGATTCGCCAAACTTCATTAAACACCATTTATCATTACTTATTGTATGGAATTTTGAAATTGGCCTGGTCCTCCACTCGGACGTTAATTTTGGCGAATGCGACGATGTTTGAAATAATCTATCATTATTGGTTTCTAAATCATCGACATAACCAAAGAAGATATTAAACTACATCATTTTTCAATCACATCGACTGCTTTTTTAACCAAACCTTCTGGGATATACTTTGATGCTAGCAGAACTAAAGGTAGGAACATGAGTCGACATTGCTTTCCACTAGGCCTACAATAAGGATTAACTTTCATGGTTTAAATAACTACTATCATGTGAACGGTTGAACCTACATTATAGGAAAACTGAATGCAGTACTTTATCTCTCAAAAACTGAAGTTTTTGAGATTATTCCAACATTTTCAGAGAAACAAAAATATTTCAAAAGAATGTTTCAACAATCTTCTGACAATATATTTCTTTTTTTTTTTCTATTTGACACGTGAAGCTAACAATAAATCCCACGATTTTTCATAAACTATCACTTTTTCAATACCCTATTCTGAAGTGGTTCATGTTTAACCAAGTTTTCCTGAAGAAATTTCAGTAATGAATTGTGTGTGTCAACTTCCAATTAAATAAATATCACAGTGTGTTGCTCCAACACATTTTGAGCCCAGACAAGCGGAATATTTGTGATTTGTCTTTGATACATTGCAGAAGTCATCAATCAAACTGGTCCAGCGAAGTCGAATGGTAACTGCATTGGCGTACTCAGTGCTGCGCTGGGAGACATACAACTGGAACAGGAGCCAATCGAAAAAGAAGTACTGAGACAAAAATAAAAGAAGGACTATTATAAGGACAGAAAAAATAAGAACAGCAATAACCAGAAATAGAATGCTTCAATTTTCGAAAAGGCAGCAACAAAAAGATGAAATACGATGGTGCAAACTATCTTTCAACAAGAAAGAGAAAGAATTAAAAAATGTTCAACAACGTTCAGTTATTCAGTGGCAAAGTGTAAAAAATTTGAAAGAGATCAAAGAACGAGTTCCAGTAAAAGTGAGCAATAAATTCAATGAAACATTTCATCAGTTCGGACTTCCATTGGCTTTATTGAAAAAAAAAGAGAAAGAATCTAGTTATTTCTATCCATGAAAAAACAGAGCAGATACCCACCCATTTGTCAGCATTCATGACACTCTCACCCAACTCTCACCCACCTGTTAAAGGTTCCATTCCATTTGGTTGTATCAAGCTCCAGTTAGTTTCAAGTAATTTTTTTAATTGATCTTGCAAGTCTCATGTATCATTGACCCACATCTGATGATTGTATAGTGTTCACTGATCAGCGATATGTGCAATTCCTGTGTTGGCAAAATTTTGAGGGACCCAATATATAGAAAAGATGAATAACTGTACAAAAAGAAAAAAAAGAGCTAATGCAGATCCAACCCCCATTTCTGTTCATTATTTATTAAATTCCAGGATGGGAAACATGTCTAAAGACTGATTTTTGATTTAGTTTGGGCGAGATTCGAAATGGGCCTAATTTTTCAAAGTGCGATCCCAATCACGAAGAACCTCTTGATATATTCCAATAAAAGTGTGAAATGTCCCTATTACTTCTAATGGCGGAGATGGAGCTCTCGAATTGCTTGAGAAAGGCCATTCAAAAGTCGCATGGTGAAATACGCAGTCATTAGAATCTGTCAATGGTCCCAGCAATTACCCTACCCCTGAAATCAACCCCAGTATATTTACGGAGAGAGATATAAAATGTGAGTTATTTGTGCGGAGCTGCAAACGGGCCATTATTGCAGGCAATTACAACTCGTTACAAGATGAAGACAATAGATAACGGCAAAACCACTAACCCAGAGACAATTTAAATCTACTGTGGACAACACGGGGGGTTAGGACAGTGCAAAGGTCACGCCATCGGCCACTAAATCTGCTACACGACGTATAGCGACAACCAAAAGGATGGTGGGTCAGCATGCGATATATATGTCTCTGTTGCAGGGCCATTCTTTTACTTTGGACGTTGGTAAACGAAATGATCTCTTCAAATGTACACTGATATCCACTGCTACCTACTTTTGACAAAAATGTATCGAACATCGGTTTATTGATTCAGATGAAAAATAAAATGAAATGAAGCCCAAGAATACATTTGGTATTATTCAACAAAAGAAAGTTACCGTCTAATTCTCTAAATCTGCAAGGACTTTTGAGGTATCAATCTACAACGGAATATTTCCTGAAATTAATAATAAAAAATTACTGCTTGAACAAAATAAATTTGAAGCAAAATATCTACTCTCACTAACCTCAAGTATTTCACCAGCAACGCAATAAAAAAACCGACTCAAGAAGACATCATATGCATAGATTTTTCGAAGGCCTTTGACAAATTGAATAAAGAAAAAATGTCAAAAAAATTAGATTATCTTGGTTTCAATACAATTCTAATGCACTTTTTCAAATCTCACCACAACATTTTCAGTTTTCCCGATGACCTGAAACTGTTCGGTAAACTGTTATCTTCAAATGACTGCGCGTTGCTTCAAAACTGGATAGACAGATTGGCATACAGAAATATCATTATTGTAGGTATGCGTTGAAAACCAGATTTGAAGATTAAAAAAATTATTCAATTAGAGATGACTTAATACATTTTAAGTAGAGCTTTTCAACTTGTATAAGCAGAACAGTAGGAACAAAGATAATGTTACTGTTGAATTCCAGAATCTGGAACGATTTTAATAATGATGTAAGTATTATTGCTCTGCGAAAATTATTTTTTTTAAATACATTTTTACTATTATCCATGAAAATCATAAAACCCACCATTCATGTATATTTATCTAAAAACTCATAACCCACCTCAAGGATTATCCAGTGTGATAAAACACACTTATTTATAGCACCCATAAGAATGCTCAAGAAAAAATTGAGTATCATCTTCCTAATACTCGAATATTATCCCTTTTTTTATTAAATGAATATTACTGGAGTTTTATACCAACACCAAACCGTTATTTTTAACACCACGACACGTGTTTCAATCAACAAGTGATCATTTTCAAGAGGAAGATTGAACTGGTTAAAACTGGTGGTAAAAATAACGGTTTGGTGTTGAGATAAAACTCCAGTAATGTTGTTTTCTACACCAAAGTTGCCAAACAGTGCATTACAAATATTTTTTTTATTAACGTATTCCAAAAACACTTTATTGTGTGATTTTCACTAGATAGTTTTACAAAAGCGCAACACGTGTTTCGCCATACGATGGCTTCCTCGGGCATGTCTTAATAACCTTCCATCATATACGATTCCATCATATAATTTTTTTTATTCACCTATCAATTTGGTGTTATATGTATTATCTGTTTTCCACTATCACAAATATGGAATTATAATATCTATATATCTATATGAAATTATAATATCTTCACTATCATGAAAATTACCTACGTATGTTTTTTACAAGTAATTTGTTGTACTTCAGGTGTACTTCGAAGTCTTGAGTGAAAATACTAGTTTTCAACTCATCATTAGTCCATTTTTGGATAACTTAATCCTTTAAAACAAACTTCAGTGACATTTGGTATAATCATTCCTCAATAAACTGGTTGATTCAATCGCATTGAATTGAAAATGGAATAATTTTTCAGTAGATCAGTTTCTCTTTTGCAAATCTTCGTGAAAATTAATATATTTGATTTTTTCTCTTCCATTCTTCCAAATTTTCCCATTTTCTATGTAATTATGGATTTGTAGAAATCCAAAAGCTTCTTCTTCCCAAAAACTTTTTTCTCTAGATATATCCTTTGACATATCATCAATGGAAATATGTAGGTTGACATTCAGCTGACATCTAATGTCACCAGGGAAAGACGTGTAATCGTGAGAAATAAGAGATGGGGAAGAAAAACATTCTATATGAGAAAGCGACGCGACCCCTAGAACACATGTGTTCAACCCTTCCACATTCTTTCACTTAAAGTGTCCAGTCACTGTAGTATGGCATCCCCTGAAAGAATGATATCTAATGAATCGGCTGTCATTCAATCAATGTAATTAGATTGTTACCGGCAAGGGTTATATGTGTCTAGAATATCTTGAGTATTAGGAACGTAATACAATAATTCAACGTTTGTGTGCCCCGGGGAATACTTTGTAACAATATTTTCAGTAGATGGCCAGTTTGGTTTGATATACAGTGACGTTTTACCTATGTGAAAAACATTTTGTAATGATTTTTGTGGAAATGTTGGTTCCTCTTTGAACTCGAATAAGTTATGTTGCTTCCAAATAACGCTGAGGGATGGAATAGACGATGGAAGACGATAAAAGATCAGTTTGATATTGCTCTTGAAGATGATCACTTGGTGATCGAAACACGTGTCAAGGTGTCAAAATAACGGTATTACGGTTTGAGAAAAACTCCAGTAATATTCTTTTCTACACAAAAGGTTCCAAATAGTGCATCACTAGTACTCAACATCCAATTCGTTTCAATTTTAAGCTCTCTGTTTTCTGTGGCTAGTAATTTTGTTCTATTTTGACTGAACTAGAATGAATCTGAATATCTCCTGCTACATTATAATTGTGTGACATCACTCAATAATATAGTCTGTGATAAACTGATGTTACCAAGGTTCGAAACTGCTGATGTATTCAATATCATAAACATTTTTATGAAGTTTCATTCATATTACAGATCAATTTTGGTTGAAATGAAAGGATCAATCTTTGTGGAGACCTTGTATAATGAGATGAATTCAGTTTGGATCGTTTCCTCTAGAAAAAGAAACTTAACTTTGACGTTCAGAAAAATTGATGCTTATTTCCATTGTGGAGAAATGACAATACATTTCTGTTATTTTTTCATATGTTATACATTACAGTTCTCATTGTAGCGCGGCTAATTGAGGCGATTTCATGCTTGTAAATGAGTCAGTTCGATATACGGTGACAACCCAAATGGATCTTTCCCACAAATTACTATGGAAATGAATTTCAGATTGATGTAGTCTTATTCAGCCGTGACATTTCTCTGACACTTTGAAGAGGTAATTTATCAAAATGTATCACAGAGAATTCACAATGTTCAAGGTCATTTCACCCACTGTACAAGGACTGTTCAGAAAATAAATCACCTTCACTCTCATAAAAATATATATATGGCTACAGTTGGTTATAGTAGTTGATTTCTTTCGTCACAGTAGACCCTGATACTGGGGAACATATATTGAAATTGATGATAATACTCCATAATCTACTTCAATTTTGTCTTAGACTATTCGCAATAGTCTTTACAAATTTCAAACGAACATCTTGATTGAAATAGAACATTCATAATAAATTTAGAGTAGAGATACATTAATTGAAAAATGTTGACGATTCGTTCTTTGCCGATGAACTGAATTGTTGAAAAAGTTAAAAAAATTATTTGAAGACGTATGTGATCTGAACATTCTGAAAAGTAACTGAAAGTATTCATATTTAATGGGTGATATCCTCAGTTAGCAACTGGTATTCACTTTGCAATCAGACATATATGAAGAGTGAACAATGTACCACATATTCTTTTTTCTCAGCTCCAATTTTCATCATAGGATATTAATGCTAAGCTTTTCAAACAAAGTTCCTTTGATCCATGGCCTTTCTTCAAATATGTTGGGTATGAAAGCAGATTCACGCAATGTATTCTTGAAAACAAGGTTTGATAGTTTGTTCGGATTTACTAATATACCAATGTGAGTAAACACAAAAATAGCACAATTGCTATTATTGTTTAAAGGCCAATTGAATAAAATCTAATGAATTTTTCAACTATAAAGAATAAAAGGTAAAAGTAAACAGTTATTCCACGTGCAGAAGTAAAATACATCCGAAACTATAATCACTCCTTCTGTTACAAAAAACCTGAAATAGTGCAATGAAATTCATTTATTTTACTGGTATCCATCTTCATAGAAGACTATCAATGAACAATGTCGTTGTATGATCGAAATGTCATTGTGACGGATGAAAATTGTCTCTTTCAGTTACGAAAAATACAGTTTTCGCATCTAAAGATATCCGAAAATATGCCAACTAGTGTTTTTATACAATGATCTGCACATCTTTGTCAGAGTTTCCGTTGATGTACCTATTTTTCTTCTTTCATTTGTAAGTTCCACACTCTATATTTTGTCACGACCTCTGTACTTACCCAGGGTGTTTTTGAGGAAAATACTCTTCAAGGGCTGATTAAAAACCAAAATAAAGCCTAAAAGTATTATTAAGCTTGGCAACGAGAGGTACACTCACATTTTGTATTGTTTTATAACTTTAACCTGCTGTTGGAAAATGTGAGAAATTTAGTGAAATTTAATTCGTTTATTGAAAAATAAATGACGCGGATGGTTACACAATCGACTACTGTATAAACCGGTGGTTCGAACCGCAAGGTATGCCGTAGACTTCAGATTGATATTCGATTTTTACTTGCTATCGTCCAACCCATATTAGGAAGCACACGTTAAAAGATAAGACCTCGTCAGTTCTTAGCTCGCACAAGTTTCGACTTCTGAGGGTTGTCGTTCGTAGGGGGGCGACAGCTAGTTAACGGAAAAACAAATTTCAACAGACAAATTGAATATTCATCTCTAAAACTCTTTTGGACTGACTACTTCATCAAAAAATATTTCAGTGAAAAATAAAACATTACTTAAATTATAGGGACAGTGAGTTGTGTTAAGAAATCCGTGGTTGAAGTGAAGTTAACAAAGTGTGAGACTGAAGTTACTTTAACATAAAAACTGGTTATCAAAAGCCTCAATTGGAAAATGGTATTACAATTAATAAGCAGAATTATTCTTTCGTCATGTTTATTTATGCTGAGAATTGCTAAATCGCCAATTCTCAACGACGATTTAAAATTATTGCACTGACTCGAAATGTACCTTGACAGCTAATTCTGTGACAAACATTGAACTCTGAAATTGCAGAAAAATCTAATGTTACAATAAATGTAATATACGATGAATATTGATTCAAAAATGAGAAGTAAATTCAAATTGAATCCAAAGAATATTTTTCCATACTTGACAATATATCGATGAAGAAGTAGAAGTGAAATAGGCTCTCTTTTTTCCGATTAAATACCATGTATCATAAGGCAAAGATTGACATAATTTCATATTTCAAAACTTCTTTGACATCTGTCGAAGAAGTAAAGAAATAAGCTATCAAAAAAGGAATAACTGCGTATATATTCGAATTGTTTTATCCATTTCTGAAGACGGAGGCAGATTTTTGGCCTCCGAAACGTAAAAGATAAGTATTATTTCTTAATAATTTTTTTGATAGGCAAAATTGTTAAATACGACAAGTTACTCATAAATAGAAGATTTTTCTTTGTGAAAAATACTTTGACTTTTACGTAGTAATTTATCGGGGTAAACTAAAAAGTTTGCCTTTCTACACTTGTATAAAGTTCTCCATTATAATTTTTATATTTTTTAAGATTGTGGAAGGTAACAATTACCCAAAAAAGGTCGATAAAAAGCAAAGATTTAGTTTTTGTACTTACAATTGAAGCATCCTTTTTTGTTCAGAGTGCCACAATAGTTTGTCATTGATAACTTTAGATTGAGAAATTATGGAGCTATCCTCGTATCGATTCGGATTTATCACGTCGCGTAAGGGTGTGGGTGCCGGGGTTAAATTGGGCAGACGCTCAGAAGCGCCAGCAAATTTAAATAGGGTTTATAAAAATATACGACGACAGGCATATAACTTATTTAAAATGTCAGTTCCGAAAATTAATTCTGGTCCTAGCTCTAACACGATGTTATTAAGGTTTCGCCTGTTTTCCCCACGTCAGCAACACTGTTGCACTATAAATTATTTTCCATTTAGATCATACTTTTCACTACCAAGGTTTGGTTTTTTTACTTCGGCAATGAAATGCATTATTTCAAGCTATTATTATAACATTTTACAGAAAGAAAGTTGGGGAGAGAACCATTGAATGACGAAATCTAGATTTAATTCATAATTCAATAGGTAATATATTACAATTTTTGATTTGATGGCATATATTCATTTCTTCTGAACTGTTGCTGAGAAGTTATTGAACACAGAAAAATTATGTGGATAGTTTTCTAGTTATGGGGATAGTTTTCTTTTCTGGATCTTTCTTTCCTAGAAGTTCACACTTGATTATGTTGTACTGTATTGTACTCTATACTTTTTTTTTGTATTTTATTTTGCTTTTTTTGTGATGCTTTATGTGAAATACATAGAAATGTATTTCAAATAAAGTGAAGCAGTATTATATTCCTCTCCATTAGAAATCCGTCTTGTTTCATTTTCTTCGACTCATCCTGAATATCCTGTGTATTGTTAATTCATTTTAATAAATCAATTCATTGTTTCTATTCATTGAAAAGGATTCTGTTTCACTGCGACAACTACATGCTCCATCGAGTAAATTTCGAATGGTATCATCTCGTTTCTCCCAGGAAAAACGGGACTCACCACCCTGTAGCTGAGGGGCAGTAACTTCGTTCGGTAAATAATCTATGGACAGGCGAAAATGAAATCACTCCCTATTCATTAGACGCAACGAAATGACAGAGAAAACAAAAGAGGCGCACAATAAGAAGTCTGAGTGTTGGTCGCCGTTTCTCAAAGTAGCACACTAGACCAGAGATCAATACTCAATTATCGGTGCTTGATAAGACGAAGCACCCTTGTTGACGACGGCCCACTAATGCCACATGGTGGTGGTTAGCAGCGACCCGACATCAATATACCAGTGGCGGTGTGATCAAATGATAAAAAACTCAACAGATACGGCCCTCATTTATATCTCAGTGATGTAAAAAGTATAAAAGATATGTGTTCGTGACACATATTGTTGAATGATAGTGCATTAGTACTATTGAAAAAAACTTTCTTCAGCTTGCTACTACCACTCGTACATAAATAAATGTGTAGATCATGCACAAAAGTTTCTTTCGCGTATAAACTGGAAGGAAAGTCCATTACATCGAAATATTGATAATGGAATTGAAACAGATAATCACAGGAACGAGGCACAACATACTACAAGAAAGACACTTGGAAAGAAAACTTTCAATCTTTAGGTATATGATGGAATCGGCCGATACTTGATGAAAATCCATAACTAACGTATTCTAAAAACAGTTTATTGTGTGATTTTCACTAGACAGTTTTATAAAAACGCAACACGTGTTTCGCCATACAATGGCTTCCTCGGGCGTGTCTACACGCCCAAGGAAATTATTTTCAAATAATTAGAATTAATAAATTTGACCAGAAATTTAAATACATTCCAATAAATTTCAGACAAAGAAATGAAAAGAAAAGAAATTTGACAGTAATAACAAATTTGTGATGCACTGTGTGGAGCTTTTGGTGTAGTACCTACTGAATATTACCAAGTGATAATCTTCAAGAGAAAGAGTAAACTTGCTCCTGAAGGTGATCACCTGGTGATTGAAACACGTGTCGAGGTGTTAAATATAACGGTTTGGTGTTGGGTTAGAACTCCAGTAATATTCAGTAATGACAAATAATAAATTAACTGATTTTTTTAAACCACACCTCCTTTGGATAACTACGAAAGAGTTAATAGATAACTGGTCACATGCATTTTTACTGTTTCTGGGCATTATCCTTGACCCCTACCCAACAATGAATCGAATTCCAATGACTTCAGCAAAAAACTGAGCTTCGGAAAATCAGAATGACCACGAGGAAACCTTACCGAAAATTAAATTGATTATTATAACAAAACATTTGAAATACTACGCCACATAAATTTCGAAAGTTTCGTAGAAAAATTTCGAAAATCTCAAGTAGGTCCTTTCCAAATATATTTCTGAATTATTTTGTGAATATTCAAATATCACGAGAACATTTTCTTCCAATACTTCATTGTTTTACCCTGTATCCCGAATGAGTTCTTCCCTGAAACTTCTACAAAACAGTATCAGTATGTTCAAATGGACTGGTTTGTTTAGAATTCTTGTCAGTGTTTGGCGTCTTTCTATTAATTGTTGGAGTTGTAATCTCGAATGTGGAAGGGCAAAGAGTGCTTTTGTGGGTTGGGGGAAAAGTGTCTTGATGAACATCAGGCAATCACGGTCCTATTCTACTATCGAACGCACTTACGTGGAAATCAGTATTAAGCACTATGGTTTTCTCACAACAGTCCCTTAGAGTGTGGTCTGTTGACAGAATGATAATTGAGCCAGGATGACATTTATATAAATGAAGAATGGTCTCTAGAATGAAAATATTGTCATTTCTATAAATTCTCTACACTTTGACAACTCCAAAAATCGTGTGGATTATAATAATAATGAAGCGAAAGTTTTCAAATAACACTTTATCGTGAGATTTTCCCAAGACAGTTTACAAAACCATAACACGTGTTTCGCTATTCAATAGCTTCCTCAAGCTAAACTTTCTGAACTGTTCAGTGAAAACCCCACAATTGTGTTATTTGAATACGTTGTGCATTTTTATCAAATGTATAGGACAAATATTATTTTAATCAGTAATTTGATGCATTCGAAAAAAGGGTTGGGAAATTGAACAGTTACTTATCTTAACATTTCAGTGGCTGAAATTTGTCCCCGGCTTCACAATCGTAAGAAATATAGTGTAATGCAGGTTTTTCTTTGGTTTGCTTTATTTTCGAATATCCTAGACAAATGTCAAAAAGTTTTGAAATGCGGAAGAGGTTAGAAATATCATATATGACATACTTATAATAATCATGAACTGAGGTCTTTTTTTACACCAAAACATACATCTACTCAAAATTTCAGAAAACGACTCTGGTCTCAGAAGCGATTTTTTGTGGAGATATTCATCGGAACCCAACAGAAAAGGGTATTGGGTTCTATGGTGTTGATAAACAAATCTGTTCTCCGATCTAGTAGCAACACGTCAGATGGAATATACCGAAAATTACTTTTTCCTGCTCCAATACCTGTGTGAGAATAATCATCCCTGTTGATATTAAAACGGTGACTGAAAGGAAAGCACTTCTGAGTTTCGAAGTTGTGTGAGTTGGGAGCATTGAAAGAAAACCGCATCCACATCGGTAGAGCCATTTTTGAGATCAGTTCGCACAAAAACACGAACAGATAAACAGACAAATAGACAGCGACCAGCTACATGTTCATTTTAACACCTAGGCTGAAAATTCCCGGTCAGCTAACTCACGCAACTTCACTTTTCGATCATTCAAAACGATTCGATGGATTTTTTTTTTATTTTATTGGTGTTACTCCCTCATTTAGCCATTGCTTCTCTTGAACGGTATTTTTTCCCATCAAGAAGCAGTGTGAAATGAAATACGAAATTGTTTTTGATCCATTGTTTTGAAAATAGCAAAAGTAATGTCGCTCTTCGCACAATAACTTAGAAAGTTATGAGTAGAATATCATGAAATTTCAACAGCTTCCTTTTGAAGGTTAGTACTAACTGAAAATGTGTTGAAAGCGATAAGACTAGCCCATGTAGTATGTATAATATGCCAATGAATTATAACATATATGTATTGGTCTTGATGATTGATTGTGATGTTTCATTGTAATCAGGACACCCTGTATATTTGTAACGTTACCGATGGACGTGCCACTCATGACGCAACATAAGGATTGCACACAGCACTTTCCAGTCGTTCATGTGGAGGAAAAATGCCGAAAGACGAAATGGCAAATTTGTGAAATCGGCGAGTGTCAGGCGGCATTGAAGCGGAACATAATGGTGTACGGCCGAGCCGGGCCCAGTCAGGCCCAGTCAAGCCCGGCCAGGGCAGCGAGGCGCGCTGATGACCAGAAGACATTTACGCCGGTTGACGGAAGAAGTATATCACTTCGGCGGGCGTATACCGCCGTATCTCAAGTTATGGTACCCCTGGGTTAGTTCAACTCTACTGACCCTATCCGTGTTCCTATCTATCAACTTTATTGCCCCGGGCGTATTGGTGTGGCATCTCCTATTGTTTATACGATTTTTCAATTCTGTCCGTACTTCATGTTCGATGAATGCGTTAGCTAAAAGATTAAATTGGTTTCTACAACCGTTATTTGAATCCTATTGTTGTGTATATAAATATATTTAATGCTATCGCCAATTAGCGCACTATTATTCGTAATAGTGAATGAGGGGCCGCTTCGTTTTTCTTGCCTTCGGTTGTTGCAAATGTAAATTGGTTGAGGATGTGCCGTACTAATTCATCTCATGAAAACTTTACATGCCAAAACAGTATTAGTATAATCATACACCTACGAGTTCTCTATAAATGATTTGCACTCAATAATTTGAAATAAAAATAATTCATTTCATAAGGTTAGCTATCTATACTTTGATAGGACAGTCCTAAGTCTGATAAATTACCAGTGTCCGGAATATTTGAGTTTTTGGCGAAGTCGCCGGGTCTGTGTCTTATATTTGAGAACAACGTTGATCAGGCCATGACTGTCAAAGACGAGCACTATTGGTCGAGAGATGGATGCTTCTTATTTTTTTTTCAAAATATATACGTATTCGTACAATAAGACTGATTTTGAAATTTGTGGAAGAAAATCTTGTTTGAGTATTGTTTCAAATAGGTGAATGAGATCTTGTTAACCTACCAATTTGTTTCGTGTTTTTATCCCGAGTATTCAATACCATTGGAGCAGATAACATAAATGAACAAATATTCGATGATATATAATCAAGCTCTCAACAGAAAACCTAAACTGAAATTTTCAAAAGACATTTTCGGGTCTGATGCCACTGAGCAGAGCGAATTCAATCCCAAAGGAAGAGTAATGACTTTGTGTATCCTCCATAAAATCACTGTTCCATCTGAATGTATTTTTTTCGCATGAAAACCTTGTATAAAAGGAGGTACGTGATGTTTCTGTTTCAGAAATGTGTTGGAGTTCCACCCCAGACAAATTCGGCAGCATCCACCGATACAGAAAGAGCCGATGAATAAACTAAGCATCCCTACGTAAAAAGAGCAGAATTCCATTCATTCAACTAAAATTCGACTTTTCAATAGACCGATGGAAGCCGAATATTTCAATTAGGTAAATGGACACTCAAATTCTACATATGCTCGCACATTACCCAATGTTCTCTTAGACTCGTAAATAACTTTGCTGTCGGATTTCAATCTTTGTTTTTATTCCGATTTTGACTTTCTACTTCTCCATCTTTATACAAAAATATATCAAAGAGTTTTGATATAAAATTTCACTTACATTTTACTCATACCATTCGTAGCATTACGACTTTGTCTTTTCTGATGAGACACTGATTTGTCAATTTTTTGATGAAGCTGTCAGAGCTTTCATCATCATGACATAGATTTTCAGAGGTATTTATATAATGTAGTACAATCGTCTGCGTTTGCAGAATAATTCTTTCAAATATTTTTATTCAAGTATAACTCCAAATTTTACAGGGTTTTTTTGTGATACGTTACTATTCCATTTAATACACTGCCGAAGGGAATTTGAAGTACCATGGCATACAGTGTCGAAAGCTTTTGACATATCATAAAATTTCGCTGAGCAACCCATTTTGTTCTTAAAGGCTGCCAAAACTTTGCTGATCATGCCTATTGCTGTTACAATGGATTTATCAGGCTGGTAATCAAATTGAGAGACATTTAGTAACTTATCATCTCAAGATATTCAACTAAACGATTTTTAGGGCAATTATAAAATTCTTCCAATGACAGGTTCACTGGAAATTGGGCGATAGCTCTCTACATTGCTCTGAGTACATTTCTGATGATTATTTATATATTTATATGTGATTATTTATATGCTGAATGATGCCGCACAAATTGAAAAGATGAAACGCGATTTCTGTGTGATTTAATGTCATCATTATAGACATTAGTTCAAAGTGAACTCCTTTCTCGTTTATTGTATTACTTGCACATTTTGCAGTGAGTTTTCATAAATTTTTTCGATATCTTTCCTTCGTTTCTTTTAGATTTTGATATAAACCATATATCATAGGAAAATTATGGAGCCAAATGGTTTTCAAAAATATCTCTCCTTGGAGTAATTTCTGTTCATATTCACGACATGAATTTACAGACATATCCTGTATACACCATCGCTTCGGAATCATCTAAAAAAGGTCAACCTGTTAATAACTGTTTGCCAGTGCCCATTTTAGATAATAAAATATGATCAATACTCGTGCAGTTTTTATATATTCCAATATCTTGAATAGAAAGTAAAACGTTCAAGGAAATTAATTATAAACATTGGCATTATCTCCATATTCTATGAACTATTACAATTAAATAATTGATTACAGCGACAGAACTAGTATCATCTGTTTGAAAAATATGTAAGGTTACGCCTTTCATAATTGTGATTGTCAGGAAATGTCAGGGCTTAAAGTTCATTCCAAGTTCGCTGCTTGCTGAATTCCAACGTTACTTCTGATTCATAACAGAGGCAGTCATCATAGTGTGCAGACCTTGGCGGATTCTATTAATTATTATAATTATGTATATATTGAAGTGGTCTTCTATTACGTTGCTTTTATTATACTCGTGGATGCAATACCTGTTATGATTATATGTTATATGAAAATTGTATGCACAGTGTCTCCTGAGGTGTGTCCTCGTTGAAAATACTCTTAATAGTCAAGTAGCACGAGAAAAAGTTTTCTCATTAAACACGTATTGCAAAGAGTTATTCGAATAACAGGATAATTTCTTTCTAAGGACTTTCGATTCTCGAACTACTAGTCTATATTCATGAAATTAGTACTAAATTTATTGAATATGATTCGATTCATAACTGTAACACTCGCCAAAAATATGATTTTGATATAAGAAATACTCGTTAAACGTTTTTTCAAACGTCTTGATACCACAGTCTTCCCGAATATTCGAAAAATATCTGTATTTAAAAAAGTCTGTCTGATAAAGAAAGCGGTACAACGATTTGTTTCTTGAATGAAACATTCAACTTCGAATTTATCAATCAATACCTACATATAAATGTAAAAGTTTGTGTATGTATGTTTCTGGCTCTTTCACGCATAAACGACTGAACGGATTTATATGAAACATTACATAAATACAGCTTGTACATCAGAATAACATATAGGCTACAATTTACAAAGGTTTTGTGTAATTTTGGTCATAATATAACGATGAGTGTCAAGTGCGTTGGTTTTGTTTTTACGTAGTAGGTCACTTTGAAGGTTGAGGTCGAATTTGTGTTTTGTATTGTCTTTAGGTCATCACCCGTTTCAAAATTAAAATCAATGGTTTGTGCTAATACTTTTGTTTGAGCTGAATTTGATCAAAGGGCATTGTTATGTGTTACAAGCTGGTGTAAGCATAAGTATATGTTCTTCTACCCATGCGAAGTCGGGCCCAGTTGCTTATATGTTTTAATTGATGCTCAATATAAATTGCTTCCATACAAGAGATTCCCAGAAAACTATATAATATACTATATCGATACAAATTCCGAGTTTACGATGTATTTTTATCATGTCAAAAGTTCAGTAAAAAACATATTTGTTTTTTCCAAAATAAAAAGAGGATAAGGGCTCCTGATTCTTTTTACAATATGGTACCCTAACTTATTATTTTTGTAACAGCATTTTATGAAACAATCGTATTTGTGAGTTATAGATTTAATTAGCACTCAGGTTATGATTAAGAAAAAAATTAGTGGTTATATGGTAAGAGAAACAGAAACAGAAACCGTACGATTTCAATTTTGTTGATTCCTTCACTTCCATAAAATTTCGAGCAATAAATTTCGACAATAAACCACATGGGATTTCTAGTATATGTCTGTTCAATATTGTAATATTCCTAAAGGGCCATGACAATTTCCCTCATTATAGAACCTTACCTCAACGTTTATCCGTTGCAAGCAATCCAGTGATATCAAGGAAGTGATTCGAGATTCCCGTTCAACCGTTGTTAATAACAAAATGTTTCGGTGTGTAGTAAGTTCCTTATCTCAAGTCAAGCACCGAATCTATGCAGTCCATCTAGTGGACACGGACAGGTAGACAATCTGACATTCTCAGATGAGCTCGGCGGAACCTTCATTTTCATTCACTAATCATTAATCAACACACGCAATTTACAATAACGCCACTCAGGAAAAACTTCATGAATAATTATACTTCCTGTAACTTTAATTATACTGATGATTACCGTTTTAGTTCCTCGAACGTGCAGCATAACAAAAATGCAACTGTTGGGTGGTGACGAAGGTGTTCATTTTTCATGGCATGTTGTTCTGATTTACTGGTTTTGTGTAATTCATAATTGTTTAAATATATAAATCAACCTGATGAATGGTGTAAACAGTTAGTTACAGTATTCGCATAACCACCATTCCTGTAACGAATATTTCCAAAATTTCACTAGAAAATAAATAAAAAAACCTGTTGAAATAGCAAGATGCAGGGACCATGGATTAACTCAAGTAATATATGGCTAATGTCAGCAAAATGACCATAATTTGTAAGTAGCTGATATTCTGGCAACTTGAAAATAATTCAAGAGTGGCTAATGTATCTGAAAATGTGGAAAATAAGTTGAAAAGTAGCCATTATTGCGGTAACGCAAATGGATAATGTTCCGAAACTGAAAAATGTCTGATGTTCCTTCAGTGTCACCATGATTTTGGAATAGCTGAGTGACTGATATTTCGACAAATTGAAAATAAGTTGGTAGTGGCTAATCGTTCGACACTGTCAATTCTGGATATATGATGAAATTGGCCGTTACTTCATGAAAATCCACAATGCATTCAAGTAACACTTCATTCTGAGATTTTCATGTGGTATAAACTGTATAGGAAAAATTGTTTTTTGTATAATTCAACGTTCATATGAAACTTGTTGTTTCAAAAGTATTTTTCTTTCGTATAATTCAATGTTTATATGAAGTAGAAAGCAAAAACCTTTCTCTCCTAAAAATCTAACTGTTTCAATTTGAACAAACACCAACGTTTTTAGAGAATGATTTAATGCTATTCGAATGTCGCCACTGCTGAAACTTTTTCTATGTTGCCTCATACCTATATTTGGAAATCTGTGGTGGGAGATATAACGACAAATTTTTGGTTTTTCTTTAATTTTATTTCTTCAGTTTCCATTTTCCACACAATAATGATAACTTCCGACAGCACAAAAATACTTGAAAATACTTTCAATAGACAAAGTAAAAATGGAAAACAAATAAATGGTTTTACTGAACGTTTGTTGGCGTTTTCAGGCCAGCAAAGTTATCACATGAAAAATTTTCACACAGGTGTATAAAATTAGTAATGTTCAGGCCTTGTTTTCCGTGTGTTTTCATAACAGTCGTGGAAAAAGAGTTTTTCGAACTTCATCTACACCACTGACAAAATCAACAGCCCCGAAATTTTGTGACTCGAGATCACACCCGAAGACCAACGTCTACGATCGAAATCAACGATTACCTAATGGAGTGAATAACTCGATGTAAACACCAACGGTTCTTATGATTGTTTCACTCGTTTTTATATAGGAACAGTGGAAACTTCGATATTATGTAACAATGAAGATGCGTTCGATGCCGGATTTGGTTCTTGGAAAATAAGTTTTCGTCGGTTGTACTTGGCGCCTCGCCTGTTTATTTCTGCATTTGGCTCACCAATACATGAGAGTTTTTAACCTCCAAGAATGTATCGAAAATAACGATCATTCATAGAATTAAAAAAGTTATCAAGTGAATTTTAGGAGATTCTAATTCAAAATTACTTGAAATAAACCTAAAATATAAAAACAGTGAATGAAACTCCAACAAATCTGAAAAGAGACTTTTAAAATGTCTTTCACCAACACGTGCTAGTAATCGCACGTTGAAATGGAAGACCTCGGCAATCCTTAGCTTTTACAATCTTCTTCTCCTGAGAGTTGTCGTTTGTAGGAGGGCGACAACTAGTTGGTGGAATAAATATTGTTTTGAAAAACTAAAAAACACGCTTTCAAAGAACATCGACATAAAAAGTTGAAAATAACGAACAAAAAATACTAGTATTATTGTGAAAAAAGCGACGGGCGCTTGATATTTATTTTCTATTTTTTAGTTTCATATGCTATAAAAGCGTGTTTTAGTAGTTCTTTAAACTACATTCATTTTTCACATTCTAGTCCGATTTATGGTAAAAAAATTTACGTACAGCGCCATCTGCCCGCGAATAGATCAAGCAATAATTGGTAGTTGCGTACAGCGCCATCTGCCCGCGAATAAATCAAGCAATAATGCCGATGATTCTGTCAATACAGATCCAGAGCTGGAGAGTTACATACATGGGAGCTGAAATAATTCGAAATTTCACGTCACGTCTCATAAGAAATTGTTTAGGAGTTTCTTCCTGCTGTAGTTTCTTTACCTAAGTAATATGCGTTAAATAATAAAAGTCAATGTGGTCTTAGACATCTTTAATATTTATGATACACTGTTGAGAACCTTTGGTGTAGTAATGAATATTACTGGAGTTTTATCCCAACACCAAACCGTTATTTTCAACACCTCGACACGTGTTTTAATCATCAAGTGATCTTCTTCAAGAGAAAGAATAATCTTCCTCTATCTTCATCATAATACAAGTAAAAAGGGAAACGTGGTTACTCTTCAATATAACTTTAAATTATAATCAAAAATAGGTACCTACTTCGTTCATTCATTGAAATCGAACCCTTTGTATAACGAAAGTTATTTATACTCTTGAAGAAGAAATTGGAAGACCTAATCATTTGTTTGGTTTCTTCTAATTCTAAATATCACATCGTGTATAAATCCCTTGAGAAATCGTTTATATTCATTAGCGAGAAAACAAATAACTTGAAGTGATTCTCATTGAGAAACCGAGATGGATGACAACTCCTCTGAATAAATGAATTCTTAATATCGAGAAAGACTTCCGCAGAGCAACGGGTTATCGAAATATTCGTGAACTCATCACTCAAGACAGGGAGTTGTCAGTAGAGATCATTTATTTCATAGAATCACGACTGTCGTTCAGTTACTTAGTTTCAGACACTTGCTAGTTTTTCAGCAACGGGGATAACGAATACTCTGTTCGAGTGAAATTAGGAAAGTATGAAACGTTTTCGCAATCAAGATTTCCATGGATTTGATGCGATATTAATAATGTACCACTGTACTTACTTTAGAACTGTGACCTTTGTATTAAAAAAAGTCAGCAATAAAAATATTAGTAGGTAAATAAGCATTTAAGAAACAGTACTAGTACTACTACTAACATATATTGCCTAGCTTCTTCAGATGATATTAGATGAAAAAGTTCAATTATTAGGTATACCATTCATTTATTGAAAAAAGTCTGATCCAACGGGGATTCGGGTTTTCTATTATATCATCTAATCAAACATATTTTAAATGATTAATTATTTTGCAATGATCTCGTTGAATGTGAATGGTAGTGTATTTTATGTCATTTGACCTGATATTCTCATAATTCAAAAAGAAGTTGCATGTGTATGTTTGTGGGAATTGGTTGATATATGACCATGTTACTTGTACAAAGTCGGGGCGGTGGTACTACTCGAGTTTCCTTCAAAAACTCTGCCTATTCCCGTTGAGATAAAACAATACAATTCACTACATATTCTTCTTCGTTGATAGGTTTACAAAAAGGCATTTGTCCATGTTTATGAAGGTTAGCTAACCCATTTCAATATCGTGTTTGGAAATCAATTTAGATGGACAAGAAATAAATCCTTATCAAATTGAATAGGTTAGTGGCAAATGCCTTGCTTGTTTTTCGTAGAGAATCACTTTGAAAGTTGAGGTTTCATTTTTATTCTGTCTTTGGGTAGCTCTAAGCATATATGCTCTGGTACCTGTGCAAAACCGGGACGGCTCGCCAATAGTATAATCTGACAGGGCTCTCAATTGGAAATCAATATTGGATATTGGGTACTTTCTTACACTTACTTCGGCTCAATAAGATTTCTTTAATTTTTGCTCCTAATTTCGCCGTAGCATTCGTTGACAGTTTAGTTGGGTTTCGAACAATTACAAGATTTAATTAAAAGTACGTTTGAACGTTGTCTGTTGGGAGTCATCTATCACCGAACGTGTCTCTAAGTCGTTACATTCTTCCCGCATTCGTTTGCATACCGTTGTTGCTTTTACTTTTGCCCCTGTTATTGGTATTTAACATCTGCTCCACCTTTTCATACTTGATGCTTTTATCGTTCTCACGAATTTCGGCGAGGAAGCATTTTCAAGTTTTCGAAATGAGTTATGAAAGAAATACATTTTCCTTCAACTTAAGTCTATGTCTGTGTACATACATGTTGTGAGAACATTGATATTTTGAATTGTAATTCGAAACAGTCACCTCTACCAACAATTCTGCACAGTGGGATCTGGCCAGTTGCTGATGACAAACAACTACTTCCCAGATTCATACCACGACGGAAATTGTAGTACATCCAACACACGTTTGTGCAATTTTTCTCACAGAGGATAGTCATGCAAATGCTTCTCATTCCTCCAATGGCAGGTGGTCACTATAGATGTTATTTGATTTATTTCTGGTTACAGCATATGTTTTCCAGTAATGTTTTGATATATCTGTTCGAATAACCAAATGTAAATCCGTAATGCAGTTCCCAAGCACTATGTACGTTTTTACGTGTTCTCTGTATCCATGATAACAATCATTTTCCCAAAATGTTTTATTTAAAACTAGTTTCGCTACACGATAGCCTTTATCAATTACTGGTACATCAAAGTATTCTACAATGTAGTTTTCTTCGTAAAACGAATCTGATATTCCTCTGGAAAATTATGATAAAATAACATTGATTGAATAGGAAACACTGTTCACAAAGGATAAAAATGCTGATGGTGATATTTTGACCCCATCTATACATTCCCGAGAGGAAAAGAGGAAGTCCAGGGACACCCTGTATAGCTTAAAATGTTTGAGAATTTCAAAGTGTCCTCTTTAGATTGATTTTACAACAGAGGTTCCCATTCCATCAGATTATCATGGACTCGAATGGCCTTCAGTGCGGTCCGAAAAATGTAACTCTAATAAGTCATGAACACCTCTCAAAGTCTCCGCCACTGCGTGAAGAATTAGCAGAGAGCCAGCAATGCGTCAGGAGGGTTGTGTAGGGGGAACAAATAGGTATAAGAGATCATTGCATAGTGGGGACTGTAATTGGTATAGTCTTATGTCGGTATATTACTCACTGTGTGTAATTACCCTCGAGCTGTCTAAGCGACATGTCCTCGCCTGCAAAGGGCGTCTTACGGTCCTTCATCGACTTCTTAGTCCTAAATCAACCTCCAGGACATTATAAACTACTTCTTGTATGAACCCTAACGTTGCCGAAGGCCACAGTCGATTTACTTATGCCTAATTTCACTCTCTGTTATGCTATCTATTTAGATTTTCATGAAGAGCATTTATTACATATCTCCTTCACTGAATCGGCTGTTTATTTTCTGTCATTACACACGTTTATATAATTAGAATTCACAAGATGATTGGAACTAAGCCAATGTTACTATCTGGTAATATAGCTTTCTATAGGTGGAAGAATTTTCAAAATTGGTAAAGTAGTCTGTTAGTTTATCCATTACGAAAGAACATACAAAATTCTAATTTTTACTCTTTATATCAGTGTGAACAAATTGAATTTGACTCTCATTGCTTAGGCAAGTGAGCGTTGTCTGGATTTTTCTTGGTTGGCTATGTGGAAGAGTAGAGTAATTCGTAGGCAATCGTGCAAGAATGTTAATATAAATATTGACAAGATGAATGTATTCCAAGACTCGGCTTAAATTATGCATACACACAATTTGTTCAGCAAGTCAAGACGAGCTATGTTCTTCAGACGAGTGTGGCCAATTTCTAAATCAGCAGGATGTATCTAGTGAGTGATTTGGTTGATATAATAAGTTTACTAATTTTCAATTATATCAACAGTAATTCGTTCTTTTCTTTTCATAATATTCCAAACCAACCAACTGAAGTGTTTTAAATGAGAGTCTGTGTTTAATTTTTCGATAAGTCATGGCATTCTTAGACCTATATTGTAAAGAAACCGGTACAGTGATTTTTTTTTTCAAATATCGTGGTAAATACACACTGCAAATTAGCCTGACAAGTGGAGGAGAGCATTATTCATTTCAATTTCAATCCACTGAATATAAATATTGATGAGAGAAAGAAGTAGGTACTTGTTGGAATGTTGAAAAATGTACTGAATATTTTTTTTCAAAAACCTTCATCAAGTGGGAAAACAGGAACGAGGGTGCCCTATGAATAATCTCGACTATTAGGAATAGCCCAGTAATCACCCGAAGACGATTGTGGGTACTAACAATCGAAACGTCGTGAAATAATTTGGTTTGAAATATTTTCCTCATTTTTTTTTGTGATTCATTTCAATTATCTTATTTGACTGTATTTCCCTGTCACTTCTCAATTGTGTCACTATAGATGACAATTCACTTATAGTTTAACCTCTTATCAATTCATCTACATTTCAGGTCAAAATAATTTGTTTTCTTCACAAATAGACGTTCTTACAACTTTTGATATTCATTTTCGCTACATTTTCCGACAATACTCTTGTTTTGTAAGTAGCTCAACCGAATATTTTGGTCCAATTATTTTTAGTATTTCCAATAATTTTAATGAATTCAATTTTATTTCATTTGTTTATTCCATAGATTTCGAACCTGTTGACACCATTTCACACAATGAAACTCCGAACTTTCATATTCACCAAGAGAGATTATCAATCACTTTCAAACAATTTTTTCTTCTTTTTTGTAAGCTAAAAAATATTTCTCTTTGAAAATATTTTCTAAAGCATTCAAAAAACAGCTCAAAAAATTCCACTCTTCAATTTATCTTAGAAAAAATGTTTGCTTAACGAGTTAGGGTAAAATTTTGAATAATAAATTTTTGTGAAAGCAAGTTCAATTTTGCGAAATGTGAACTAGACTATCAATGATCGATATCTTCATCTTTTTATCAAATAGGGTTCTCTGAAATCGGATACTATTGCTGTGTAGGCAAATAAGTTCAATTTCAAATATCGAACAGGGAACAGGGATACTGTTAACAATTATGAAGTTGGATTGCCATGAATCGTAAACTTCCCATATAAATTATACACCTCAGGCTAATTGCCCAAGAATTATCATTGGATTAGTGTCTTGATTAACTTAGAAGTTTAGTTTTGCGTTAGCTCATCCAGCCGTGTGAGAATTCATTCAGTTTACGACAGATTTGAATTTTGGTGATTTCTTTGAAGTGCAGATGACATTTCAACGGATTTGAATATGAAATTCAAGGGTGGAGTGGTGTTTAGAATGATTTGAATCCGAGGATAATCTACATTGTTTATCTCATAGCAGAATTATACCTTCTATCTCATTTTTCTCAAATTACATATTTGAATTCGTTGTGACCAGTACATGGAGCTTCTTCTAGATGCTTTCAATAGTTTGTAATTGTTTAACGGAATTGTTTAACGGCTACAATTGTAAGAGTATCTGGAGCAATAATAATTTTGAGCGAATTTTAATTTTAATTAAATAGAAGTTATGAAGCTTCAAATCCTTTTTGTGACTTACATTAATATTAAACTATATCAAGGAGCAATAATAATTTTGAGCGCAATTTGCATTTTTTCTCTTTCAAGTCAACGCAGTAGGTACCCATCAATTTTCGGAAAATATTTGACACCCCCAAATTGAATACTGTTTTGTTCAATTATTTACATGAATATATGAAAATTGAACAAAAAGTGGGTTTTGGTTTGATTTCCCTCAGTAGAATAATAACATTTGAGAATTAGTGGAAGCTCGTCATTGCCCAATCAGGGACATTGAATAATTTGCAAAAATATTATAGATGGGCATTCAGTACTCTCGTTTCCACTCGTTCATTTCTAAATCAAATTCTCATCTTTCGGTGCTCAATCATTTATGTGAATCTCCCTGTAAGTACGAAGACAGCGAGCATACCGTATATCAAACAACAACATCTAAAGATTGCAGCAGAGGTAATCAGTTAAGTTTATCAGCCTTCTACGTCCAGCGCTAGTCCCCTTCAATCTAAGACAATATAACAACCCTTCCTAGCTGTCACTTGTCAACGAGGAATGCTCGAACTGCACGGACTCCTTGGATCTTAAATGCTGTCAACTTGGACAATATCAAGAATGTGACACTATGAAGGAGCGTTTCATATATTTAATATTTTAAATTTCAACTTGCTGTGAAGCGAACATGACGCAGAAAAGATGGAGTTGGATGTATTTCTCTAATATTAATATTAAGTGATATTCAGGCTCGTATATGGGGTGTTTTCTAGAAGCAGATCGTTATCTGTGGTGTGGATATGATAGAAAACCAAACTATTACTGAAACTATTTTGAAAATGGCATTTATCGCTACAATAAGTTTCATTACATGCAGAAAAATGTATCTACCAACAAACAGAATAAGTAGTAAATTTGTAGTGGCACATATTATACAGGGCGCACCAATAAGAAGTTCATATTCGTCGATTTTGATTTTGAGGAAGAAATCTTTCAAATTACCTTTCAGCGTGGTGCGATCTCATCCTGAATCTTGAATATCTTGAATGAAACTGTCGATTCCAGTAATTAAAAATTATCAATAATGATAGCAATAATAGAAAAACTACTTCAAATATCCAACCATCCAGCATCAGATACTTGAGGATTTTCCTGTAGTGCTTGTGTTTTATCCTCAAAAAGACAAAAAAACTACTCTCAAATACCATAACTGCCACATTCTTAAAGCTAGTTTCACCAACCGAGTTGGCGTCATAAGGGAAGGAAGTGGAATAATTCCTAACCCTACACCCGGCCTGTTTATATCTACAGGGGTCACACACCAATTATTTCTGATTTATACGCAATACTTGGCAGTGAAAAGATAAACATCAACTAAATATAAATAAAAAAAAAGAGTAACAGTGACAAAAGTAATATTCCAAACAGCCCATTGTTTACTTCCATATGAATTGCTGTGTTAAAATTAGTGGGAACTTTCTCGAAAAAATTTCCCGTCAATTTTTACCCGATTATCTAAAAAGTGAAAATATATCGTCAGATATAAACAGCGAAGTGGGAGTAAGAAATCGACCTTCTTCATTTCCTGAAACCGCCAACTTGTTTTGTGAAAACGCGTCGTGAAGAGTGTTTCAGTTCTGGCGTTTGGCAGCAATGCTCGTTTTGAAACTTCAATCCTGTAAATCGGTAATTCACCTTTAGTAATATGATCATTATAATCATATTATTTTTCACGAATTGTTGCTACGTTCTCACAACAATTTACAATTACAATTTAATATTAACTCCATTATCATGAGACAACAGCTGCACACATTTACCTGATCTACCGTCAAAATACAAAAAAAATAAATCTAACTGATTGAATCGACACGTGTTTTGTTCTAGTTCATCACATCCAAAGCCATCAAAGAAAAGCACAAACCCCAGACATCTATCTAAGGTTTTGCTGAAATTAGAAAGAAATTTATTTCCAGATCACCGGGATGAAGTTTACGTGTTCTCATTTGTAATTTACTGTTCTAAGCGTGAGAAAGAAAATGGAGTTTGCAACAGGAGCTGCAGTCCAGGAGGACGTCGCAGTAATGTGTTGTCATCAGGTCGCTCGTTTCTGTAATTAGGTTTTTGTTTCTCTCCACTCGAAGGTCCACGTTCGTTGCGAAATAATGTGATAATTAGTTTTGCTGGACATCGGACATTACTGGAGGGAAATTAGTCTTCTTTCCATCATTTGTCGTGTGTTCGTGACGTTCCCAAATGAACTTCGTTTATTTGAGAACTTTCGTAGCTGGTGAGTTGTGGAAGGTATCTACAAACAATGATTTACTTACGTATGACAAAAATTGACCCGAAGAAAGAAAATGGTCTGTATACAGTTTTTGTGATGGATTTATATTTGATTAAAATTCATGATTTTTCGTGAAATTTATGTTTTGAACCGTAGCATTCACTGATTATTGAGTATTTCTATTCACGATGATAATTATACATTTTCACAATACCTATCAATATTATTTCCAACACGCGTTTCAATACAACAGTAGTTTCCTTGAGGAGCTCATTTACTCTCAAGTCGTTCCTCAATTCAATGAAGTCTGGTCTTATCTGGTATCAGTGAACATGTGCATAATTAGCTCAAGATTCTTTTTATTCAGTGAATTTTCAAGAGAATAAATACAACCGCTTCATACTAGTCTCAAAATATAGAACGTTGGGGAACCTTAAAAGATATATCTAGTAACGTAAATAGTTCGTTATTGTAACTAGCCAATTGAATTCGGTCTTTCAAATAGATCTCAACAAGTTGACATGCTGATGCTACCCAAAAAATGGTTTTCCACTTTTTACCTGGCATGTTATTCGCCGTACTAGTATTTACTAATGATTTCGAGAATTTTCCACACGGTTGGATCATATAGAACAAATAATCAATAATTTTAAGATTTCAAGTTATAGTTGAATTAAAAAAATGTCTTCAACTACGTCTACATAATTGTTTTCTATATTGAATAAAGTAAAATATATATAGGTTTCTATAATAAACGATCCATTTCTATTTCCCAAAACATCTAGAACTTATATAAAAGATCTAATGTATTGATATCGTAGTTAGATGCCAATAAAAAGCTGAAGCGTTTCATGATGTTTTTAGTGGATTACATCCCCTTTTATAGGGTAGGGAGGATGTCGAGAAGAACCTGATCGTCGTAGTATTTCCAGTGGGTAGTAGCATAAGGTTTTTATCATTCGGTCGATCGAATGGTACATAGCTTCCAAAGTTGACAAATCGAAGTAATTTCTTTCAGCTCAATTGAAATCAAGTAGATATTTCACTTTGAAATTAGATTTATTTCTACTAAATCAATCAAATTTGGGAAATATACCTTTTTCAATCTGTTAATTTCGCACGGGTAGCAGAATGTATATGCCTATATTTTTTCTGTCATTGTGTCACTCGGCATGTGCATGGAGTAGTTTTCCGTTTTTACTTTTTGAAAACAAGAACTTGTCAATTAAATCTACAATCAATTTCTCAAGTAATTCACCATGTTTGTGGGTGAAACAACGCAAATCACAATGATGGTGAAGTTATAATGGCATTTTCAATAGTAGAAAATAAGTATCAGAATACATATATCAAGATTTTTTTTTAAAGCAGTCGAAGAAAAAACCACGATTTGTCACTTAACGGTAGAGCTTATGTCTCACAACGTCTGGAACGGCTACTTGTCTATTCAGGGCACCTAAGTTAAAGGTCATAGATATCGTTCACCAGTGACTGGGACGGCCCTCTTGAGTGCCACACTGATCGAAATGATGGAATCTTTTAACCGCCGAATGCTCGACTGGGGGAAAATAGCCATGATTGAGAGCAACTTCTCCCACACCAACATCCACCTTTGTATAGGGTGATCATAGCAATCAATAATGAAACATATCACGTGAACATGAATTTTCGCGACATTCATAAATCGGAACACCCTCCTTGTGCTATATTTCTCAATGCCATTGCGAAGTATGTGCTTGCTTTTCCCCAAAAGAAAATCAAATGATCATGTCGCTTTATATCGGTTTTATAGCTGTTGAGTCGGATATCAGAAACTGTTTATGTAAACAATTCGGCAAAAAAAGCCTTCTTAATTTTCCGCCAGTCACAAACATATTTGACCATTTTTCCAGAGATAAGATGAGGAAAATGAAATTTTCAGATTCATTCATAATAAACAGAGGCTCAAGCCCGATGAAATGTCTAAGATATTTCTCCATTATCATGGAAAATTGATGCAGACGCGTGTCTTTTGAGGCAAATAGTAACCCCATGATTTTAATCTTTGAAAATGTTGGTAGGTAGGTTCAGGTGAGTAGGTGTATTTCCCCCTCACTGCAACCTTGAAGATTAAGCTGTACCACAAGTTGTTCATAGAGTAAGCAATAGTGAGTGACAGTTAAAAATGAAATTGCTTCTTCTGAAAAAATTGCTCTGCTTGGAATTTGACTCAATACGATATTATAATGGAGTTAATTTTCTAGAGCAGCATCAGTTCCAGTTCCCTAGGAAGATGCTCATCGAGCACATGATGACGTAGTGTCGAATCTCTTGCGATTTTTTATGCAAGTGTTATAGGAGTTTCGTTTGTATCTGCATGATCATTGCATCAAGCACTTCATGGAACTGTAAGTCTTGTAAATTGACAAATATCCATTTATTGTTGATTTGAACGGTTCGCTTCTTGACACACCAAGTCATAACCTGTTGATTCTGCAAATTCAGGTTGAAAACACCAAATGGCTATTGATGCTCTTCATTTTTCTCGCTAATACTTATCTGCATTCAAACGCAGTTGACTGTAATTGCTTTCTTAGAAAGTTCAGAATTGCGATAAGGTTAGAGCATCTGGGTTGGAATGTTCCTGAATACCCCTCCAGAAGAAATCCTCCCGATCAGCGCTATGCGAATTGTCTAGAAAAACGTGGAGGCTCTCAAAAAAAGCAAGAATGCATGGAATGAAAAATGTTTAGTCAACGATAATTCCACCAAACTAATATAGTTCAATATTACCATGAATCTATTTGTTATAAGAATGATATTTAATGAACCGCCTGATACAGAAGATAATCAACAAATTTGATACAAAATTGAAAAGATTCAACGTACGAAGTTCGGTTTCATCCCCCATAAGTTTTCATTTCTAACGGTATTGCACTAATTATTAATCCAGTTATATGAATCACTACTCAATTCATCATTTCCTTAAATAAAATATCTATTACAATTATTATGACAACAATCAACAGGGAACATACTTGTTTGAACAACAAATCAACACAAGGGATTTTCAATGAACTTTAGCAAATTATCAAGTTGTAGTGAGGTATTTTCTTTGATAAGTTGCCGAGTTTGGTTATTTATCGGGTTTGTCGTCGCACAAATTACATTTTACTACAATTACCAAGCGAGGCAAGACAGAAAACGTAGTACGTTGCTGTAAAATATTACTAATTAATTCATTACTACATCAAAGGTTCCAAACAGTACATCATATGTGTAATGTGTACGATTCCAACAGTTAGAATTTACCACTGCACATCGTCCGACTTCAGCTGGTGAAAAATAACTGGTATGGAAACCGAAGTATGCCATGGTCTACTCTTAATCCACTGATATTATTGTTCCACAAGAATCATATGACAGTACTTGTAAGTAACATTCAATTTTATTTGCACATGACACACTGGTGAAACATAAAAGGGGTTAATGGGAAAAATCTAGAGAAATTACATTATGTGGTTAAAAATACTCTGCGTTAATGAATGAAGACAAACCTATATTTATATAGTTTCATTCAAAAAAATCAGCGACAGTTATCACTAAAAAAAGATTGTGAATACTATCAAATGAAACGTGGTATTCTCAACTTGTATCAAAGAACATCGTGCAGACACGTCCAAAAGTAAAAAAAAACTCACTTGCATTGCAACATTCACATGTATGACACCAGAAACAAAAAGTATCTTACAGAATAAGGTTTGTTATTGTTGTTTATTCTAGTGCATATACGTCTATTCAACATTCAGGTCCTCGAATTGGGAAAATGCAGATGTCTAGATATCTTCAAACATAAATTAAAGAAAGTACTGCTTTCACATCCCCCGTCAAATCAAACTTTTTTGAGATTAATGATTTTAAATGCTGATCTTCGAATACATAATGTATTGTTCTTATAATTCTTCAAAGATGCCATCATGAAGTTTGCCTCAGATTTCTTGAGTTCGAATCAATGCGATTTACTTATTGTTATTAGTATTGGATTCAATAAATTTCAAATTGAATTTGAACTTTTTAGGTATGAGAATTGTGCATGGAGAATACAAATATTCTTTGAAAAAGTTGGAGGAGTTATCTTCATTGATGTTCTCCATGCTCTACGTTTCAAAACTTTCACAATCTGATAAATAAATATAAATCAATGAAGAAATCACTCAAATGTAATAAAGGCCGAACTAGTCCACTCTGAAAAGTTAGTGCGTAATCGTAATTGAAGAGTCAATTTATTGAATGCACATATTCAATTGCTATGATCACTTTAATAGGAATGGAAAAATATATATCTATCAGGATGCATGAACTAAATAATTCATCCGAAATCCACGTCGAACTTCTTGCGAAGTCGTTCTTCAGCAGCTTAACTTTTTATTGTCTTCTGTACCTCATTATGGAGCTCCGAGATTGATATACCTAGCTTTTAGGTTCTTTTCTGGTGTTAATTAGAATAGCATATTATTTTTTACTACGTCGTTTCAATTCGAATCCTTAATGACAAACTGGTTTTTACGGTCTCATTAAAAGGGTGACACTGCCACTAAAGGCTATGAAATGCATTAGGTACGCAAAAATCAGAAAAGGGTTGCCTGTACACGTCATTATACGGATCATAAAAGAAGATTGTACTTAATAGTCCTCCCAAATGCCACTAGGAAAGAGTGCAATTTAGCCTAGATTGTGTTTTTATGCTCGTTTTCATTCGGCAGTCGGTATTTTTTTTTGCGATTCTTCTTTCTTTTTTGAGGTGTGTACCACCTCATTAATGCTAACCATTTCGCGAGGCATGTGGAAGTAGTTTCTTCGGAAGAAAGGAATTTTTCTCTCAGTTTGTATCTAAAGGAAACTTTCATGTATGATCAACATATTTTTACAAAAAAATCATTTGAAAAAAATCTGTTTTTCTTTCTTCGGAAGTCTGTTACGTGTTTTTGTTTGGAGGTGGACAGTAGAAAACAAAAAGTTTTTTCTCAAAAAATCATCCCTCCTGAAAATGTACCCTTTTCAATTCAAACTTAATGTGTTTTTGGATTTTTCGTCCGCTCTGTATTTTAATCTCGATCGAGCTGAATAGATCCAAGTCACTTCAAAATCATTCAGTTGAAAAGAAACTGGAAATCATGTTATTTATTTCCTTTGGTTCAAATTCACTTTCGTTTTCCTCACTGTAGGAATCGAAGTGATCTAAAAAAATAGCTGCCTGGGGATACAAGTTATTCGCAAGGTAATTATAACGTCAGTTATGAATTTATGTGTTCCAATAAACAATTCAAATGGCCAGGACATCCTGCTGTAATATTACTGGTCTCCGACACCTCCATAGATTTAGTGCTTATTCCTCCAGCATCACTTGTAACCTATTACATCGTATACCATCGTATTGGATAAAAGCCACAATTTTTCAGTATAGATTTAAATCCTAAAAAACTTCTTCGAGGTCTTGAAAATTTTATTTCTGTACCAGTTGTATCAGCACATGGTTACTAATGGAACAAAAGTTTCGAACGATACAGTGAGAATTTAAATTGAATGTATGTTATACAAAACCCTTAACTGTACAAAACTGCTTTGTTTTATTTTCAAATTATGTTTTTGAACAATAGTTAGATGAATAGTAACGGGGTACGTTATGAATGATTTTTTATAACGTTTGGCAAATAAATATTATCATTACTATGTTTTAAAAACTTGTCTTTCAACACTTATGACATTTATTGTGTCTTCCATTCCCCTCTTAATGTCGTTAACAAGCCACCTTCTATTTGCCACGTCGATTTCTCTCTTTGCCAGCTTTCAATAAAAGAAATGACTCTATACTGACGTAATTCAGAGTAGGAGGTGTAGGGCATAAGCAATTTCAGAAGTCTCGTACGTTTTTATTCCCTTGATAGTGAATCATCAGAAGCGTCAGTGTCCCCTTGAGTTCCTGTGTTTGCCATACACATTTATGGAATTTTCAAACACTAGCATTAGTTTTTAATAACGTTGTATCATACTGTAAGTACTTGTGAAGGAGGGGAACTAAACCCCGAAAAGAGGGAATATTTTCGGATAGAGTATGATGTCAATTGTAAGTACTGTGAAGGATGATAGTATGGTAAATTCATTCAGTATTGAAAGAACTAGTGAAATGTAATATTTGATTATATCTTGTTTTCCTACGTTAGTTCAAGTTCGAATCTGTATTGATCACTTTTTTGTAGAAAAGCGTCTGTAGGTATACCGGGTGTCCCAGAGCTTTTAGGCCAGCAGATATCTCAGTCACCTGCAGAAAAAAATTGAAAAAAAATATGTATATCATAGAAGACCACCAGCACTTTCATGTTGCAGAGCAAAATCCACCCCCTCGCGAGCAACCCCTGCGAAACCACCCCTAACTTTTGTTTTTCAAATGGCAACCCCATGTTGTTTGTCGTTCAACTGACAGCTCTTGTTATTTCTCAACCAACGATATATCATAATTGTTCGAGAAAATTGAATACGTTAGTGGGTACTATTAACTGGACTGATCGAATTGTTCTGCATTGTAGACACCAGAAAAAGTGGACGCTACGCAGAAAAAGAGGCGATAAAATGTTAGAACTTTTTGTGCTTCCTTTCATTCCTCTGATATCTGGATNTACCAAGGCTACCAAACTTTCAGCTTGGAATATTCATTTATTTGTTTATTCTTTGAAGAAAAAAATATCATTCGGTCCAATATGTAAACAAATTCATCTATGTAAACAATATTTTCAAACAACTATATGGAGTCTACGGAAAATAGTCGAGCCTACTAGGAAAACGTTCAGCAATTGCTGCCACTGAACTGAACAGAGCGAGAAAATACCAATATAAATTCCGGAATGAAAAAGAGAGAGAAATTAAAAATGTCCAGAGGTTGATAATACTTCGTGGCAGAGAATCGGCAATTTTCTTAGGGAGAATCAGTGTTATAGATCACAGTTGTCACAAGCCGTTTACGTGAGCCGAAAGCAGAGAAATAGGTGGGTGGATTTCCCGTGACAGTCATCCATCTTTAAAGACACTCCCGACCGCTTAAGTCGACTCCTTATCACGCCGCTAGCATTCTTATCACGACAAGCCACCTAAAGCCCCCTCTTATCGCAACCTCTTTCTCGGCACTTGCTACATTGCCCGCTCACATATGCACCGTTCCCAGTATATATGTCCCCAATATCCACTGGGAACACATTAAGACAAATGCTTAACTGCTACGACCACCTCTGGAATAATATTGGAATTTTAAAAACACTTTCAATGAATTCTGAACATGCCAAGAATTCAAAAACAGGGAGGTCGCGTGTTGCAAAAGACTACTGAAAATGGGTTACGAATATGATTCTCGAGAATATTATTTTTTATTAGATTTATAAAAGTGCTACTCTTGAGAGCAGATGGTTTCATTGCAACATGATCAAGAGTTTGATTGTATGTAGATTTTTGTAGCAATACTATTTTATTATGAACTGAAAATGTTTCAACTGGGAAGAAACGTATTAGTATTGATATGTATCGGTACTGTAAAGATGTGTACTTGGAGGTGTGTAAAGAAAAGAATCGTGATAGGAGGATCTGTATTTTATTCAACAGCCAAACAACCCAGGAAGCTCTGTGAGTCTAAACTGTCATGGGACTGCAAAACTCCTTAAGCAAAAGAGATAAGTAGAAATCAAGTATTTTGGATGTGGGTGTTAGCTCAACATGGGAAAGCTGATGTCCTCACAAAGGAAGGAGCTTATACTTCTTGTTCTGGAATGATCTGCAATAATATGATAGATGAAGATATCATCACTGAGATGAAGTACCAATACAAAAACAAACAATATGGACGATGAAATCATTCGAAAATCAACATTTCATTATTTATCATACATAAATAAAATTGTGAGTTTATCAGACGATGGAATAATTTTCAATGAGACACAGGCTCCGTCAAATAATATTCTGAGGATCAAGTGAGGAATATTTTTATGTAATTCAAATTCAAATTTATTGCATCATATCCTATTAACAAGAAATAGATCGGATTAGTCCAAGTTCACAAATTAAATTGTGTCTGATGAATATATACAAATAAAATGACATACATAAATAATGATTTAAAAAACAAAATTACATTCTTGGAAATTATGAAACATCGAGTCAAAAAAATCTGTTTAAAATCTGTTTTTCCGTTAATCAGCTGTCGCCCCCATACGAACGACAACTCTCAGAAGTTGAGAAACTTGTGCGACTAACGAGGTCTTACCTTTTAACGTGTGATTCTTAACACACCTATCCGAATGCTAAACTATTCGACAAATTCATTTTGTAAATGACCCGGTATACAAACGTTAAAATCAGGAATGTTTATGAATACTGAATTCGGTTGTCTGTCGAGACAAAGTGTCCGCCCCATATGCATATTACATAAGTCGAAGGATCCTTGATGAATTAAATAGTTGGTAAACAGTTGTCTGTGATTTCACCTCGAAGCAAGCAATAATAGCCGCAAATTTGACATAAACCCTGATAATTTAATATGCCATTAAATAATGAGCAGGGTCGAGCTGTGTAATTTCAGTGAATTCGCCTGAAGACCGCAATACCTACCTTCAACTGAGCCACCGACTGAATACAGGGTGTATTTCAATGAGGAATGAGCTTTATATTCATTTTTCAATAATTTTCAAGAATATTTTTATTTTGGATAACTATTGTATGTATATATACGTTCACAGAAATATTCTTACTTTTAAAGTAAAATTATTAGAAACAAAATATTAGGTATACATGTATATTATCGTAAACCTCACAGTGCAACTCTGTATAAAAGATATAAATTACAGACAATCGCATACAAATTTTGAATATTGGAACAACTGAAAATGCTATATTTTTCCTTAATCGAAAGATATCTACGATAAAGTGTGCCTATCAGTATGGAGAGCAGTGCCGCGTTCACATATGAATTCACTAGAAATTCTTCAAATTATTCTAAGACAACTATATTTTTCTGCCTAAATGTTAAATATCGCTTGAGCAAAAATGAAAGAAAACCGATCATAACACCCGAAATAAATCAAAGGTCACTCTTCTCCAGGTTGAAAAAATACTAAACTATCTCAATGTGCTCTTGACCTGTTACAAGTAAAAAGCATATAGTGTGTTTTATCGTGATTCACTGTTAATAACAAATGGTAAAGAGGTTAATTATACAACACAAATCGTCCTCTATAATCCCATCGCTATATTATTAGCGTAGCCGATAATATCCCCTTTATACTCAAGGGAAAATATACTTTTAGTATAACAGTTAAATGAAATAGGCCCTAATACAGTGCCCTGTGGTTCTCCTGTTCAATTTTTTTCTGAACGCTCATTGTTTCGTTTATTTTCACTACTTTTTTTTCGTGTCAAATAACTTTCGAATATTTTTAAGCAGTGTCCTCTTATACTTGCGTCTTCTAAAGTTCAAAGAAGTATCTGATATTATTTTTGATGACTATTGGAAAATTCTATTTGTCAAGTTTTTTCTGCCTAGTTTATGAAAATGTGATCTAGATAAGAATCTCTTCGAGTGGGGTCATTTATAGTCTACGTATAACCAAATTCACTCTCATCATTTTCTTTCGATAAGTTTATTTTTATCACCGAAAAAAAAATGAAAGTGAGCATTTGTTTCATTCATATTCTTAAAAAATTTTCATTGTATTTATGATTTTTTCATAGGCATAGGTACATACAAATTGAAAGAGGTAATCTATCCGAATTTGTACACCAAAAATGGAACCAGAAATCATTGACGTGATCTTGTTAATTACTGATAGCTTGTCGTCTCACAAGTCCTCGTTGTCCCTGAAATTTTTTTAAATAAAGGTAAACAAGAGTAAATTTCCTAGTTTTGTCCGTCTATTGTTGATTGTTTTTCACAACAGACTGAGAATTGGTTAGAAATAAGGGAATGAGTGAGGCAATAAACTGTCTACGCAGACAGTGTCAAACAAAAAATGTCTCTGGGGTCAGTTTAAAAGCTGATACAAAGTTAATTGATTTCGGATAAAAAGGTGGGTAACTTTGATCCTGGCTCTCGTCAACTTTAGATTGCTTCTCCCAGTTTATCTGGAGAACGCACACATGTCGTTGGTCTACGTCAATCTATACTTCAATTGGTTTATTTAAACTCATCCAGCTGTTTTCGTTGGAATTTTTGTCTTTGATTGATTCTCATTTGAAACGATATTTTCGAAACGGTCTGAGTGATACAGTCTAATGCGTATTTTTTTGGTAAATGAAACGAACGAAATAACTATCAATGATTTGCCTTCTCTGAAGAAGAATATATATCTAGTCTCGTCAATGAATAAATAAAACAGGCAGGCAATCTTCTGAAAGAGCTCTGACTTTGATATTTTTTCGATTTTTTGACACGGCGAGGGAAGAAATTATTACAGGACTCAAGCAATAGTATTTTATTTATGAAGTAGAAACGTTTTTAATACAACATTCATTGAAAATTGAAAAACTTACTGATTTCCTTTTTCTTCATCCTCAAAAAGTTCAGCTGCACATACTTCTGATCATTATTGATAATTTTATTAAAAAGAGAAGCTTAGTATAAAAAAATATAAAAATTTTGACTTTCTGAGCCGAATAAACAATACAAATTTGAATTCTGAAATTGAAAAATTTGACTGGAAGTAAAGCTCTGCGGATCATCAGTAGCGCTGCTAAGTGGCTGACCAGCGGTACCATACAAGACACCGTTCTGATGCAGTCAATAACTCCAAATAAGAAACAGCGGACCGATTCTGGTATTCAGACTTGAAAGATCACCCACCCTAATCGGCTTAATTAGGAAGCTGAACTTATTTGGTCGAGTTTGAGTAAGTGCGAGCCACAATAAGCCCTCACGGGTTGCAGTGGATGAACGAACAGATCCACCTACTAGGGAACTTAACGTATTCCATTGTTGTTTTCGATAGGTATCGTTCACTGAAATTGAAGAAGATTCGAAACATGTTTGAACATATTGACAAAGATGATTGCCTTTTCCGAAAATAAGTTTATCTATCAACCATATGATCGTAATTTGAAAATATCTCACTATTATTTTTCTGCAATTTCAATATAATTTCTTTTCGAAGTCCCAGTCTATCCAGCAGGATTCGCGGAACGAGCAGAAAATCAACTAGTCACTTTACCGATTCATTTTTTATGTAGACGTGTTTCGCAGGAGCACGCATTATGTATGTTAGTGACAGTTTGGCATGTATCGAGGGAATGGCTATCTGAAAGGGTTGGGAAGATAAAGGGCGAACCTAAATGAGTTAGCTGCCGGTTCCCATAGCCTCTGGTCACTTTCATTATCCAGCCACTTGACAAATGATAATTGGTAAGGCTATTGGTCACTCTGTTCGCTGTCACTTATCTTCAGTTCCTCATTTACCAAGTCTATTTAGCAGATACTGTGGAACGGCATTCACTAATCGGTCATGATTTATATAGTCTATTTCGTGAAATATCACTGTTTTAATTATCCTTCCGACCGTGATTGCCGATAGAACCTCAAGGATGGAGAAATATTACAGGAAAAGTATATCGAAATGAAGTCGTCGAATGTTGAATACATTTTTTCGATGTGATTACTGGGTAGGTGCAGTGTTGTTGCAATTGTTTGTGTTACTGAATATACAGTGCAGTTGAAACTTATAAATCAATTTCATGTCAGCCACTTCCCACTCAAAAAAACTCTCAGTTTTAATTCAATTCAAAACTAGAAAGTCAACTTCAACACACAATTCCACTATTTGAAATGTTCAAACTGAGTATTATTGAATGATACTAATCAAAACAACAAAATTGAGAACTCACGGCACAAAATAAAAAATAAAACTGAAGCCATATGTATATGAGTGTATTTTTATGTTCAGGTACTAAATAAAGTTTTGTCCACCCTGTTCATTATAGGATATAAATGCATTTATTTCATTATTAGGTACCTACTTAGAAATAAATGTTATGTATTTACATTGAAAAATAACAACAAAAGCAAGTTCACTTGAATGAACAAACTACTTTCTACGCATAGCTATTAACTTTTTCACTTTGAAAACAATTACAAACAATTCATCTGGTACATTATAGGTTGAATAAGTAGATACAATATTGTTTTAAGTTTTTTATCCTCGATACATCTACAACATAGGCAGATGAATACAAGCAAGCAAATAATAACAACTTTCACACCACTTACAAAGAAACGTCTTAAACTAATGGTGATTTCCAACCAGCATATTTTATATCTGGTGACGACACGCTCGGTTTTGCTGAACCGCTTTTTTACGGCTGTTTTCTGAAGACTCACATTTACTCACATATTTTTGCCAATATTATTCAAATTACGTGCCAAAATGGAAACGTTTCCTTCAACCTTGGATTGAATATCTGTTTGGCCAGTCTCTGAACAAAGTATAATCTAATCATAATATGAAATAAATTCGAACCCAGTGTTCCTGGGCACGAGTTTCTACAAGCCTAAAGAATGTCTAAAATGCAAACTGAGCTTCCTCCACCTGTCTTTTCCACTCCACGGGTTCCGCATACTACAAAACCACACAGAATAATTTCTTCAAATTATATTAGGTATTTATATCGAACTGATTTTAATTACCGAGACCAGCTCATAACCACACAAAATATGTGAGAAGAACCGCAACTGTAATTTGGTCAGACTGAGAGTTCAAAATCAATTCAGCAGGAATGTAAACAAACTATCGCGGTACGTTCGATATGATACTCGTAGATAGGAATTAACTGGCGGTCGAGTCGATGCGATTATTCCAATATGTAAATCAGTTGAATTCAGTAACTCTACAAAACAAAATGTCACCTGTATTGCACAATCATTACCTTCAGCATAAACAATTTGCTTCTATAACGAACCTTTAATATTTGTATATTAAGTACAAATTGAATTGATTAGTTAGTTGACTTCGTCAGAAGAAGACGAACGAAACATAAAGACAAGATAAGATAGGGGCACTTTTTCAGGAGAGTTTAGTTTTTGGAAAAAAAATCTTAGGCTTTCAATTTTCCATCTTTATACCAAAAATTGTGGGAAACTTACAAAGAAATGAAGAAAGCAACTGAGTTCAAAATAAACTCTTAACGGAGATATGTAGATCATGCATGGAAGTTTAGATAAAAACTTGAAGAAAAAGTCTTCTCGAAACAACTACTTTCATATAAACATTGAACATACAAAAAACACTTTTCCATATTTAGTTTGTTCTCCAAACATTTGTTATGGAATTGAATCAAATATCATTCATAGGAACGCCGCACAGTATATTATATTTTTTGTATACTATTAGCAAACTACGGGTACATTCCCTTGCCTTATTTTACGTTTACTGCGTTAATGTATATTTTCGATACATCCTTTATATATTGGTATAATGGAAGAAGTGGCAGATATTTTTTTCCATGGTGACAATTGTTATAGAATATCAGCATACATTTCATTGTGAGATTTCCACTAGACACTTTATACAACCGCAACACGTGTTTCTCTATAAAATAGCCACTCCCGCTGAAAGGCGGATAAATCAGTTAACTAGTCCTAATATTTGTGTTACTAATTATTCAAATCATTTGAAGCACTTTGAAATTACTGTATGTGGTAGTGTAATTCTTTAATGAAGAAATTGAATATTTGATTCATTCAGTACTAAATACTAGAGAAAAATTTACCTGAATAATAAACTTGTATATGTAATACCTAGGCATTATGCTGGATGTGTAGGAAAAAAAAATTGGACACACCAGAAATTTGATTCCTTTCATCACCAACATTATGGTTTAGGTATAGTTTGATAGACTTCGATAAACTTAAGGAGTAGACGAAGACAATGGTTTGATGAAAAATTGCGAGAAAAATTTGACACAAATTTATCTGCCAATTTTTTTCCCGTCCACCGAAACTTCTTCAGTTGATTTCTATTATTTGAAAATATTAATTGGATGGTTTCATAAAATTTTGTTCAATTCAAAACCGTCAATTTGAAAACTAACTGCATTATTAGCCAAAATCATTTCACTCTCTAGGCATGATTGCTGATATTCAAAGAAAGTCATTTCACTATCTATTCTTCAGTCATTTAGACAAAGTTTCACTCAAATAAATGTTCATACTTTCCACCGTTATCTCAAAGTCGTAAACCATATAAAAAGATTATAGGGTATCAATGGCATGCCAGTGTAATGTGTTAGTAAGTAGATTCTATTTATAAAATTTATTTTCGGCCATCCATCGATTTGTGCCACCACTTCAGTTCGTGTTTTATAAACAGCACAAATATTGTCAATATTATTAGAATTAACAAAGTCTTTGTTGCGGTTGTCTTAATGGCATGTTACGGGGGGTCCGTCAAGGGATTCAGTTTGTTCTATTTTGAGCTCAAATTTCCGAAACATTTACATAGTATGGTGCTGCAACATTGGCGTACTGACTGAAAATTAGCAATAGTGCAACTTCAATAGGAGGACTAGTAACTTTTATTCGACAAATAAAAAAATTACAAACTTGTATATTCAAACCATCCGTAGTTCTGGCTGGTATGAATCCTCGATCAATCCATAAAGTAACAACATGCTTTAGAAATTATAGAATATTTCACTTTCGAAGAGTAATTTTCAAAATCAACTAAGAATTGTCAAAAAGATCGAATTTTTGTTGGAAAAAACTTGCGCGAAACTAGAACAAACGATTATTGAGTAAATTCACTGAAAACAACTAAAACCAATTTGTCCATTAATGGTATGACGGAGAGAAATTTTCCCTTAAATGATGAGAAAAGATACCAATTGTTTTTACACGCTTTATATTAGTTTCACCTGTATGTATGTATGCTTGTATGTATGTTTGTTTTTTTGTAACTCTCAAGATCGGGATCGGTTTCTTTGAAAGCGTGTTTTATAGTTTTTTTAAACTATATTCATTTGTAATTGAATAGAACTGGCCATATTTAAAAAACTAATCAATAGAGTTTATTCCATGATTTTCACTATAACAAAACCGCGACACGTGTTTCGCTATACAATAGCTTCTTCAAGCATAACAAGTTATGCTTGAAGAAGCTATGTCGATATTTTTGTAAAACCCTTGTAGTGAAAATCATAGAATAAACTCTATTGATTAGTTTTTTTTATTCATTTGGCAAACGGACATCAGTTCAATCACGACCATGGTGGTGAAAGAGATAAGTTTTTGATGAAATGTTCCAGTATGTTGCGAAGCCAGGATGAATCACTTGTCTGTAAATACATTGAAATAGTCATCCAACTGAATGTGGTTCGAAGAAAAATCCATTGAATGAATTATATGAATGTATATAGTCAATAATATTCAGACCATTCAAAAAGAATAAACTTCTTCAGATATTATTCTCTTGTAGAAATTCGGTCCTGGAAGATCACAAGAATCCCTGGTAGACTCGGTTCTCCGCACTTTTTCCAGAGCATAAAGCGCTAATTCAATTTTGCCCCTGTTTATAATAGGATGCGAATGTCAAAGCGTTTCTCCTTCTCCCTATACTTGTTGCCTGCGGTGGCCTTTGGCTTTTTAGGTCCCCAAGTCTGTACAAATCCCCGGAGTTGTACCGGAAGCTTTAAAACACGTTCGCGGATCCTTTTTTGTTATTAATCACTTTAAGGTTGCACATCGTTTTATCGCTTCCTCGGTTTTCCACGAAAATGTCTTTCTATGCATCCTAACGCAGCTAAGGCTTTGCACAAATAATAATTTTGTAAAAATGAGGCTATGAGTATGTAGTTACAGTAAATAAATAACTCGCTTTATCTTTCATATAGATGAAATTTGTAATTGGTTCGAAGATTTCGAATAAAAACATCTGTTTTAAATCTGTCTTTCCGTTGATCAGGAGTACTGCAATAAACCAGGGCAACAGAGCAGAGATTTGCCCAGAATGGTTAGAGGGCTACTCAGAATACCTGAATCAAATAGGGCTGTATAATCGAGACCTTAGTTGCAGGCAATACAAAAAAAAATATATGTCGTCATACGGCAAATATCTTGCAGCACGTATATAAACTAGTACAGGAAATACAATTGCTAAAACAGGAGAAAATAGTGGTAGGAAAAGTACAATAAGCTCATGAATCTGAAGTGTTATCTGACTGACGACTTTCAAATGGCAAAATAATTTATTATAGAGTCTAGAGGGGTTAACCTTAGATACCTTTTGCTCTGAAGCAAATCTCTTCTCAGCCTAATCAATACTATCATCACTAATATTCTGATAGTTTTTATGAGTAAGTAGTTGCTTTTCGGATCATTTTTGATATATTCTACTCGTATATCACAGTCATGGAATATCAATTTTCCAAAGTTATTTTCTGACAGTGAGTGATATTCCTGTAGGTTTGCTCATTGCGGTCCTGCAAAATATTTCACCCCAGTGTTGTAAGAAACTTAATCTGAAGAATATAAACGTATCACCACTCCTTAATATTCTCGGGAAGCGAGACACAAGCAATGCTAATTTGACTTTGAAACGTTATAAAAAACTCAAGATTGACGTTTATAAATCATAAAAAGTTCATTCGACTATATAGCTTCAGAAGATGAAAATTTATGTTATAACTTATAAACCTACCTGAACCTGAACTTCACGTTTCTTTATGTCAATATAGTTCATTAATTTTACTTATTTCGCTACGAGAAAGCAGAGTATATCAAGATTAGTTTGGATGACAAAAATATGCGGGATGCAGTGAACGTTATTTATTGAAATATGTGGCTGAAAGTGCGTTGTAATTGATTAATGTATCTTTAAGATCTGTTTACTGAATATTCTGGAACTGTACTTTGTCATTTACACTATGAATACTCTAGTTGCAACATCAGTATTCAATACTCTTTCTACTTCAAACCGTTACACAGGGTGATTAAGAATAAATTTTATGGAAACTGTATTATCGTATCTGAGAATAAAATTCTGTGGCTCATGAATCTTTGTATAACACATCGGAGCCTTCAACCCTTCATTCAATCAGTTTTGATTGTTGAATAAAACTGTGATGATCTCTAACACCAATTTCTACCCCTCTTACCTCTTAATCCGATGGTCACTATCATGGGGTATAAGATGGTGTAAGAGGTTGTGGTGTGAATTTTGGAATCTATTGAATTCTTGGAATTCTGAAAGTGCAAGTTTTGTATCTTTATACAATAAATGATACTCATTCTGAAATATCTACCAATAGATGGTTTGGAATTTTCAAATAGCCCTCTCTTTCAAAAAACTACTTCTATTTTTTTTTCAAAAACTTATTCCTGTTCGAATAATATGGAAATTGGGACACGAACCATAAGTCAACTAATATATTTCTGTTCTATCCCATACTGAAGTTTTATTTGAAACTTTCAGTAAATAATAAGGTAGGTCAATATTTTATTTGAGGCTTGCCTTCTTTTTCAAAGTTAAAAAACAAGTTTCATAGGTTGTTTATGTTGTTTTCCTTCAATTAGAATAAATACAGTTATATCTTCTGTTATTAACAATATTAATATATCATATGGAAATCCAATAAAAAAAGAAAACATGTTCATAATATACATGAATACATATCAGAAAATTATTTATCTCCAGATAAAGAACTACTGACTTTCTGCAACTATAACTGGCGTGGAAGCTAGATTCTTCTAGAAACACATAACAACATGAAACTAAGAAATCTTGAATCAGCTCGAAAGATTTTGTGTAAAAACAACAATAATCAGTTACATTCTCATACTCTTAAAATGTTTCGTATCACATATCGGAATTGTATCGAAATGGTTTTCAACATATTTCGTGTTCCAAATGTCGAAGAAATCATTTAATGAGTCACCATGTATATTCATCTTACTCCTCTATTTGACATGTTTTGAATGTTTTTTCTTTTTAAATTGTCATTTTCATTCAAGAAACAATTCAATTAATTCCCCAGTACGATTTTCATCTTCAAAAACATCACGAATAGATTGTCAAGTTCAAGAGATAAACTTTCTTGTTGGAAATCCAGAGGATCTCACAAATCTGACACGACATATTACCCTGCAAATACTAAGTACCAGAGGGACACTTTGAGAGTTGATTCATAGCCCCTTTTAAACATGGGTTATTCAGGCTGGACCGTCCGTCCATCTCGGGTTATGTCTCAACTTCGCAAGATGTGATAAATATCAACAAGCTTGCCTCTATGGCCATTTCACAACACGTACAACTCAACATTGCTCCCTAGAGTCCTTCCTACAATGTCTTATGTCTTGAATGCAATTCTGCCAGTTTAATAGTTTCATAAAGAATTTAAAAATTAGTCTGGAGAATTTGTAGGATGTTCCTGCAATGGGAGGTAATGAAAAATTTGTAGAGTAAAACAATCAGTTGATTAGCTGCAGTTGTCTTGAATAAAACTGAAAATAAATTTTACCTGTATAGGTACAGATTATAAGTGTTATATTGGAATCATAAAAATTTCCTACTCACATGAATTTCAAAAACTCCAGTGCGGCAGTGTTTTGTAATTTGTTGAAAGCTTTATAATACATAGTTCGAATCACTAATTCGTGTCAGAAATAATAAAGATGCTGTTTCACAGGGTCCTGTTCTTGAACCTGTTTTATTTCTACTCTATTTCAATCGCTTTCAAATATCGATTTTTAAGGTGAGTTTACTGTTTCTGCATATTATACGGGCATTTTGCAAAGTTGACCATCAAATATCCAACAGGGAGCTGTTCAACAGATATAAAACCCTCACTCGAGACTATCTATTGAAAACACAAGGTTTCTCATGATTCAGTAGGTACTTGGATTCACTCGCCAAATAAACAATTCGACATTACGCCTTCCAGCATATTTGATGAAAAATTAATTAGTCTACAGTGTAACCCACTTGAAATAAAAGCACCTTATGAAATATATATTCAATAGAGTTATGTCAAAATGCGTTCGTCGTTAAAAAAGGAGGTTATGAGGAAATACAATTTCAAAAATGGCCTTTTAATTGGCACAGCAAGTTTTGGCTTATCAATACCCATAATTCCATCGAAATCTGTTCATCATCAAAAAACGTATTAAACAACAAATTTTTCAAAACCTCTTCACTTATAACTTTTTTGATGATAAATCAAAACTTATTGTATGAAGTGAAAGAGTCGAAATTTTGATAGAAATTTCAAAATTGAATTGGTAAGATGCAATATTTTTCAAATTATATTCTCAATATATTATTATTACGGACGCATTTTAATATACAAAATTTAGAAAGTACCTGAATCCAGTGATTTTACGTTGAAATAATAGAATTTGGGCCTGAAAACGGAAGACTCGTTCATGAAACTTGGTGTTCTAAAATACTTCTCGAATGTATCTACTTAAATATTAAAACTATATTTTCATATCTACTTGTATATATATTTTTGTAATTTACGATTTTCTTCAGAGTGGTCACGAACCTAAAATTAGAATTCGATGATTGTTCTTCATTTGAAAATGCAATACTGCAATCCTGAAAGTAACGATAAATCGATTCAAGGGGACTAATTTCTGCCAACTCAAATCATCCTGAGAAAAACACTCTAAACTTCATTCCTATTGTGTATTAAAATAAGTTGACTCCTTCAATGCCGTAAACTCACCAGCGAGACCCATTCAGCCAGTTTATCGATCTGAAGTCGAGGCAATAACATATGACGAGTATAGGATCTGTGAGATGTATGGAATCAATTAAGTATGAAGGGGAAGTTTTGGTGAATTGATGATAAGGTTATACCGGAATAGGAGCTGGAACTGCTTTCCGCTGTCCTATGTCAGTATGTCCATCACGTAGACGGGTGAGCAGACATCCATCGGCCATTCAGGCCCTCAGTCACACACCATCGCATAACACGTAACCTACGTTTGAACTGATACAACATCTTTAACCCTACTTTTTACATCTCCGCTTTACCGCACTTTCTGTACCGTGTGATCCGATGATGTAAGTGACAAGAATGTTGGAGTTTTATTATTTGAGATTGTCTGGTGTGCTTAACTCCAAGAAAATGATGATGAAGCTGAAGTTGAAGAATTTATATCTATATATGTACAATAAATAATTTAAACCAAAAGGGAACTTTTTCCGGAGAGATTGGTTTTTGGGAAGGACGGCTTTATAAAAAAATTGTAGAAATCTTTCAAAGAAGAAATCAATAACTTTCATAATAAAATCTATACAAAGATGTATTGATCATGCGAAGAAGTAACTTTCAGACACAAACTGACACGAAAAAGAAAAAGTTTCCAAACAGCTACTTCCATACGAATATTGAATTATACTATCCATGATAATAATCAAACAATTTTATGAACGAAAATCCAATTATGCAACACCATGATACGAGTATCAAATGAAAGGATTTGCTGGAAAGGATACGACTATTCGTATCCTTTACTGTTACTGTTACTGTTAACATGATGTCTTTTTATATTCAGTATGGCGGATTACCCAAGATGTCGAACTATCTTTTTATGCACTTTATGAATCAAATGAAATAGTTTGCATGAAAGAATACGGAAAAGAAATTAACGACACTCTAAATCCAGCCTGGCGGTCTCCCAAAGATGGTGAACTATGTTTTTATTCACCACCATGATATGGATATCAGAGGCTCCAGAGAAAATTCAAAATTGCTGAAAGCAAGCTGATACTCATTCTAATTTTTAAGAGTTTATAACAAGGCAAAGGCTAGTGCACAAATAAATGTAGGGAGCGACCATTCAACATTGTCCTATTCTGTTTTCTTTTATAATCTCGCCACAACATTTTTCATGATATACCTACAATATGTAATGTTATAAATTGATGGGGTCGAATTATTCAAGTTTATTTTCTTCTGTTGGGAACATGTAAACAAAAACTTGTTTTTCAAAAAGGTTTTTTTATTAATTAGACAATATGTATCCACTGCTAGGGTCATTAGCTGCTCCTACTGAGCTGGAAACGTCAATTAATGTTCAATTATTTGTTTATATTAAATTTCATGTTCCGTTCCATCCATTATGAAGGTGAACACCGTCTCCACTTGGAAAGTTTGTAAATATTGACACCAGCACATCTCACCAGGCTCATTATCATTTAGACGACCGATTGTCTAACACAAATTCCTCAAAGCCATCAACTAGAAGTTTCGAACGCGAATAATCGAGAGGGCAGGAATGGCCGTAGACTTGTGTCTGTACCTCCCAGGTGTGGGAGAGATCGTGGAACACTGGCCAGTTTATGTTATGATGTGAAACGAGGATCAGCGGGCAATAATTAATCGGTTCCCCGAAGAACGGTAGACAAAGGGAACGGTGGGCCGCCGGCCTCCTGAGATCCCGCTTCGAGAGGTGGGTGAGGGGGTCCCAACAGGGAACCGAATAGCTCACGGTCAAACTAAGAGCCAGCCACTTAATGTGACGCTCGGGACTTTGCTTTGCCTTTGCTGCCGATGCCGAGAATGCCCATGTCCGACGCAGACGTTATTCACCGTCCTACTTCTATCTTTACCATTTCCTGGACCTGATGGAGTATTTCTTCGAACGAATTATTCTTGAGACACAAGTGGTCGGTGTTAATTAAAACTGTTCCACTGATGCATATCTCTCTCTAGTTGTTTCTGGGATCAGTTTCGCTAGAATATAGAATAATTCAATCAAAAATTAAAAACGTCGCTCTCTAAATATTTCAATTACGTGAAGTTATATTATAAATAGGAAAATTGCGTAAATAGAATCAATATCTCATCAAATAATTATAAAATTATCGAATAAATTTCAAAGTTGATACTCCAGTGGTTATGATGGAATTTCATTATTGATAATATTTCTGCCGAATGTGAAAACTGATCAAAACAGTCAACAAGGTAGGTGATGTAAGTTCAAAGCACTGATAGCCTGTGGGTACTTACACTGTTGCGTGCTTGAAATATAAGACCGAGGAACATTCTAAATAGGTAGACTGAAAATTAGGGGTTCCAACTTTGACCCTTGTGATACTTCCTTATCGATGACATCTCCATCACATACCACTGTCTGTGTTCTATTGCTCAAATAGTAGTATAAAAGCTTGGAAGTTGTTTTTGCTGATCCCTCAAGACAACGCAAAACAAAAATGCCCCCCTATCGTTCAGAGTGATTCACTACGCAACTGCGACCATTTTTCATTAAGCCTTTCGCAATGGTGTGTGAAGCCGCTGGAATTTATTTTCTCGCACGATAGTTTTAATTTTGCGATAATTCCTAAAAAATTAATTTCAATTGTTTTTAATTGTGAAGAGCAATTATATTACGCACAAAATCCTTAAATTAATTAGCATGTTCATAAAAATTGATATTGTATTCCCAGTTAGTACCTTCAAGTTCAAACGAACTGTTATAAATTATAACAAAGAATATGTCACAAATGACCCACGAATACCTGACTCTCCCTCGACATGAAATGACCTTCAGAACTCCATCTATAGATCTGAGCATAATTCAGATTAGAATAATCATTATATAGCAAACCACAAGTCTGTAGTTGTGTTTGTTGGGTTCCCAACGCAATATAAACTCGAATAATAACAGCAGCGTATATTTTGACATCATTATGTTGTGGTCACGTTTTGTATAGTAGCCGGTGTTGATCACGACTTTCAAATGACAATCTGTACAGTACTACAAGTCATAGTCAGAGGCGTGTGTAAAAAAGGACTTTTAAACAAAAGTTTGTTTACAAATATCATTTTTAATTTTGAAACAGGAAAACACCCATCCATGTGAAAACCATATGAAAATGCCTTTATTAGGTTCGCATTCAGATATACAGATATACTTACGACGGGGATAAAAACATTTTTATTAGAATTACTTATAAGATCAAGTTACACAAATTCATTCAATGAACTAATTATATTGTCTAGCTATTTGAAAGACTGAATTTTTCAGCTTTGAAAAAAAAGTTACAGTTGCAGAACATTTTGTTAGGTGCAATACTTTTTTTTTGAATTTTCGTCTTTCATACTTCCACATCATGATGGGCAGATGATTACAAACCGCCAAAAACTAATTGAACTTTCATTTCTATATACTTGACTTCGTATTTCGTATATCTGGTGACGTCGCGCCCCCTTCGCTTCAAATAAAGGGCAGAATCCATTTTTTGAATGAAAAATTGGAAATGAGCCTAACGTGTTCGATGTGATTCTTTAGGTTTATTGGCTTTTATCATTCTCCGTCGAGTTCAAATAGTGTCATTTCTTCATATCCTCAATGTTTGGGTGAGTTGAATCCGGACATACTGCGCGGTAGTATTTATGTTAAGAAATTGAAATTTTTACCGAAAACCTATATTATAACTCAGCACATTGATTCACCTACTATAGTTACTGATAATAGTCAAATGTTAGTTGACTATGTATTGTACATTCAAATCAGTTTGAAAAAAATATTGAACAAATGGTTTGAACGCGTGCAAAAGTGTTTTCAGGAGATGCTTGTTCCAAAAAAATAGTTTTTGTAAAAACTTCAGAAACTCCAACTTACTCAAAAGTTTGCATTTATGTTGACGTTTAGAAGTCAGTATACCCTGATTGATGAAATAATGTTAGTTATTGAAAATTAATTTAAGTAAAAGTCATTCAACGTTTCCATTATGAAAAATTGATTTTGGATATTTCCCAATAGCCAAACATCCAACTGTTTCGATGTTTTTTGATATGCCATCAGGTTCTGGCTCTCACGCTGGTAAAAATAACAATATATCGACAATCAGCGTGATAATGCTGGAATCACTCTCATTCCCCCTTCAGTAATAAAAATGCCATCGTATCTTCCACCATAGCATTGCACTCTTTTCCTGATTATCAGAATCAGATATGAGCCTTTTGGGAATTCTAGTCACAAGGATACATAACGAAGAGTCTACCTCGAAAGAGCAAATCCTAATTCTATTAATTATAGAACCACTCTAGTTCGATTCCTCTCAATGTTTTCTCAACACAGACGATGAGCTTCAAAAACACAAAAGATCTACTTGTTTGCAGGTGCCTGGATTCATGAAGAAAAAATTAATATTGTTGTAAATTACAGGAACTTTATTATGAATTTATTATGAAAAGTATAAGAAATAATAATAACGCAGCAATGTGGTACTTACGAAAAGAGAGATTATAAATATGTAATGTATATCTGTACTAACAGTAATAATAAGATTTGAAATTGAAAGCCTAACAGGCAACAAATTGAGAAGTATTATACGCTGACGAGTATCTTCCACCAGTTGAATAATATTGAATTTTTATTGACTTGACAAATTTCGAAATAATACTCCAAACGCATTGTTCAAAGGACTCGCCATGTTAATCTTGAATCCGTCGATAATGATAGTTATGAGATATGAAACACCATCAATATCGCCCTACTTTGGATTATTGTGATTAAAAACATGACATTTGTTATGAACACTTGTTGATCAATCACTTAGTCAAATCTAATAATCTTGTAATATGGAAAAGAGATGTGAATAGAACGAAGAGTTTTTCGTGATATTGCATTTTTATCATGTTTTAATTACGGATATATGAAGTACAACAAATATTATACACTAGGCTGATACCACGCTGGACATTGAATTATATGCAAACAGGCACCGTCATCATCTATTACTGCTGCCCATATGGTTGGTGGTGAAGATTAGTTACGTATGAAAAAACGACGTATTAAATTTGATAGGGAATTGTTCGGAATTAAATCTTTTGGGAAGCTCAGGAATCAATACATTTAGGAATTCGGAACAATTATTTAACTACCGAATATATTAGAATAGTTCTCCTTCTTTCAACTGGTTATGTAATGATGAAATTAGTAGTTAGGTTAGATTTCAATTATGATAATGGGTTTCCGGTATATTTTGGGCTTATTAGATGTTCAATTTGATGAATTTTCTACCAGAAATCGTGAAAATTCATTAGTTAGGTAGTAAAAGTCATTATATTGTATTGTATTGCGAAACACTTGTCGCGGTTCAGTAAACTGTGAAAGTGAAAATAGCAACGGAATATTATTTTTCTGAAATTAGAGTAATCATGATGATCATTGCAATGCAAAAAATCCATGTTAGTCGATTTTCCTAGTTTTCAATACATGTTATTGTGTATATTTATGTTGAACGTTGAAGTATCAATCACGACTGTAATTACTAGACTAACGTCAAGTAAAGTATCCAATTTTTTCATCGATAATCTTGGCCACTGAAAAGTAATCACGAATAAAAAGCATCTGCATTTCTCTGAAATAATTTTTGCAGTCTAATTATGAAATATCTAGATAGTGCCGCAGGTGCGGTATGCTAAACGTTAATTGAAACCTTTTCTTTTGACCCTTTCGATCTACGATCAACCCAGGTCGCTCCAGGTCATGCAATTTGGAATTCTCTGGGGGAGACGAAGCCAGCAGTCGAGGACCTTGTTATATATTTATATATTCACCAAATCAAATCAAACATAACATTGTTTGATGATCATTAACCCGAGACCCTGCTTCTGAAATATTGGAGACTCATAATTAGCCATATGGAATTTGAAGTAGTTATCAATCATTTCATATTATAAATTAAAGCCCCCTCCGTGTCTGTCTGATGTATGTTTGAACATGATAAACTCGAAAACTACCGATTCCATTTTCAAAAGATTTTTACAAATTGACAAATTGAATCAAGAGGAAGGTTTATATATTTATCAATGTTATGTGTGAATTGGTGATATATGACTATTCCCAAACATTCCACAGCTTTCCAAAATATTCCGGTAAATTGTGGAAAGCTCTCAAATACTCTGGAATATTCTGAACTGTTCTAGAACTGTTCTAGGACTGTTCTAGGGCGAAACTTTCAGCATTCATATCTTCAAAAGCACGCCGCACAGGTAAAACTGGTAACATTTGCGGGTAACATTTTTCTTGGACGTTTGTATTGATGAAGGTATGGGATTACCGAAATGCGTCTTGAAAAAATGTTTGTGAAAAATGTTTGAGTATTATTATGGAAACTTGCCAAAGAGTACATAGATGTATGCATGCATCATAAACGAATATGTAACGTCACCAAATGGCTACCATGAGTTTCCAGCTGTCAATGATATATTTTCATTCTGTTGCGGTCATACGTATTTTTCATTTACGACACATTAACCAAAAATATTTATTGTAGTTGAGTGAATGAATTAACGATCTCCAATAATTCACGGACAATTCAAACAATTCCGTTAAAAGGTTCCATTTGGCCATAACTATTTGGTAATTCCAAGTTAAAATGTGAGCAAGAACATGCCAAATGTCTCAGTGGAGTTGAACTATTTAGGTCCGTTGTTCTATCATAGAGTTTTAATTTCAATTCATCACAATATGAGGGCAACTTGTAGGCAATATAACGATATGCTTTTCTAGATTTATTTCCTTCAAAGCGATAAAACAAAGTTCAAGTTTAAAGTTTAAGTTTGAAAATGTCTTTATAGGACGAAACTGCAGTAACGTTAGTTACAAATAAAAGTGGCAAAAAACAGAAAGTTCCAATTCCCGTTTCTTCATTATGATTTCCTACCACGTAGTAACGGCTACATCCATCAATTTATTGATATTCAAAAATGTATTTCAAACGAAGTTTCCTGGTTCCTTCTATGTAGGTACTTCATGAAATAAAAGATGTAAACTAACAGTTGATACTTTTCTCCTTTCTTTCTTTCTTCTTTTGATAAATGTTTCTAAAACAGTTAAATTAAGGGATTTTATAGAATTGTTCCCAAGATATCAAAAGATCACAAAACTGACTTTAAAAAAAATCTAATGGCTTTATTTCGCAATCATCACGGACAAGATTATCTCTTGTAGGGTTCTTGTTTATTCCTTGTAATTACTTTATTCTTTGTAAATTTCCAATGTAACCATGGCTTTTCATAAAATAAATTGATTGATTGATTCATTGATTGATCATTACATATGATGAAATCACCTCTGAATAAAACAAAATAAAATAAAAAAACCGTCTATTGGATTCTCGTATAGTTTTAAGCAGTGGGCGGCGAAGCCATTCAAAATATCTTGTGTGAATTGATTGAAATATCACGATGTTATCTGTGTTGAAGCGGGGAGATAGCGATACCCGTGGAAATTCATGGAGTTTTTACCAAATATTGTTTTTCTCTACAGAAAGTCTGCGATGACATACACCTATCTTGTAAAGATAACTCACGTAGTATAGTCAGTCATTTTAATGTTTAAAATAATGGTCACATATATTATAATTCTATAATTGGAGAGCTATTTAGATGAATACGATAATACTCCTTATCAAATATATGTCTTAGTTACCTCAAACATTTGATGCACATCGCAAAATTAAAACTACCACGCGACAAAATGAATTCAAGTGGCCTCACATACTTTTGAGTAGCTGTGAGTAAATAAAAAAAAATACATGCTTTGCTACCCGTTCAAAGCCGAGGTAGGTGTTATGAATAATTGAAAGTTAATATCATAATATGCAATGTTTTCACATTCATTTGCAAAACTACTGATTGCAACTCAGCTCTCAGAAACAAAAACAAAAATCGAATCAGTAGCTTCCAAACGGTCGATTCGTTTATATTTTGATTTAAGATGTTAAATCGCTCATGAAATGGGCGACGGGAAGCGAGAAAAATCTGCAGTATCTGCGAATGACAGAAATCAATCAAATTCGAAAGAGGTTGTCACCGATTGCGTTGGCGTAAGCTGGGAAACAATGGGGACGTCATCATAAACACATTTTGCTCCCAGATTCTGGAAAACACGAGTCATGGTGAACCAATTTACCCGATGGACGGAGCTATCGTTAGCAAACAATATTGCGGTGACTTGTGGAAATTAATCGTCGAAATATTATAATTGTTGCAGCAGTTGCTGACTCTGGTAATGTGACGAATTCAGTTCTGAATCCATCTAGAGTCGTGCTCTCCTTTTCGGGAGTGAAAATGTTCTGATTAATAAATTGCAATGAATAAGTTCTTTCACTTTATTTTCAAGAAGTCACAGTTATCAGTAATTTTAAAACACCTCATGAATCCGAGACTCAAAATATGAATAGGGATCTATCAGCAGTGTTAGTAGAACAAAACAGTGAGGTTTGGGTGCCAGCCAATTCTGAATCACACAGTGACTTTCTTTGATCGGATTATTTCACTGAATCAAAATTCAACATTCAAAAGTGCCTATAAAACGTATTGAATGGTTCTTTACATTCAGCTAATTTCGTAATGATTTTGTGGTATAAAATTTGTTGTTTATAACTACTGGAAATGTTCGACCGATCCAATTTTAGAAAAAGACAGTAAAAGCGGCTATAAGTTACAGTGGCGTAGTATGCTTTCCATACAAAAAGTTTATGTGCATCCGCATTCCTTGAAATAACTATCAGAAACGTTTGAAAACTGGTTATGTTGGGGAGAAATGAGGATCTTGCTTGTTACCGGGCAATTCTTCACAAAAAAACCATACCAGTGAATACTAATATAGTTGACAAATATCATTTCGCCAAATTTGAATTCCCTTCACGAAAAAATATGATTAAAGTGTCATTCGAGTCGTAACTGTATCCAGAGGAATTGGCGATTTGAGCCAAGTTGCGTAAATAAATGGTTTAGCTGAACAAAAAAAGGAAGTTCAAATTGAAAGGGTATATTTTTAGGAGAAATTAATTTTTGGGAAAGAAAGGTTCTCCATATACAATTTCAAAAATTAACTGTATAATATAAAGATGTGTAGATCGTGCAAAGAAGTAAATTTTATACACAAACTGGAAGAAAAGTCCCATTTCTAAACAATTACTTTCATATACACATTACACGAAAAAAAAATACTTTCGAAACAAGTAGTTTTATATGAACGCAAAAAACAATTTTTCCTTTCCGTTTATATTCCAAATATTCGTAATAGAATCGACTCAGATATTATTTACAGGATTCCTACGCAATATAATCAATGAAAGAAGTAAAATTTCACTTACATGAAACACTGTCATCCTCACGGCGAAAAATTCGAGTGTCTACCAGTGAGCATGAGAGCTTGTTTTTTAATTTATTTCCACCTCTCAATTGAAACAATGCCATCCTACGAGTAGGTACTAAAAATCGAATGAAACCTCAGTCATAATTTTAATTGAAGGTAAACTCGAATTTTCCGAAATGGCACTCATGAACTAGATTAGAAGCTAGAGTAAAATTAAATTTTCGCAACGCCAATGGTTCCACAGGATTCTATTTCCGAATTACTTAATGTCACAGACGTCGCCAATTGATGTTCTTGTGACCAGTCAACTTAGCAGGTCAAGCCATCGATATATTATTGCTTTTCACTCAACGGATTGCCACCCACCTTTAGATTTACTTTTAGAACAACTTATAATATTTAGAATTCCCAGTAAAATTGTCGTTTATTATAAACAAGAATATTGTTTTCTATTTTGATTTATGGGTTGTTTGGTGCGGTAGGTATTGAACGATTAATATATTAATACAGAGTAGTTGCTACATTTTTCTAGTTTTGTCACATAGTTACAGATTGAAAAGACCTGTCACATAATATATGAGTATTTGGATACCCGTCAAATTTTCTGAATTTTGGGGAAAAATTAGTTTAATGAGTGCAAAGCTCGAAAATGAACGAACTTTAAGCTACAGCAGGTCAAAGTTAGAGCGTTTATCCCAAAATAGTACGAGAGTCTACATTCGGTTCCCTATAAATCCTGTTAAGGGATAATATAACATCAGATTCGAAATCGGTGCTATCAAAAACCTCCAGATATGAATTTGAATAGTTCTTCAGGAATATTAAAAAATTGAGCATTTTCGGAGACCCTTGGTTTATTTTGGGAGAGCTACATGTCCTAATACCTGAATATTTATTCTGTAAAACTGGGGAAAGCTAAGCATCAGTCGAGAATGTATTCATCCAAAAGTGTATCTGCTTTCACGAAGTATCAAATTCATATACACGCAATAACTGGCTGTAATACGACATTGGCATATTGAATAGTATTGAATTGAACAGGATCATAATAGATCGTGGAATAGGCCTACCGGGAAAACCACGTTAAAAACGCAACAAATACACTACTACCTCCACTATGAAGAACACAGCTTTTTCAACTTTTTGAATAATTATATCTCAGAAACGGTGACTCTTAGAAGAAAAAGTATGAAAACAATTTTTTTGGATGGTGGCATCGATGGAAACTTGTCACATTTTATTTATTTAGAGTATTCCTACCAATTTGTATCTTTGTGTGAATTTTTGTAGCCTTGCCTGTCCAACTTGACCCGGCTATAAAAATTCACAGTTTCATAGGAAAACCAATATAACTTGATTTTTGAGCTTCGCACCCATTGATCTTTTCAATGAGTGTAGCACATCACTACAATGTATTTTTTTTAGGAAATTCATCCATGTGACTGTTCACCACCGAACTTTCATTTTAGCGCCCTTCTGCGGAAAACCTTACTGTTCCGTATTTCAAATTATAAGACTTATTTTGTATTATGTACTTAATTTCAATTCGACTTCTTATATTATAATTGAGATGTCATTCTATTCGTAATTTCATAAAGTTATTTACGATTCGAGCCAAGCTGCGCTCACAAATAGTTTTTTAAAGTGCATATATTCAATTGTGACCGATTTGCTTCAAACCATATTATATATGAGGTTCATAGTCAAATAAGTATCTATCTATCTCTATAATGAATTGAAATCTCCCACCGAGTGTCTGTATGAACGCGACAAACGCAAAAACTATCGAATGAATTTTCGATTTTCATATGATTTCATCCAACGGAAGGGCGTGTTTATTTGTATAATTTATTATTTTTTTGTGTGAATTAATTCGAAAATGACGATGATATCCGTGATAATTCGGGGAGGTGATGTTACCCTGCGAGTTTTCATCGAAAACTCTGTGTAATCCCTTTGAAATATAACAAAACAATTCAATATATATTGTTTTTTTCATAGGTCTACAGAACAGTCAGCAATGTCTATCTTTCAATGTTTGAAATAACGATAAGATGTAATGTGGTAAATGACAAGCTACTCAGATGGATACGATCCTAATCAAATTGAATACGTTAGTTACCTTGTTCATTTCGAATACTCTCGAATGGTACGGAGTGTACTGAAAGTTTCTGGATGATGCAACTTCCAGCTCTCATATCTTCCAAAAGCTCGTCGTTCAGGTAGAAACGGAAACGTTCTTCATGGACAAGCTGATGTGATACAGAAAAAATAAAGGCATATATGTTCTGGTAGTAAGACAAACGTGAATAGGAAAGACTAATTATCAATAAAGTGTGAATCTCATCGCTTCTATGAATTCCTTCTTCGTTTGCTTCATCGCATTCTCTAAGATCACATTTAGATAATGAGTTAATGTTCTTTGATATCTATTCAATAATTGGTTCTTAATGATGTACCTCTGTAAATAATTTGCACTCTCGTGCTTTGCGTGTGAGCTGGGGAGTCCTGTTTGAATTAATTATACAGTTTTTATCAACTGAGCTGGTATACAACGATGGGTATCAAAAATTTTACACGACCTTTCTTGGCGGATTTCACACGATTGAATAATGAAAGTTTTCAACTTGAAAGTTAAACCCATACAAATTTCTGTTGACGAAAATCAGATCAAGAATGAAAAAGAAATGATGAATTAGTGAGTTTCTTATTCATGAGTTTCTAACTCAATTAATAGCTTATGGGCTCTGTTTTGAGGTCTACACAGGAAAACATTTGAAGGAAAATTTCACTCTAAACCTGTTCCCATCTCGTTCACTGGTTGTTAGAGTAGAATTAATTAAGTCCCTCCATTCAGTAACTATAGTTTCTCCTCTAGCGTAGTGTTGAAAATAATCTATATAGATCAAGCGAAAACCAATCTAGTGTTAATATGAAAAGTGGTCAAATATGCACAAAAAAATTCAGATATTCACTCACCAAAAAAAGGCTAATGGTGGTTAATTAGGAGATGTAGTTTTCATTTTACATTAGTCCTCGCCTTCCAATCCATGTCCCATAATAATTGTCATTTGAAAATTGCATACCGGTTCAATAAAACAAGTACCTTGACGTTGTTGTTATGTCTGTACAACTTGAGTTGTGCAGAGTTTTCACATAAAATTAACTCCTGAACATTGACTTATAATTTTTTAACGCAATTAGAAAACACCCTGTATAGTATACCATAAGAAAGAAATATATTTCATTTCATTTCAGTAAAGGTGAATTTTCAGCAGCAAATCAGAAAATTCAGAGGGGTTCTGTATTCCTCACTTCCAAACAGGACTAAACGCCTCTGTTTGTAGGACAATAGTACTAGTACAACTTTCGTTCGTTTGCGTAGTAAGGCCATCATCAATAAAACAGTGGGATTCTATATTAACTGGCTTCTTGCCGGTGAGGTCGTGAACGTTATATTACACCGAACTCTTTGCACCGATAAATCAATTGACGTTATTATTGCTAAATAATAACGTGATCTCGAGAAGGAATCCAGAGATACGAATTATTCCCTTACACCTGCGCTAATGCCAAAGTGCTCAGTTCCACAAAAATTTCGTGAAATATTGCCGACATACACAACTTCATTTTGAACACGAACATTCGAGAATGGCCTCTGTCGATAGGCAATAGATTATCGTTTGAACCATAAATTCCATGTAGAAACAGAGTTAGAATCAGACCCCATAAAAACGTATCTTGTTGAATCTATCTATCTCTCAGTGATGAGTATCAAATACATTTCACGAATCTACCTTACTTATCTGCACGTTGCCGAGAACAACGAATTCATGATCCAACACCAGATAGGGCTGTTTCGATCCGCCATAGGTCTCATCAGTGGTACCAGGCTGATCCACGAATGCATTGCTGGACTCAATTGTCCATAAAGCATAAGCCTATTTGAGTAGAGGTAATGAAATCTTCCCATCAGATGTTCGGGTATCTTAATGAGAAGACAAGTGTGTTGTCGTTAGCAAAGTAAAATATAAAAACGCTTCTAAGATTTATATTATGTAGTAAGTTTTCCAAGTGAACTTTTCAGTTTGCCCTCCATCATACACATTCTCTGTTGATTTCAGATTTGTGGTATTTTCAAATGGAACGCCGTTGATGATTACATATATCCAAAAAATTTGTTTGAGGCTTAAGGGACACAATGCCAGATATTGTGTAAAACTTTTTCCAAATGAGTATTTCAGGTTCTAGGATAATGAAAGTCTCATAATTGACAAAAGTAGAATAAAATCACCCAGATTTTTTCCTGGTAAAGGGGACTATCACAATGTTACTGTGCTTTACATAAATTACAGGTTATCTGTCCTGACTTGGTCCTTGCCAGGATAACAGGGTCATCTGCACAAGCTTGCATATCTACTTCTCTTCTGCCAAGGATATCAAACAACTATTTGTAATATAAAAAGGGGTTGAAATAATATGGCACATCTGCATTGATAGAAAAGTTTTTGCAAAGAATGTTATTTGAATATACTGAATGTTATATTTCAATTATGTGTTTGTATGTGTTTTATGAGTTTTTAATCATCATGTAAATTGAGTTATACATGACTTTTTTTGTGAGGGATTATATAAATATTAAGGAACATTGATTCTATTGCAATTGAATAAGTATACATCCACAACGATAACATCATGCTTTTCTTCGGAACAACGATCAACTGCGAACAGATTACTACTGAAATTAAAAATGTGTTTCTCGTGAAATTAAATTTCCATCAATCATTAGCGGTAAAAGCCATGCAATCTCCATTATCTCGTATTTGCAATATATTTTACAAGAAAAATAAAACACAGCAAGATTATTAATTCCTAACTATCCCCAGCATAAATGATATATAAATGACTCGAATCAGTTGCTGGTCAACTGGTCACGACCACTGAAATGTTATATAATAACCAGACAAACATCGCAGCAAACCAAACGATGAGAACAAAATGATTCCATCCTATGTATCTTGCCGATGAAGAGAGTCATTAAAAAATCATTTGACTAATGAAATGTATGATTGATACTCAGCTATGGATGAACAGACGTGCATTCTATCCTTTCATTTATTTCAGATACAGTGGCATACCAGTTCAACAATTCTACTTTCATTTTTGATATGAGAAATGGTCTTAATAATAATGGAATTGTAAGTGACGGACATTCCTGACATGAACAGCTTTCTCTTAGTGTGTTTTTCCGTGCTTGGATTTTTTCGAATCGCTCGTGGGTGTTAAAAGTTCTGAGATAAGTGGTCATGAAACAACGTTTCTCGGATTATATAGAGTGTATCATGATCAGAGTAACACATAGTTCATTAGGAATAAAACGACAATTCGAATAAGGAAACAAAACAAACAAATTATATTTGTCGTTTATTTTGGATTGGTTAATGTTGAATTTTGCGTAAATTTATAATGATAATAATTTATTATTTGTTTTGTTTTGCCGATTTGAGTGATTGGCGTCCTCAGAAATGCAAAGAACGGTTTCACCTCGTAGATTATACTCGTACGCACATTGTAATCGAATTCATGTAATACCTAGAGGATTCGTGTGAGAGTACTAACAGACTTCTCTCAAGGGCGGTTGTTTGAAAAATCGTTAACACAGCGAAAGGAATCATGTGAACCGAGCACACTGGTCAACGCCTGATGAAGTAGCATCCATTATCGGACCCATTCATGTGATCTGAAAGAGAGTATTGTTGCTGGAGCTTTATGGACCCTAAACAAAAACATTATTGCCTATAGAATTACAAGGAGGTCCAGAAGTAAATTACACATATATGTGAGGTGTGTCTATTTTTTTCATTGTTTTGATATTCGTTTCATTTCCATAACGGAGACTACAGGTAATCAATGACCTATAATTATTTAGTATTTGTAGAAATTTAATTTTGTAGAAAATGAACCCAAACATCCACCCCATCTGTTCACGTTATTTTCAAAAACATCAGCCACACTTTTTTGGCTTCGCATGATATTCCCCAATAATGTGATATTCATCTCAAATAAATATTTCTGAATTTTTTGTGAAAAATATGTGGTTAAAAATGATATTATTGGCCAAAAAATTTTATGAATTTGTAAAAAGATAAGTACAATGGGGATATGTTATAGTTTTATAGTCAAGTAGATGATTCTTGTTGTTTTTTTCGAAGGCTGAACTGATCCATCATGAAACATGAAATAAAAATTTTCGAATCAGTTGTAAACACTTTTCAGATGATACTACGAACGCGTTGGAGACAGTATGGCTTGGGAAAAGTGCTTTCGAAAGATTAATTTCACTTCAGAGATGTAAATTCTAATATCTATCAAAAAATATACGTTCTACAGTTTTCAATGGATTCTTGGGGGTCCTCTTGGTACAAAGCTAATCTCAACCTGAGTATAAAAATGGGAGATGAAGTAATATCGAGTCATCGAAATCATATAGAGTTTGCTATATGTTGAGGACTTGAAAACAGTAATCTCCTCGCAAGAACCCATTACTGTCTATAGTTCACATATATCTTCACGACTACATTATGGTATATGTTTTGTTGAGTTTCTGTTAAGGATAATATTCCTCTTATTAGATCTGATCGATTATGTATCGTTGACTCCACGAAGACTATAGTCAACTACAAATGTATAATTTTTTATCAATGGTTACATAATTTTGTTGAGTGCTTTGCCTCAATATTAGACATGTGTTTATTATGGTAACTACCACTGAGTCAAAACTTCTACTCAATCAACTATAATTGTAATGTTTTTTCATGAATATAGAGCTAACCAGCAATCGATGATGTCACTTCATTCAACTTTATATTGTATTTTTATAATATATCTGGGCCTAAGAAATTATTTTTGTATTTGGGTGTGTTGCCTATTGGTTTTATCTATTCATCTGTCTGTCTGTTCTATTTATAAAGTGAGGTCGGACTATGTTTTTATTCGTATGATCATATTCCTCACATACTGTTGTTCAGAATAACTTTTTAGACCTTTTCAGCTGAATAACTATCGATTTTAATACTTCCACCCCTTCAGCAAGTTTCTCGAAATCGTGACAAAAGATATAAAGTTTCCACTAATCTGACAACCCATGTGGGGCCATTACAACTTTACTGATACAGGATACTCTCGAATCCTTTTGAAGAAGTTAAACGGAATCATTTTGTCAGATAAAGTGGAAGGAAAGTCGATATACAGTAACTAACTGTCGTGGATAAAACTGTTCGATTTGTATGAATGAATCAGATAAGAATAATAATGTGAACCATAATTTTTGTTTTGGACAAAATTAATTTTTTTATAGTATGAATGAATGAAAGATCTAAAAAAACAATGTATTAAGTGAACGATTTGTTGCAAACAATTTTCAATTTTTAGTGGAACACGAAACGAAAACGATTAAATTCAGACAACAGGTTTAAATATTTGTAATTTTCTGGTCGATTTAACAGCACACGAGCGTGGCCCTGGAGGAAACATGTCTAATACATCACCCTCTTGTTGAAGGGACACTCCAAAATTACCGCCGTTGTCCTTTATCCCCCTTCCTTTGCTTATCTTGCGGGATTAGTGCCAATTTAAAATTAAATATTGAAGAGATCTTGAAATTACGAAGGGATCATTTTGTAATTGATAACTAACCAAATTATTCTCTTCTCTCTTCGCTTGTCACATACATTATCTGTCAAAGGTAAAGGGATGACTTTAATCTTGTAGAAGCCATTGGGTCATTCGGAATTTTGTCGGAATTCTTATATCGGTTTTAGTGAAATGTAGAACAATGAAAAGAACATAATTCACAAATCTGGACTTTTCGAAAATTGATAATAATGATTATAGTTTATTCGACGTAATGATAACCGATTTGAATTGATATTACAACTTGATAGCAAATATACAGCGATAGATAAACATAGACAACCAGAAAGAAATTGAATCCGTGTCTAGAGTATATCCTAGTTTAATGAATCATATAGTTTCTTTCTTGAGGGAAATGATGTGGAGCTAAAATAGATTTGTCAAAATGTACACTCCAAAAAGAAATAGGTAGCAGCATCAGTATAATGCGTATGCACAAACTTACATACGAACATAACATAAAATATATGCGAATAGAGTTAAAGAATAAATAATTACAATAATTATTAACAATTTATTCATGATGGAAAGTAATTACTGATAGGTACAACATTATATACATACTAGGAATACACACTGAAAACCAAACAGTGCATTACAAGTACACTAAAAAACATACTGAGGGATCAGTTTTAAGTAGTAGAAAGTTACCACAAAAGAAAGTCTTTGAATGTGTTAAGTTTCCATATTTCTCTGCCTTTTCACATAATGGAAATTCTCGAAGGGAATGAGTATAATTAGCGTGATTAACTTACATACTATATTAATTAATGATCAGATTTACCAAACTAATTCAATTAATTTTTTGAATTAATTACCGAAATGAATTGCCAGGAGATGAGATTTTAATGACAAAAAATTAAAATTGTCGCAGATGTGGACGTATAAATTGATAATTTCGAAGATGTACAGCCCTTGTTGAGCAATGTGCTTTAATTAGGAGTAACCCAACTTAGGGTAGAAAGATAGATTAGAAATGTTACGTCAAGATTAATTGCCTCCTGCGACGTAATCCATGTTTCCCTGAAAATCAAAATATAATGAGAGAGTCATTGAATTTATTTATGATTTCGTTGGGACGAAAAGTTATAACATTTTTCCGAAGTATATAGTGAAGTACACAGAGTAATTAACGTATAGTAATTATCGGAGATGTTATTATAATTCATAATGATAACGAGAAAAGTTATCTGTTAAAATGAGTGATACTTTTGCGGTTTTTTCCAGTACATTTTCCTGATATATGATCTTCATTCGTTATGAGTAAATTTATCAACGTTTCGATAAAACGAATGATTGGCAACTTCAGGAGTACAACGTAACAAATAAAGTATAGTTCTACAGTGTGGGCTTCTAATATTTGTAAATTAATTTTAATTGAGTTTATAACTCTCTCAGAAGATGATACAGGGTGTCGAAACAGCTGTTAGCACTGAATGTTGAGTGTTGTGTAAATTGTAAAATATTATTATCATCCTACGCATTCTATGAAAGTATTCATATGTGTAAAGATATCACTGTAAAATATTGACTTTTCATGTATATACTTTGATAATACAATGCCGCAGGTGTCACATAATAACTATATTATATAAATGAACCTGTATGATTCATTCTATGAGAAAATTTCGGTCCTACGGTATATCGAATTTGGGGACCAGTCGAAGGTAGAACCGAAATAGAAGATTACGCCATGTTTCTAAAGCTTGCAAAACGAATAATAGCCAATGCATATCAAATTTATTTTTTTAAAATAGGTGTAAAGGCACTGTATTCTTGCAAGTTATTCGAAATGCAACATACAGATTCAGTTGGGCTATAATCCAAAATCGACAAAGACGACATTTGCCAAATGCGCGTTTTTTCAATAACATTTCTTGAAGAGTTATTTAATATTTTTCAATTTTGTTCGCAGGAGTTCGTTGTTCGAAATTGGGTTAGGGAAGAGTATCCTTAAGGTCTGTGAAATCAAAATATTTCTTAATATCAATTCAGGATTGAACGAATTTCACTTTACCGGCCTATATATAATTTATAATTTTCTGTCCTAAATATGCGTCTCATCTTTAACATATAATTTTGATTTTTTTCAAATATAAGGTAGTTTCAACAGTATTTCTCATGAAAGAAAATACTTGCTTTCGAAAGTACTCTTATAAACTCTCAAGAAACATCAATAGATATGAATTTTCCCCTACGGTAGCACAAGAATAAAATCACAAACATATCATCGATTACTATTCCAAGTACCCAACTCGTGAACTGAAAAAAACATCATCTGTGATTTGATTAGGCTTTTGCTGACCAGGAGTGGATAACTTGACATGTGTTTGTGAACACGCCAAATAACTGATAATGAATGAATCTTATTTAACAAACCTGAATATCTTAATGAATTTTAACCCTTACCCAACGAAGATCAGAACAAATCCCCTTACGTTTACACACCGACTATGAATATTGATGTTTTATAACCTAAACGTGAAATGTCCCTATTCAAATAACATTTTTGAGCGGTTGATGTCAAATACGGGGGTGACATTATCAAAGCGAAAGGGAGATTTAGATTAATTCCAAGTTCAAAGGACCCGTTGGCATGCTTGCTTTGTGACTCTATGCCTCATTTGCTGATTATTTTTATTGACCAGACACTGGCTGAAGTTCAAGCTGGAATACTTTTCAGATAAAGAAACAGCTTATTACGCTTTTCGGGTTATTTTTGTCTGTGAAAAGGCATGTTTCATTTAGATTTAATGTATTCCTTAGAACGGGACAAAATACTCTCTCGGATGCCAGCTGGAAAAGTGATTCGGAGGTGTAAGTCTGGTCTAATATATGAGATAAATTTTTCCAACAAATTTGTATTTAATGATCACCTCTTTGTAGTCAAAATTTAAATGAAACAAAAAATGTATATCAGAAAATTGCATCAAACCACAACTAGCCGTCGCTTAGAGGTTCTTCTCCATTCATCTCGATGCACTTTTTGAGAACTATTTCATTTGAAGAACGGTGTACTTGCTGAGAAACCTTTCCAATACCGCAAATTTAGCATAGGCACCGCTCTCTCAATGCTTCCTAACGTTTATTATGTATTTCTACGAAAAAAGTTTCAGGCATACATTCCTCTAAGAGGGATGAGAATTGTAAAATCTCCCTCTATTTTACAAAAGCTATTTCCCCTACCATCTGTTTTCAGATTTTTCCCAGAAACATTTTGAACTTTTCTCCTCTCAGTACTAATTCCGACCATCAACGTATCAAGCTCCACCATGGGGACGAGAATTTTTCGAACGAAGGAACCACGAAGTGAAAAGTAAGTACTTGGCTCTCTGAACACAAGATGAATTGTCGCCTGGGGCATACGAACGCAGTAGCAGAAATATTGGAAAATTAATTGAAAGGACAAGTGAACAAACTTGAACGACCAACTCAACAGGCCGTCATTGACGTAGTAAAGGCAACAAGATTCACCAAGTTTCAACATTACATGCTGTGTTATCAATGTTACCAGAGTTTTAGGCTGCGGAAATTACTTCCTAGAGAATGAAAATGCAGTTTATCTTATCCGAAAAAACTATGTTAAGGGCGGAAGTCAACAGACTCATATCAGTAATTTCTCAACTGAGCAAGTTTTATGGAAAAATGTATTTCTTCAACAAGAAGAATTTCTATAACTGTAAAAAACGATTAAGGTAGTTTCTTAAGAACTGTTGTATTTTTCCAAGATATCAAGACTTCCGGAAAAGAGAATCATTAACGGAAGATGGAGAACGTAATGTTCTTAAAGACAAAGTAGAAGAAACGACATCGAATCGAGAATAAACGAAAGATAGTCAGCTTCAACTGAAAATCTGGCTCTACAGCAGAGTTCGACCTGATTAGGCGAGTTGTCAAGTATGGTGTTAGGAATCACACGTTGAAAGGTAAGACCTCGTTAGTCCTTAGCTCGCACAAGTTTCTCAACTTCTGAGAGTTGTCGTTCGTATGGGGGCGGCAGCTGATTAACGGAAAACAGATTTTAAACAGATTTTTTTTAAACAGATGCTGGAGTTGCTGAAGAATAATGGACAATTCTCCCGACTACTGCATCGCAAGTGGAAGAATCTAGACGAGGCAACGGCAGTGCATCAGATGGACGTACCAAGAGCACATATTCAGAAATATGCTGGACCCATTGAGCGGGAAAACATTTCAAAGGAATCTGGCATTAGCTAGACCTTTGCACCTCGAAGAAAGGCCTACAACGTGTTCGTTGTCGGGGTAATCAGAGAACGGGAAATAATCCATGATTTTCCAAAAAACACCTAGAGTTTACTAGAGACCGAAGGAAGAAGTGTCTGGACTGGAATGCCAAAATGAGAGATGCAGTGTGATTCTACCGAACCAAAAGAGTCAGTTTCAAATTGCTAAGGAAATAGAAAGGCATTTACTACAAAATGACGAGCGATTTGGTTAATTCCAGCTAATTCCACAGGCAAACAACACGTAGATAGAATGGTTCGCTGCAATGGTTCTCAATAAATAGACAAATTACCCGGGATAGAGTAGTTAGAATAATTCAGTTCGAAGAAATTATATCTGAGATAAGATTGGAAGGCGAATTAGTTCGGACAACCAACGAGAATACAAGAGAGTAAAAAATAAGGGCTATATTTATAAAGTGCAATTGAAGCTATTGATTTGGAATATTAATGATAGGACTTATTGAATATTTGGCTTCACTCTGTAAAAAAATAGTAGAAGCTTTCATCAGAAATTAAAATTTTCTCTGTTTCATATTACTCAGTATCTGAAATAATAAGAAAAAAACACCTGTGGCATCTTTCCGTATTCATTGCGAAATACAGTCCTATAACTCCATATAAGACAATTACAAATAATTTGCACGAGTCGATCCGTTTTAATATATGCGTCAAACCATCGGTGCGAGGAAATAATTGGGACACGATGTAATTTTGAAATTTATTACACTGCATCAGTGTGTTCCTTATGCCAGTTCAATCTATTGTNTTAATATAATTATTTTTGCAGCTATTCCTTTTTATTCTTGTTCTTTAATTTTTAATTCTCTTTCAGGGATTTTTAATTATAGCATGGAAAAAGTGTTTTCAATTGTTGATAGACGCGCTTGGTGCTGGGCAGATCTAAAGGCGTCCCGGTGGTTTCAGCAGAGTAGGATGCGAATCGACATAGCGTGCTGTCCAGTGCTTGGTAGTTCCAGAAGTGGCCTGAAATATATATTCAATCGACATCCCACTAGCAGCACACACAGCAAACTATCAACAACGTCAAGCAATCAGAACAACAGCAGACCAATCCAGAGGGGGCATTTTCATGAGCACTTCACCTCACCACCTTTTACTAGCATAAATACAAGTAAACACGGAACTTCCCACTCATTTGTCGAAATACTACCTTCGTTAGTCAATGCATACAATACTGAAGATGTCTGTCATAGTATTCAGACGAAACGTAAGGCCTAATCGTAACTACAGACAGACGAATCAATCTTCGAGGAGATTCCATCATCTTTGATATTCATGGATTGAGATTTTGTCGACCCGATGGATGGCGACATCTCTTATCTCTTCCTATTCAGGTTTGTCCTTTGAAGGTAGTTAAGACAACAATGAATTTGTGGTTCAGCGTAGCACTACTGATGAGACAGCGTTATCTGGTGTTGTAAAACGAATGCTTGGTTTTTGGGCTCTGGTTTCAACTTAATAGATCTTACTCAAAAACTTGCCGTATCAGTCAATTGAAAGCTGGAAATTTCCGTCAATCTCCATACAATAATACAGGTTGTCTTCAAACTGTTATCATTCATTATGAAGAACTGTGACTTTGCGACATACATTAATGTTTCATTTCTCTTCGTCATCCAATGAGTCAGGTGCAGTGCAATGTACTTTATAAAAACTCAAATCGGGACACCTTGGAGGCTACTCAATTACATCCCTTGGTTTTATCCAATGGCTCGAAACCTGTCGTTAGTAACAGATAACGTCCATAGCATTTTGGATTAAATTCATTTCATTCATTAAATTCATTCATCTGTGGAACTTTTTAAAAAAATAAAAAGGACTCGAGAAAATTTTCAAATATATTCTCATACCTTCAGTTCTGAGGCTCAAAATTAGGCAGGAAACAGGGGTGTTTGAACACGAAACGAGCAATTTGTTTTATAGGAAAAGTTTCTTCGCTTATCGTAAGAGTTTTCTTCTCATCTTCAGTTGAATCACCCTATTGAATATTCACAAGATGAATTCATTTCGGAACACTCTATATACGGTGTACGATAGATGGGCAAACAATTGCGATAGCCAAAAAGCTAGAAACAAGCCCAACTTGTCAACGTAGGCAGTAATTTTGTGGTTCTTTTTATGTTGTTTGAAATAATGATCGGAATCCGAGGGTTTGACCAGCAGCTCTTTCTTGGTCTGAGTGAAACAATTTGACATCGGTAGCCGTCGAACCGCGGTCACTTATTACAGAGAGAAAACAGTGCCAAAGGGCGTTTCTCTCCTTTGTCAGGAATGTATCATCAAATATATCAACTTATAATTCTGTTTGAGACGACTGCGTGCTGTATGATTAGGTCCGTGTAGTGGATCAAAATTAGAAAATAGATCAATTATATATTTGGCATTTTTCTCTCGAGGCAACAGAATTAACATTCTTGGATATTTTAATTGCAACGTTGCCTTGGGTACCTCTTGAAACGCTTCATCACAAGTCAGTTAAATGATACTTATGAAGTATTCAGTAGAACCCCATTTTGCGAAATATTAGTCGAAAATCCTTAAACTGGATTAATTTATATTATTATATGAATCTATGGTTGAATAGTACACCGTGCCTTATAAGTATTATAAAATTGCTGCTTTCAAAAAAGGGTAAATGGCGTCAAAAACAATCCTATACAACCAGGACAATGATGCTACATAATAAATGACAACTGTGGACATTTCTGAAGAAATATTTCTTCAAATTTGAATCATCCATGCGAACATATAACATTTAGTGATATATCAATTCATATTCCTCTTTATTACAAAACAGCAAATTTTTGAAAATTTTGCCCATTATTTAATTTTTCGCTCCTATACCGGACTAAGATATTCTAGTATCTTTCCGAGGGCGCTTTTAATAAGCTCTTCCTTGTACAAATTATTATAATCATTAAAAAGTGTGTGTATAAAAGCACTGTGTAATAGTGGGCAAGGCATCATCCCACAACTATATCGCAACTATTTACTTCAAAATAAAATATGTTATCGAAAGATCGTAGTAAATACGCAATATGAGTGTTCTAGTGTCGTGATGACCTAGATCGTATTCCAGTAAAATATCTGGGCGGGTCACCACGCTGTACTTATCAGGTAAAAATGAATACAAAGGTAATTTATTATCCGACCAGAGAAGATTTTGCAATGGCTTTACTGCTACAAATAACTATGTGAACGTGGATGGTCGTGTGAATGGTTTCATTATCTTCAACTGTCGTGTATGTCCTACTTACCAACTTGATTGGACATTCATTTCGGATTAATAACTGGGTGTAAAAGGGTATAGGACAGTTTCATTTAAATTTGTGTAATATGAATCTAATGAAAACATGTTTCCCAAAAATAAAACTAGTTTTTCCACATGTGTTTCAATAACCAAATTAGCATTATCAAGCGATGGTGAAACCAAATCCTTGAAACTATGTAACATACTTTTATAAACAGCTGAACGGCGATTACCTTCGGTAATGAGTGTCATCAAATGAGGTTCAGTAAATAAGTTTCTAGTATCAGTTTTTGTGTTAGTTTCTATTTTACATGTTAATGACTACAGTTTATGAACAACATTTTCCTGATTTTTACAAATAGAATGAACAACTGGATATTTGGAATGGGACCTATATAGCGTCATAGACGCTTCAAATCTGCTCTGACACTTCAATGTCAGAGCTTTGTCAGAGTTTTGAAAGCCACTTCCATATGTAATTTTTCGAAAATTCGGGTCAGTTCATTTGTGCATTTTGGCTACTATGGAAGAACTATGAACTTTAGGTCTTCTTTTTTCTGAAAAGTTTAGGATTCATCTAATCTAATTACCTTATCTACTATGTTAAAAGAATATCAGTAACTTTCAGCTATCTCTTGTTTTTCTCAATGTCATATCTTTACTTGAAGGATACGTGAACGGCATATGAACAAAAAGTGTAAACTCCCAATTTTATGTTATGGAAAATAGTAGGAGCCGTCAGCGATATATATGAAAGTGTATTATCCTTATAAACATAAAATATCGACGTTTCTTATAACTAGGACATTCAGACAAAAAAAAAAATCTATCAAGCCCATGGAAAGTAATCTAACTCTTCTTTCCATTTTTGATCTTCTAATAATCAGATCAACCATTAAAGGTGACAACAGATTTTTCATCACAGTACCTATTGCTGCTTGTAGAACCGTTGAATTGAGAGCAATTATGTCCAATGAAAATTTCTTCAAGCTGGAAGTACTTTCGACAACAGCTCCTAATCTCTCATCAATTTCCAAAACACCCCTTCAATTTATAGCATGAACGAGTGAAATAGTCTGTAAGGATTGCGACAAAAAATAACCTGAATTATTTTTTCTCAACCAGCAGATGAACTACAGAAAATTCAAAATATTCGTTCAAGATTGGCTTGCAATATTCCTTATAGAGATCGCGTAACATCATATCAGATATTCTATATACTGAAAATTAACAACAAAGTGAAATACCTACATCTATCATTTCTGTTGATGATATCGAAAATCCTAGTCTGTTTACAGTTTACACTCTATATTGAGAAGATGATCAATTGTTCATACTAATAATATAAAGTCAATAACTTCATATTTCGTTAGCACTAAACAAGCAAATTTGAAAAGGAATTCTCATATAACTCGCCAGGTATAGTCAATTTCAATTTAGACACTTTTCACACAGAGAATCGAACACAGTTTTTAACAAATTCAAAACTATTTAAAATATTTTCAAACATTTGTTATATACTTTCAGGTTTTGAATTGTAATTCACTGCAATTGAAGAACGGATATATATAGCTCCTCTTTCACATTTTGTGATGTGCTCGTACTTTCAGTATCCTACAAAAATATTTTTATCATTATTATTTGTAAGCATATACTATGAAACGGTTCATCTCACACTGTGTAGATACATATTAATTTTCAAATAAAAGTTACCATGTGGCTGGTACCGGTTCTGAGCAGGTAACATCGCAATTTATTGCACTGCCTCTGGTAATCGCAGTGATTATCTAGGCATATGTAGTACCGAGCACTGTGTGGATACTTGGTTCGCGACTGTCATCTTGCACTTTCACCGGTTCACACGGTGCTGAATAGTTGCTCTTTGCTCGCCCATGCCCACTCTGTCGATAAAAATGTAAGCGGATATTAATTGAATCAATTCTATTACTCTGTAAGACTTGAAGTTTTCACTTTCTGAAAATGACTTCCTATAACTGATCATATGAGGAATGAAAACCGATACTTCTCCGGTATAATGTTTTTCAATAACAAAAACTAAGCTCTCCAAAATACTGAAAACCTGATCCTGTATGCGGCGTAGCAGGCACAGTATGTGCCCTGCTACCAGGACCTACATTTCCCTGCGAAGAAAAATTCAAAGATTGACAGAATATGGCAGTCTGGTTCCACCTTCATCAAGTAGGTGAGTAAAACAAAAGTGTGGTTTGGAAAGTATAGGTATCTAACGTATTTATCAGGAGAGACACTCCTGATACTTCTAAGGTAGTCTTTAGCCATCCAGACCAGAATGCACAGCTCTAAAATCGTACTTTACCGAAGTTGCTGCGTTCCACCAACTCAATTGGCGTCTTCAGGAAATGAAGTAGTCGCCAACTTAATTGGTGAAACTCGTGCACACGAAAAATTGTAGTTATGGTATTCAAGAGCAGTGCTTATTTTGAATTCATTATACACCAGAGGTTCCATTTCTATCTTTCAGTGCTTCTTCAAAGTAGAATTCAGCAACCTAAGATGACTTTCACCTTCCTGCTCCATCGACTATCACTAAATCAACATCCGTATTCACAAACATCGTAACTGTAAAACGACGAAAACAATGTCCTGTGTTTAATTCAAGATTTGGCAATTTCAGGACACATGGAATCATTTAGTATTCATTCCCCCAGGTTAAACAATACATTTTAATGTCGGAATGTGCGATTTTTTCCAATAAATCAATAAGTTAGTGAATTTCTATCACCTACGTCTATTACCTCCTAATGATGATGGTTTGACTGTTTTCGCTCCTTCGACAATATATGTCAAAAGCACTTCCACGGGCCTCATCGATTCTTTCACCTTTCTCCATTTACCAAAGTCTTCATATTCTTTCAAGTAAATTAGTTTTGATCTTTGTGGTCGTAATTTCAACAGCGCCTCTTAGCTATCTCTTTCTTTCACTCGAAGGGCAATTCCATTCCTTTCCCCACGTCCTTCACTTCTTTGTAACACGTCTTTTCTTATATTTTATCCCACCGTCTCGTCACAGAAAAAAAATCTGATTAACAAATCCCATTAGCAACCCCCAGCAGCACATAGCAGAAGATATTATTGAAACAATTTAGAGTTGGCAAAGTATTTATGAATTATTTTTCTCAAAATTCTTCTACAAAACGTGCTATAGGAAAATAAGAATGTTATACTCGACGATAAAATGCCTTATCGACTTGTGAAAATTAGTCCACCACTTAGTAGCGAGTATACTCTTTCACTTGTCTTGTATAATAAATAAATATAATCTTTTTTTGTTGTTGCTTGAGAATGGTCCGATTTTTCAAATCTCCAAAAAAAATTTACAGCTTCATAGACTTATTACGTGTTTTCTTCCATCCTTCCATGACAATCCAACATTCTTATACCATGTATATATTTGTTAAATATATATTTTCCTATCCAGTGCCTCACACTCGCAAAAATTTTGACAAACGGACTCTGCCATTTTGTTGCATTACCTGCATCTAATATATTCCCTATTTTCTTCAGCTGTAGATCCCTGCTCTGTTGAAGCAGTTCCTTAGTGTGTGTTCTCGGATAAAATTTACTACTTTCTCTTATGTTTGTTAGTGATCCATTTTTTGATATGGTACAGTACTATATATTTTGACATCCCCACAGCTGATGGACCACTCTAGCATATTTTATTATAAATAGATTCGGGTGGATTCAAGAGTGTTTCTATTGCTGCAGTTGATATTGTTCTTATTGCTATCGTTATTCCCAAAAAATAATAATTTGCACCCTACCCAGCTTGTAAATAACTTTCACTTGTTTCATTTGCTACCAAGACAAAGAAGCATTTCTTATCATGAATTCAACCACTTTCGCGTAGGACTTATAAGTCATTTCTGATTTCAGCTCCTATTTCGTCCCATAAGTAAGCCTGGCCTGCATCAGTGCTATATCCTACTTTTTTATCCTGTCTAAATGTTGATTCCAGGTAAGGTTTAGTTTTACTCCCAGATATCACCTCCCTCGACAATCGTTCATCTAATAATCTGTAAGAATCAAAGATCTCTTGGTCATGTTGGTAAATGCTCCTATGGACAATAATTACAACACATACATGCATCTCAGAAACTTTAAAGGAAGAAGGAATCTGTAGCAGTTTCATGTTTGAACTTTCGTAAAATGGAGCAACACAAAATGCGAAATATAGCCCGAGGTTGCTAAGGCCAATCAACTGAGTTACTTCGTAGATCTTTGTTCCTGAAAGAAGTACGGAATCACTTCAAGTTATTTGGAATAATAATTAACGAAAATTTTTAACGGATACGACTGAATAAAGGTGTATCATCATAATTGTCCATGGTTCAGACAGGATAGAAACACGGTAAATAGCGTGGCTCTAGAGTACCCCGAATAAACATTCAATCAGGGAGGATCGCATAGACGATTATTCTACAAAAATTTAATGCATGAAAAACCGCTCCCAAAAGTTTTTTTCCGTGAATTGAACATATTCCTGACAAACGGCTGTTCAAACGAACAACTCTGAAATTGATGAATTTAGTGAAACATATTCTTATTCATCGTGTGTGTACAGTTCAGATTCAAATTCAATACTTCATGTACCGCCTAGAGAGTGAGAAGTTGTACACAGCACACTCTGTAATACGTTGAGTTATATTTTTCACACTCCAAAGCGATAAAAGCGTCACATTAAAAAACATTTGTCAACATTCCATGATAAAGATAACTTCGAATATATCCGACAATTTTTAGTTGAAAGGGGCATACTTCATCATGAAATATTCCTTTAAAATGTCACTGACGTATTACGTTATAAGTGAACAGCAGAAAGTCGCATACTTTGTTGGCATAGTTTAATTTGCAACTCGGTAGCTTCAGTGCCGACAAAGCCAGCAAGAAACGTACAGCGGTTATTAATTAAATACTATTGCTGCTTTTATGCCCTTTCCTATGGCTTCGGAAAAATTACTAGAAAATTGACAATAAAATACAGGATAAGGCAAGAGCTGGGATTTCTAATAAGACTAAATAAAATCCGTTATAAATTTACTGTCACATTCACCTCGAAGAATAGTTATTTGTATATAAATGAATAATTTCAAAATTCCTTCTTGTTTCCAAACAGAAGTAGCTGCCAACGTCAATTAGTTAATTTATCATCGTATGAATTTATATGAAAACCCATGTCGCATAAAAGAATAATTTCATTTTTCACAATAGTTTTTCACTCCGCTTGAAATATATCATACGTACCGGAATATTCTGAAACGAAGTGGAATGTTCTGGATCAATCTGGAACTTTCGGGAACACCTCAGGTCATTGTAGATAATTTCAAAACAGTCTCGAATGCTGTGGAATGTTCTGAATCATTGTGAACCATTCGAAGCCCTTTTTCTATGGGCAAGGCTTCACATTGGTCGGGGTATATGAAGCGAAAGCAGTCAACTTTCATAATCTAACGTTCATTCTTTCAACGTATTCAAATTTTTACTAAGGATAGGAGGACGACTTGAGCAAGCCAAAGATCTCACCTATTTCCAGAAACATCCAGCAATACTTGATCAAAAACATCGTTTCACGAAATTGCTAATTGAGCACTATCATATTAACTTCAACCACCAAGGACAAGAACTCATTATGAATGAACTCCGCCAGAAATTTTGGATTTTAAAAATGAGAAGTGCAGTTCGCAAATGCAAAACCGAATGTTTCTTCTGCAGGAAAATGAGAGTCCAACCTCAAGTACCTGAAATGGAGCAGTTACCTGAAAGCAGACTCCAAAGTTTCACAAGACCCTTCACTATTACAGGGATGGACTATTTTGGTCCAATGGTAGTAACTGTTGGAAGGAGAACTGAAAGACGATATATCGTGGTTTTTACCTGCATGAGTATTCGAGCAGTCCACTTGGAAATTGCACATTCGCTCGATACTGATAGTGCCATCATGGCCATCAGAAGATTCATTAGTCGACGGGGATATCCAAGAGAAATACATTCCGACAATGGCACCAATCTACGTTCTGCTGATCGAGAATTGAAAGAAGCAATAAAAAACTTTGACTCAACAAAAATTTCGGAATTTTTATGCTTTAAATCTATAACGTGGAAATTTATACCGCCATCTTCACCTCACATGGGCGGAAGTTGGGAAAGACTTGTAAGATCGGTTAAAATGTGCTAAAAGTTACATTAAAAGAGAGACATCCCAAAGAAGAGGTACTTCAAACACTTATTGCTGAAGCTGAGAACATGGTGAACAGCAGACCGCTGACTTACGTTTCAAATGATGCCCTGGATTCTGAGAGCCTAACCCCCAATCATTTCCTACTTCAATGTTCTGATGGATCTGCACCACCTACAGGAGAATTTGAGATAAGCGACGCAAACTGCAGAAAACATTGGAGAGTCACCCAAGCGCTAGCGGATATGTTTTGGAGGCGATGGCAAAAAGAATATTTGGTCAACTTGAACAAAAATACGAAATGGTACTTTAAGAAAGAAAATATTTCCCTGGATGACATTGTAGTTGTTGTGGACGACACACTTCCCAGAAATATGTGGCCCATCGGAAAAATACAGAAGGTTTATGAAGGGAAGGACGGAAAAATTTGAGTTGTCGAAGTGAAAACCCAAACAGGAATCTATAAACGACTTGTTGCCAAAATATGCAAATTAATTGGAAAAAACGATACAAATGTTTGAAGAACGAATTCAATGCTGTAGTGATTTCATCACGAGGGGGAGAATGTTGCTGTTAGAATCACCATGTATTTCAATTGAGTCAATTAGTATTTATCACTTGTTTTTATGTTTACAAAAAAAAAGAAAAATCTTGTTATGACATTGACTTGTTAATATAATTTTGAAGTTGAGGATTAAAAATAGTTAAAGTTAAATAAATACGTAAAAAGAAACAAACGCAACTGCGTATCGCATCACATCGGTTTGTCAGGCCGCTTGGATTTATTTTCTCACTGGTTTAAATTTTCTGATAGCTCCAAAGATTTGAATTGTATGGTCCTCATACAGAAATTATAATATGCATGAAATTATAATTTTGGAAATATAATATTATTTGGGAAGCAATTGTAATAGACATGAAATGCATACTATAATTACTTTCAATTATCGCATTATGAGAAAATTATTCTAAAAATATAGACATATAATATTGCGGAATTTATTTGTAGACCTACAAAAGAAGAACAATATATTGTGAATTGTTTTGTTACATCTCGATTGTCGAAACCTTGCACGAGTATCACCACCACCACGACTTCTCTCTGATTACATCGTCATATTTCAACCAATTCACAAAAATTTTGAAAAATTGTACTCATAAATCTTCCCTTCAATCACTTTTTCCATTGATGAAAATCTTTTGAAAATAAGTTCAGTAGTTTCTGAGTTCATCGCGTTCACATTCTAATATGTAGTGACATAATAATTCACTGGTAATCTATTCGTTCAGATGAATACGCTTGTTTATGAATTATCATTATTATAAAACACTTTCATATATCTCTATGACAGAAGCGAGAATATTATATGTACCTCAAAAACACTAAGTAATCTCTGTAAGCATTTTGAATATTTCCTGAGAAAGCTTGTTAATCCTCTAATGGTATTGAGATACTCATTTACTACTACAATACCTGACAATAGTCTAGTTTCATGAGAATATCAGTGTCAGACATCTAAAAAATCCTATGAAATCATGTCAGCACCATAATCGGAAAAATGATTCCAATGACTCTTGCTTTAAGTGAAACAAACATGACGAATGTATTATCATCTCCTGATGATGCTAATTTGGTTAGCGACACGCGCATCGAAAGACAGAATGTTTGTTTTAGTGAGGAAAAAGTGCTTTCAATAGATTAATTTCACGCCAGGACTCAAAACTTTAGAAAATATATGGAGAATTTCATACAGGAGGGAGGTTACATTGGAAAAGTTGGAATCCCCATAAAGATCCATAAAAAAATATATTTCATCCCTACTAATATTATAAATGCGAATGTAAGTTTGTTTGTGGTTTCACGCGAAAACTACTCAATCGATCATCATGAAATTTTGTACGCATGTTCTTGCAGGTATTAGAAGTAACATAGGATACTTTTTATTTAAAAAATATTTTTTATCTAAGATAAAAAAATGGTTCGTCAAAAAAATCTCAAAATCTAGCTACTTTAACGTCATCTAGCATTCCAGTAACGAAGTTCCAACCCTTAGTACCGTAATACCATCGCACTGTATTAATCACAGTAACGACAATACCCAATCCAATCCAATTGACTATAGTTTCAGCTGTTTGCGAATTTTTCTATATTTATTGTTATTTTCTTCTGTCATTTTAATTTTTAGGTTATTTTTGTTACAGTGAAATATATTTCAACATTTGTTATTGCAATTCAATAAAGCATATTTTAAATATTCGAAACTACATCGTGTGTAATAGTTTTTATAAATTGATAATACCAGCCAAGCATTAAAATATAGTTCTCATACTGATTCTTTTCTATTGTACTGACACTTATTTAATGACGCAAATGCGAGCGAAGCCGCGAGTAAAACCTAGTATTTTTACAAATACCGAATATAAACCAAAATAAGGTTTTTACCAATGGATGGAGTGACTCTATAAGTAGGTTTTTGAACATCCCAGATTATTCCAGAACATTCCACAAAATTCCAGAATGTTCCGGTACTCTGAAATACTCTCGACTGTTCGAGAAACGGAAACCATTATCTTAGATAGGAGATATATGGCTACCACACCATATCCCTCCCTTGACTGCTTCATCATGATCTAGGATACTCCAGGATGTTCCCGAACGTTCTAGATTTCTGAAATATGTAAAATTCTCTCGAATACTCTCAAATGTTCTGGATCCTTCTGGAACCTTATAGAGAAACTTCAATCTCCCATACCTTCAAAAGCACGATTTGTAAGTTAAAAGGGAAACCTTTTTCATCTGACATCTCTGACCAATTACTTTTCCTTCGAACATTTTTCTTCCTCGCTCACAAAGGTCCCCATTTTTATTTAATTATTATTTAAAATGCCACAGATACCATCAGCGAATGGTGTGAATGGGAATTCATGAATTTATGTATGAGGGTGTCACCCCATTAAATGTTATAGCATTTGCACTTTAGCGTGTGTTGTCTCATGGTGCATGTAAATGGGTTAATCGTGGTACGGAAGATATTCCATGAAAGTGACACAATACGAGCGTGAGGAGCCTGTAAAGATTAGGTGATCTACATGTTCCGATTCACCAGCTATGTAATGAAGTTCAGGATTCTTCTCTGTCACACCAACTAACTATGTATAATTACGAGTGAGAATCTGAATGAAATATTCTCTCTATTTATTCTTCAATCTTCAGTTTCGTTGAAACGAAAATACATGTCAACAAGTGCATTCATAATTTTATTGTGAAAGCGCGGATGGTGCTATGTAAGATTTGATAGTTCGTAGTGGAACCTCTGGCGTAAAATGAATCTATTGAAAACACTTTTCCAACACCAGGACACAATACGATCTTTCGACGCGCGTTTCGCTAACCAAGTCAGAGTCTTCAGGAGATCATAAAGATCTCCTGAGGACACTAACTTGGTTAGCGAAGAGCGCGTCGAGAGAGCGTAGTTTTGTTCAGGTGTTTGGAAAATGTTTTCAATAGATGCTATGTAAGACTCTGAATTATAATTTTCGTTGTTTGGTCAATTGAGATTAGAATAAAGCCTGCTGGCGCTCAACTACTCAAGTTTCTTTTTTATTTTTAATTTTTCGTAACTTACGACCTTCAAAAGCCCCCCGGTGCTGTGTAACCATAGTTTATCTCATAGCATATGATGATGATACAGCAATAGTGTACAGAGACAAAACAGTGAAAGATGTTCACAGATACACAGAAGAAGGCTTTTATAATTCAAAAATCTTGTAACTATTTACTATATAACATTACCTGTATATACAAATAAGATGATTGAAGTCAGGAAATACCCTTAACAAATATTAGTACTGATATAATAAAAAGAATTTGCAGTTTGACGTAAATCTCTCTACAGTCAATATTGAAAACAGATATCTTCACCTTCAAGTGGAAACTATCCCACATACTATGGAAGATTACCTAATTCTCATGACCCTTTGAAATTCAAGGAGAACAATATTCTGTTGCCATTTTGTATATCTTATCGCGGTGTTTCTCTTGAAAAAGTTGTAAATTGCCTAGAGTAACTAGGAAACCTAAACTGTGCATTATGTTCGGTGAGTATTTGTAAGTTGCAACTCAACATTATTCTATAGTCGAACCGCAAATCTGTTTCAATATATCACAATAAAGAAAAGGAATATTTATTTATTATCATTATACCATGTTTCCAGAACAAGAACGACTTTAATAAAAACCCACCCGTGAGTCATAATTTAAAAGACATTACTTCTTGGGTACAGTTTATATGTAGATATATATGACAGTTTTAGGATCTACCCCTGTGGCTCAACGCCGAAAATGAGGTAATAATGACGGCGCGGTGGTCCCTGTCTTTATAATAAGTAGCGCGTCTCCTGTTGAAAGTTTTTTTACGACGCAAGTAACTTCCAAGTTCCAACAATTACGTATTAGCTGAGACGTCCATAAATTCCAATATCACTTAGAGCCTGTCCTGTCACTTGGTTTTTGTGATAATGAAAAGTCGTTTTTTTTTAAATTATCCTAGAGTGAATATATAAGAAGAAGAATATGAATGTGAAAGTACAAACGTTGACCAAAATTGCAAATAATAATCCAATAATAAGAAACGTCAAAGCCCGTTCATCCGACTAATCAATGGTTTCCACAGGCAATGGGTTAATTGAATGTGTTGTCGTTCACAATGTATGCGATCCCTTAGAACTTCCTCTTTATGTGTTGAAAATGAAATACCGCTTGAACAGCATGGCCTTATAGGTCATCAACTTTATTTTTTTATATATGAACTTCTATTTTTTATCGATTTTTGTAGCTACTGTATTGACAAATTCAGGTCAGTTGGTACCGCCTCTTCATTTGGGTCCCATTATGGCTTCGCGGGGGACCCCTTCACTCGGGCCCCCTTAGGACTTCGCCTCCTTGCTTGCAAAAAAATTCGCTATTGAAAAATAAATCAAATAAGGATAATTGTCATGAATTAAATAAAAATGTTTCACACAATAATTGTAAATTTGTTTTGATCACTGCCCTCATGAATAAAGAACGAAGTGGAAGTTCACTCACTCTATCTCTATTGATTTTTGTGTATTTACCACTTTTGAACGATATTTCATATTTTTTGTCTTTGACTGTCGAATTGGTGAATAACCATCGTTGTTTCTTCAAAACATAAACATTTTGTCATGAAGTTTATTGTAAAAATAATCTGCTAATAAGTAACAATTATTTATGACTTTTAAGGTATGTAACGATATATTCGTTCCGTCATTTCATTGAATTCATGACACGATAAAATGTGACATCTATGAATTCCATGTAACCGGTATTGGAAAGTGTTCCTCCTAGCATAAGCCATCACTAGTAACGTAAAGATAGGTAAGGAGAGAAGATGAAGGAGGAATTTTTAAAAATAAAATCATGTATTTGAATTTTTGAAAATATAAATTCACTTCTACGTCTAGTGTCTTGGGACTGAACATGTTATATATAAAAAATCGCAACATCGAAAAATATTCACACCTCAAAACTGCTAATATTTCTATACAGTAAAAAATATTTTATATTATTTTAAGTTTTCTGTATGAGTAACGACGATATGATAAAGAAAGCTATATTCAAAAACGATAAATAACAATAAGTAGTTAGATACATCACCTTTGCGTTATGCACTTTATACACTCAATTTCACTCACAATGACGTTCATTCCCATGTACGAAGAGAGGTTGACATAGTCCTCTTTGATCTTGCGACTCACTTTTAATCGGAACAGTGAATAAGCATAAAGATAATGATAAATTTATATGTCTAATTTGCCATAACTTGTTCTTTAACCGAAGACATATATGTCGTTCAGAGATAAGAAAACAGGCACATGCGCACTATAAATACTCGTAACGACCTTTTTCAAGACCGAGAGAATATTTGATGACAGTGTTCACTATCTCAAGAAATCTATAAACAAGGTCCTTCTTGACTGACTATTTATGTTTCATGAAAATGGATCCAGCTCTGAGTGAATTCGCTTCAGTGTTCTATGAACTACTGACTAGCACCTTAGCGGAATTATCTTAACAATACTCACTTCTTAGTTGTGTTGAACTATTTTTGTTTAGTTTGCATGTCGACATATAGGTTGGCCAAACTAAAACGAAACAGAACTGGTATCAGGAGGTGCATGATGTACATTACGGTACTCTCCACATCATGCCTTAATTTTGGTCAATTAGACTAATATTTTCCATTGTACCAGATTGAAGAAAGATACAGCTTTGAATGGCATCCACACTCACCAGATTTATAGCCCCTCGATTTTTTCTGGGGATACCTCAAAAGTGCAATACAGGAAAAGAGTGTCACACTTCAATAAAAATCACCAAATAAGAAAATATCTGTCGAATTTTTATATGATTTCCCCAGCCAGTAACTAAGAAAAATGACCTTTGATGAAATTCACTCAAACAAAAGTATCTTCACAACTATCAACATCTACCTAGAGAGAACAGTAATATGATTTTAACCTTCAAAGGGATTCACTACGTCAAATGAAATATCACGCGTGTCGTCGCATCGTTTGTCAGACCGCTTTAATTCATTTTCTAGCGTGATAGTTTTAATTTTAACCTATAGGATAATATTTTAAATAACATTTTTATAATAGGTATTGAAACGTGCATAAAATGCTCAAATGATAAGGACTAATATCGTATACAGGATAAGGAAAATAACTTTTGTATAATTTCTACTACGATTTTTATTTGTTCTACCGGTTTCGGTTCATGAAACCATTTTCAAGACTAATATCGTATTAGTGTAAATTTCTTAATCACATTATATGTAAATGTTACTTTAAACATTACAATGGGTATATAAGTTATGTAACATAGATGTCTGTAGCAATTGAAACATCCTAAAAAATTCAAGTAGGTTTAAAAAACATTAAAAATATAAGAGGCAAATGAAAATGTAAGTATGATGTGAATACATAATCTGGTTGATACAATGTTTTTGTCGAGGTAGTATTTATTTATGTTGTGGTAAACGATTGAAAACGGTTGGCTCTATGAACTCATGTCTCAGTCATTCCTCAGCCGTGAATGGTATTACTTATCGGTCCCTTGTTTGTATATGAATGTTTCATTTTGGAAAGATATATTTTTTCCACATATTGTATGGTTGCAATACCTTATAGTGGAGTCTGATATCAAGGAAATAAGATTACTTGTTTTCATTTAGAATTTAGTTTTGAAAATTGCCTCTCAGAGGCAACACGCAACAAATTATAATCAGTAACTTTGGATCGGTACACTCTGTAGAGACGTATCTAATGGCATTTTGAATGAATACCCCAGTATGGCCTTGGTTTTTCTTTTAGCACGTGTCATATGAAATTAAGAAAGATAAATAGTCCCCATTGGTAACTGGGATACAACAACCCCGTCTCGGAAATTGCATCAAATTTTTAAGAACAGTGATTATACAATAAAAACAATAATTTTGAAAAATAATAAAAAGAACCGTTTTGGTCCCTATTATTACACAACTGCGGACTATTATCACTATGTCTGTGATTTTGAGGCTATTAATCATTTTGTCAAAATTTAATTGCTTGTGAAGACTATTCGACCAAAATAAAGGAAGGACATGCCATTGAGTTTGGGGGCATTTTTTAACTGCCTAATTATACAGTTAGCTTCAAAAACAGGTTTGCGTTGCCACGTTCAAATGAAATTTATTTCACATTAGTTGGCTATTTTAGATCTTTTTGGAATTTACTATAATAATACAGAATTATAAAAATATTTAAAACGCATCTGCCTATAATTATGAAATGAAGAATGAGATAAGTTTCCAATGATGAAATTCCTGGTACTGGTTATTTAATTTCATCACAAATCTCAATATTTCAGTTAGGAAAAATTGAAAGATTTGATTGGTCTGTGTTGTCGATTTCGTAAAGTAGCTTTTGAGTTTTCAAATTCTCCGCGGCAGATTCGTTTCTCTGATGTATTACTTTCTTAATTATCGAAGGAAATCATTCCATGGGTTCCTATCAAAGACTAAAGAAGTGAAATATAATGAATAATAATTTGACAGAAAACTACTTCAATAATGGCATCGTGGTTTAGCCTAGTACCTACTACTAATAAGAGCTATGGCGGGTCGAAACAGCGCCGTCTGTTATTGGATCAAAAAAGCTTTGTTTTTGATCTCTATTTCCATCTAGTTGCCTTGCTACTGTTTTGAAATGTTTGTCATTGTATTCTGGATGAGAGGCACTATCAAAATGTATAGAAAATGAACATAATTAGATAAGACAGGTTCTAACTGCAATGTTCAGAAGGCCTTCTTCCACTCTTGAAATCATCAATTTGCCTCTCGTCTTCTCTGTAAACGTACCTTCTCAGGAACATCTTTCAGATTTTCAGTGTATTTGCTCTTCTCGTTTTTATTTCATTTGTGTTACTATATTTTATTTCACTTGGCCTGTTACTATGGGATAAATTTTAAAACTGAATTCTTAACCCGTTCGGTTCTTGTAATAACACAAAGTTAACGGAAAGGACGCCTTCTCACTGATAAATAAGATATCTCAAAAATCACATGAAGTAGACATTTTAATTCTGATGCTTCAAAAAATGAATAGTTTGAGGAGTACAAAATAAAAAACTTTCCATGAAATACTAGTGAAAAATATTTTTAAGCTTTCAGTGAAGCTTACCAAGTAAGCATCATTTTATTCTTGGGAAAGAAAGGATTTCTACTTCTCTATCTTTACACAAAAAAAGCTAGTGTACTTTAGACCACACGACTCAAGTAAAACTTCTTTATCTCCATATATATGTACGTATATGTATATACATATATTAATTATCTTCAAATATTCAAATTTATGATGGGTTTCCATTGATAAATTGACATTTTTGAATAGATTTGTTATTTTTAATCATTATTTTCAAAATCGGATATATCAGTAATTACTGTGGTTGGTATGGTATGAGAAATAAAATACATATGATACAATTAGAGAGATATTTAGAGAAAACTGCATCGATTTGTTCCATGGCAACGTATGATAGTTTTCTCCTAATTTTTCAGAGCCTACTCGACCGTAAATGTGTGCTTGGACCTCTCTCTATTGCCCCTACAGTAATATACGAAACGTAATTTTCTTTCTATATTCACTATTTTATACCTCCCACTCAACTTTCGATCGCCTGTCCCGATCACACTTTTCGTAACGCTCTCGTCACGCATTCACCAGCTTACTCCCCAGTCAAGCCCGCGTAAAGAAATTTCATTTCAAAAAGTTTGTTTTTTTTCAATTATTGGAAAGGGCACACTTGAAGACCGGTTTCGAGCTATTTGGCCTCTCATCAGTGCAAGGTAGTGTCCATCACCAATACGAAGTCGATTTAAACCGTAAAATAAGTCAATCAACACCATTTTACAATCTTGTAAATTTCATCTTTAGAACTGATAGATTTGAAAACAATATTTTTCGTTTTCGATTCGAGATCGTTCTCGGTATCGCAATGTTTCAATTTACGAGGTAGTTGTAAGTAGAGAAATATAAAGAATATTCTCAAAGGCGATATAATTATGAATTCCTGCCTCTGGCCCAGCTCACAAAGTCAACGCTATGCACCAACTTTTAATTAAAACAAACTGAGTAGGTACTCCTCTCTGCTATATAGATCAAAGTGCTTCTAGATCATATTTATTAAAAATGAAGGAGACAACCGAGTTGCTTTATGACTAGGCATACTTTGTGTAACTTTCTGTAATTTCACTTGTGCAGTAATTTGAATCGAAATCGTCCGGTCCAACTGTGCCTAAAATCACGCATCTCGTAATGAACATTACGTTTTATCAAAATTCCATCGTGAAGTTTTGGTAGACCATTTGAAGCTTTATGATACATAAATATCATTATCGGTGTTATAGAATTATCCGATACTTGATGAAACTCCATGATAACGTGAAAATCTCACAATAAAGTGGTACCTTAATCAATATCAGGGTCATACACATTCAGTGAAACATTGTAAACAGATTTTTGTGAATACTTACCTAAAAGTTTAAACTTCATCTGAAATGATAAATAAAATTGGAACCTCTGGCGTGAAATGCATTTATTGAAAACACTTTTCCCTAACCAGAACAAAAATAGTTGTTTCTTTTTGTTATATATTTACCAGTGAAGTTTTTCAATTTGTATCAAAGAACTTGTTTTTCATTTCAGCATTTAATCTTTAGCCTTAGAGGAATGTGTGAAATCAAATTAAAATAATTTTTCTTGAAACTGTAACCAAAGCTATTATTTAGCACCAACGACTGTTTTCTGTTACATTCGAAACCCACCAGTTGTGGAGGTCAATCCCCTCCATATATCAAACTGCAAACTTCGAAAATGAGGTTCATTTCGCCATCTGTGTATGAGAGGTTGAATTTATAGTCTTTATAGCCGGAAATTTGAATAGGAATTCTATATTTGAAATTGTGTCTGACAAACAAGGGTGCTCCACGATCCTCACTAGGTACATAGTCACAAAACAAAGTCGCTTCCCACTGTCTGTCCTTATGTATGCACATATCTATAAAACTACGCAACGGATTTTCATGTGGCTTTTTTAATACATGATTCAAGAGGAAGTTTTACCTATACATACATGTATAACATGCATAAATATAGTAGAGAAATACTGATAATTTATTTAAGTCCACTGACCGCACTGAAAAAGAAGAAGGTGGATCAATCACTTGTGAATTAACCTTGATAGGAGACTGATAAATATCCACATATCTCGGCTTGCTTCGAAGAGGTTTCAGTTCCGTACTGAAATTAGGGCAATGCATGATCTCATCAAAATTATGTGATAATTATTGAGGTGATGTCGTATAAACACATTTTTTGCGCTTACATTGCAAACGCTGGCTGAACCCTACCAGATAGATGAAAAAATGTACTACAGTATTGTTCACCTTTAAAAAGTCAAAAAAACAGGTCACGATAGTATGTATGTAGTGATGTAGTGATAACCCACAATAATAATTTTTCATGTTACGAAGCAATATTAAGCAATACAATACAATACTCATCCAAATTACAAATTGTTTTAATATCTGTTTTTCCGTTAACCAGCTATCGCTCCCTTACGAACGACCACTTTCAGAAGTCGAAACTTGTGCGAGCTAAGTCAAATTTCAACACACATATTTTTGACAGATTAAATGTTTCCTTTCCGCTTTGTTCACGAGATGAAGCTGTTACTCATTAACAAATCTTTTCTCAGACGGAGGCTTCATATATTATGCAGTCACTCGCGTTTGAAGCAGGTCAAGTCCCAGACATACCGCTGTTTTGGTCGGGTCTTTCTTGAACTGATGAGAAGTAATACCTCGAAACCGGTCTGTAGGTAATCTACTCGATTGATTTCGGCGTGGGCTTGCTGTTGGATGAGCGAGAAGCATTTGCAAGACCAACCCCAATTAGGTATCTTGCATGAATTTCGGATCTATATAATTCAATGTACACCGTGGTATTAGCCGGGGAAATGAATATTTTCCGGATATTTTCCAGTGGGTATATTTACCGTATTCGAATTTTCATTTTGAAATATGTATTTTTTTATTGTGTTTAAATATTATTATGTCTCCCAAATTCCGAAATTCAATCACAATTACAAGAATGTGCTCTGCCATAGTATAAAATCCATCCATAGTATAAAATAAATAAGTCGAAATAAATTTTCGCTAATAACATAGATATGAAGACGATTTAATGGGTTCAGTAGATGGAAGAATCCTCCGGTATCACTTGTATATATTTCAATTAGAGCACCCTCTTAATTTGTATGAAAACGCACTGAAGCCGCGCCTTCACGTAAATGTATTACCCATGTTACTTACAGTTTTACATAGATTACTGTGTGACAAACTGGAGTCCATAAATTTATATTTGCCTTCTACTCCGATACCATTTTATAAATTGTTTCCAGATTTCATTTACTAACGTATTTTTTCTCTGGGACTCACATCTCTCCTTCGTTAATGCGATGTCATGAAGTCGTTCTGCAAATATGTACTTACATTGTATTATATGTTCTGAATGTAACAACTTTTAAAAAAACGTTGTTTCTTCATGAAATATTTGGTGAAAACCTAGATAATTTCATCTTATATGAATTTAAATGTATTATAACACTGCATTTCGAAATCTTCATTGCTTTCTCAGAAAGTCTAGTCTTCTAATTTTGTTTGCAATTTCTGTTTTCAAAATGATGGACAGCATCATAACGACGTTTCTTTAAAAAAAATCTTCAACTAAAGTTATCCTCCTTATTTATATATTTCAATTATACACAACCTTGTTATGAAAAAAACCGATGAATATTATCCGAAAACTATTTCAGCTGCCCCTTCAACCTTCGATCTACCTATTACGAAGCAAACACTAAACCACTTACACCATAGACCTTTCGTATTGAAATAATAAAGACGTTTATGAATATTATTATATCAGATACATGCAGAAAATCTGCGGCGGAGAGACTTCTTTACTGAAGTTACCTCTTGTGAATAACGCGGTTATACCCTAAGGTATGCATGCGTCTCTCCGGCATCCAGATGATGCTTCCATCTACGAGTTGCACATCCTCTCCGTAATCTTCGCATCGCTCTCTCATGAGATGGACCGTTGCACATTTGTCTATCCCGAAATATATTTTAAGGGCAAAAAACAAACACTGCTGGAAAATCGTTAAGGCGCTCTAAGAGCGGTGCCTGTGCGAAAGTAGCGAGCAGCCCCAGTCTGTCGCGTATTTATGATTTGTACCGCTCTTGGTGGAATCAAATGTACCAAGTCAGTCGAACACTTTCCGTAAAGGATCTATAGAGAAGAGGCAAATCTCCAACCTCTCTTCGATGTTCCAGACTATCAAGACTGCAAGTGTGATGCTCGAGTCTCCAATCAGGTGGATGATTCTTTTCTGGATGGAATCCAGCAGCTTCAGGGTATATCTGGGGGCTGAGCTCCATACATGAGAACAATACACCAATCCCGTATTTTATTCCGATAGCATGTGTGTACTCTTCCTCCATCCTTAAGGACTGATGGAGATTTTTCTCTCCAGAGGCATAAAGTTTAATATCATCCATATGAAACAAATGGGTGACTTAATGCTCCGGTTTCCGGGAGTGCCACAGTTATATCCTCGAGTATTTCTGAGCGCCATAGATAAATAATGAGATGCAGAAAAGAAGGGGACTGAGAGAATCGTCTTTTTGAAAGTGATCATCCCTGTTTGGACTCCAGCCTGACCGCCTAACCGAGTTCGCCAAAGTGGTATCTGTGGTTCAGGCATCTCACTATTTTGTCAGGAACCGCATGGCATCCGAGCAAATGCAAGATGTTGTATCAAATGCCTTGCAATATTATATTGGATCCACGCCATATACAAGTTACGCCTAATTCTCACCCTCTCCGATATTCCTCTGACGTGAGGAGGGGATATCACTGGTTGTGGCAGCTTCTTTTCATTGCGGAGCTGTTGTTTTCTTCGAGTCAATGAACTGCACTTACTCACTTACCTACTTATAAAGCAGAAAAATTCGTATTATTCAATTGGCTCGAAAGTTTGTTGTAGAATCGATATCAGAGGACAATTTGATCATCCAATACTAGATCTTATATGTAGAGAAAACGAGTATTATTTTGTAGAGGCATCCCAGAATATGTGAGGACTAGAATATCATTATTTTTCAAAAAAACAGTTTTTCATTATGAACACTCATCAGAACATTGGTATTTTTCTTGACTCGCGTTTCAACAGTCGAGTTGTCGTCATCAGGGAATGATCTAAATTGATTCCTGAACACAAACAAATAATTACGTACGGCGAATGACATGTAAATGCCTTTTTTGAGCAAAGAAGGTACCAGGGAATATTACCCTGAATGTAAATGTTCTCCGTTTCCGGGAACAATACTCTGCATGAAAACGCAGTAAATAATACAAAAACAAATTAGCTTCGAGAACAAAGTGAATAAATAAAAACGAATTTCAGGAAGCACGCGGCAGAATTTAAAAATCAAATAAAAAGGAATTACTGAATATGTACCATAAATAATAAATTTCGAGAATGTGATTAAAAAGCGTACTAGTAGTGACATCTAGCAAATTCCGCCTTTGTTATTCGTCTGTGACTCCCAAAGGAAATTATAAAATACGTATCCGTCTCTTCTTCTCCTCGAGCTGAATTCCTACTATCACATAGACAGATAAAATTAGGAATATGCTTTATGTGTGTTTGCTTCGTATTAAATTGCATTCATAATTTTCGAAGGCTTGCAAATTTGGGATTTGCCTCTGTTTTCCAGTTATTTATCCACCGCTTCTCGTTTGATTTCACTATAAATTTACTGAATTTTTCAACGTGATATTTATAGGGATAAATGCGTATCTTTTCGGTATGTGTATTACTTTTAACAATAGGGGAGCATACAAATTTCCATTATGTCTAATTATCTATTTGAGTATACATAGATACCATCCACAAACTAAAAATTCAACAGAGAACTTCATACAGATATTTCTTAAATATTTTCCGGGTTTGTTGACCGTGACCTGCAGGTTACCTGCAGTATCCTAAAATACGATAGTTTTAAACTTCCGATTTTAGTTTATCTAAAATGTAATGTTTTGAAACACGATGGTTTTTGACTTAGGATATCAAGTTAGATGTTCATGATTGATAATTGTTTTCCATTCCTAATATTCGAAAATATGTTTATGAATTTAAAGGTCAAGATAGATGTTCATGATTATTAATTATTTGCAACATACTAACATGAGTTCGATTTGGAATTCGGAAGTCAGGTTAGATGTTGAGGGTAGATGATTTTTTCCAAATAAAGCATTCTCAAATACGTTAGATTTTACTTCCGATTTCATTTTACATGTTGGTTAGGTTAGGTTAGGTTAGATTAGTAACACCCAGATTTTTCGATTTTTTGCTTTTTTCTGGCTCTATTCGACGCCCCGATTCACGTGCCGTAAACCGTTTTCGTGGGAAATTTATGGTTTTCGAGATACGATCTTGGAAAAATTCCAAAAAAATCGTTTTTCGGTTCCGGAAGTAGTCGCAACGAATTCCTGGTGGCCGAATTAGTCCAAAAAAGTGGTTTTCCGGAAAATCCGTTTTCCAAAATTTTCCCGATTATGGGTTGGATTGGGTTTGCCATGGGTTGGCTCGATTAGGTTGACCTTGGGTTGGCTCGATTAGGTTGACCATGGGTTGGCCAGATTGGGTTGACCTCCTTAGGTTGGCTTTTTTTTCGATTCCTGGGTTGGCCTTGGGTTGGACCACTAGGGTTGACCTCCTTAGGTTGGCTTTTTTCCCGTCCGTTGGGTTGGCCTTAGGTTGACCCTCTTGGGTTGGCTTTTTATTCTGTCTATAGGTTGGCCTTGGGTTGGACCACTTGGGTTGACCATGGGTTGGCCTCCTTGGGTTGACCTTCTTAGGTTGGCTTTTTTCCCGTCCGTTGGGTTGGCCTTAGGTTGACCCTCTTGGGTTGGCTTTTTATTCTGTCTATAGGTTGGCCTTGGGTTGGACCACTTGGGTTGACCATGGGTTGGCCTCCTTGGGTTGACCTTCTTGGGTTGACCTTCTTAGGTTGGCTTTTTTCCCGTCCGTTGGGTTGGCCTTAGGTTGACCCTCTTGGGTTGGCTTTTTATTCTGTCTATAGGTTGGCCATGGGTTGGACAACTTGGGTTGACCTTCTTTGGGTTGGCTTTGGACTTGTAATATTTTTCAACAACCCGAGAAGCATTCGGGAAAGGTGGGGATAATGGGGCCCTGGGTGGGTTAAAAGATGTAAAAAGGTGAATCAACGTTAGAAAAAATATAAATTTTCATAAAAGAGACGGTGGCGCCATCTAGTAGTGAAAGACTAAAGTATTATATACAGTGGCAGTAGACTCGGCCCCGATTGAGCGAGACAGACAGCCGGAGCGAGACAGACAGCCAGGCATCCAACCGTGGCGTGGTGTACCAGTGACGAACAGTGACGTCACCAGCCAGGCTTACAACTGAATTGTCACGCGAGACAGGTTGTCAGGCATCCAATAGAGCGGCGAACCATTGTCACGCGCAGAGCGTGCATCATAGTGGCGGGAGATTTGATCTGTGGAATAATTCAGAATAAGCGTTATAAAAAAAAAAGTTTTGTTGAGGAGTTGAACGCGAGTTACGTACCGAATAAATACGTTCAACCAGCCGACTAGGTCTACGACCCGGCCAAGGAGCGCCGACGCTCCAGTATCAAATAGCCGGCATTCCAGGAAAAGCCAACATTATAATTTCTCACCATTTATATTACATTATTAAAAATTCAGTCTTGATGTAACTTTTGTACGAACAACTTGTCCAAATAAAAATATTTCGTCTTTTTAAAAACGGTCTTCGTTCTTTAAAGTACGTAATAGGCGCAGTCGTGGTAGGATTCTCGAAGGCATCTATCGATTTAGATATCCTTGAGTTTCAACTCTTCATCGAGAGAAGAACCGGATAAGTCGTTTCGGCAACGAAAAAACTCTGAAGCTGAA